>PPMA02000007.1:0-339078 GCA_003707865.2 Komagataea pratensis
TCAAGAAATCAGAAAATAAATCAATAATTTACATTCGTGTTGTAGTACAATTACCACATCAAAACCAACAACAACAGTCTCCTGCTGCTACAGTTGCCGAATATCACATAGGTTACGCAAATAATGGGCAAGAAGTATCCAGTAGCTACAGATCCACCAGAGGAGTCTGAGCGACGTTTGCGTGATAGGAATCAGGTAAAGCCATCTCAGAAGTTGCTTCCACCAAGTCCTCAGAATGAAAGCCAAAACAAGTCACTGATTCGAAAGAAAACCCCCCAAAACCGCCAGAAGCAAACCAAACGAAAAGGCAGCCCCTGTAGAGCGTGCCACCTCTACTCTTGAACCTGTGGCTGATGCGTCAAACCTGGTTGATGATGATCTTTTCTCTTTGAAACCTCCAGAACCCCACATAATTCCACTTAAGAGGAAGAAGCCAAAGACGATAAGGGAACAAGTTAGTCCAGGCCGGTCACCATCTAATTATCACAATCCTCAACAATAATCAGTGAATCATCACTCCGAGAGCTTAGATGATTCAGACCAGGCTTCTTTGGATGTTGAACAGTTATACGGTTTTGATCAAGAGGAGAAAACTTTCGAGATTCAACAGGAGTTGGACGACACCAGTTCTACTACGCCCTATAGTGCAGATGAACTTGATTACGATATAATTAAAGCAGAAGAACGGTTTCAGTCAGTTATATCGGAACTCGACTTTTCAATCAGTCCATCAAAAGTCAAAAGTTTATTCTTGTCTGGAGTTTCCAAGCTTGACTCCAATTTCAAACGCCATATTGAAAATGGAAATGAATTAAAGACGGCTACTGGACCTGTATTGTTGTGGAACTACTCCAGGACCCTACTGTTTTGCAAGTTGTTATATCAACATTATATTTCAAAAGGTCCAATAAAAGGGAAGTCTATTAAAATGGCCTCATTGCAGGCCATGGCTGCTATAATAAATTGGAGATACAAAGATCAAAAACCATCTACAGCTCCATCGCTTCAGTCCAAAAAGCAAGAATTGATAACCAGATTGAAAATTTTCAACTATCTATCAAAACTAACTGGTGTCAAAGCAGATCTACAAAAGTTCAAGATAGAATGTTCTGCTGCTCAGATAGAATCTGCTGCTCGATCAGCAAGCACGAGTAGAGAGGTTACAGCTCAAAACATGAGGTTTGCTAAAGAGTTTGTCTCAAAAGATACAGATTTGTCTTTCTTGAGATACATTGTACCATTCGTTGGGAAAAATGACTTTGAGTCAGAGGATATGGCCTGTTTTGGTGCAGAGCTGGAACCAGCACGAACTCTTAGCGATATTGCAGATGGAGAGACTGCTAGTGTGATGGGAACTGGAGGAGAACGACATGACGCTGGTACTGGTTTTCATAAGAAAGTTCCTATATCGAGCCCACAGCTTAACCAAGATATCCATAATATACTATTTTCTTCACAGGAATCAGACATACCTTCTTCCCAAAGCCCGTCAAGATCTGCTCCAATGTTAATTTTACCTGCTGCTCTGACCCAGAAACAGAAAGGACATTCAAACATTTCCAACATCAACAATGGTTCATCCCAACATATTTTCAATATTATGACACCAACGATAGTTTATAATATCACTATTTCAAACGATGAGCAGGATGATAATATAATTGATTCAGGTGGATTAAAGAGAAACATTTCAGCCAGCAATTCAGATGCCAGCACCTTCAATGATATTTCCAAAAAGATGAAAACAACAGTTAATCCAACGAGCAAGAAAGAAAGTACAGCTACTCCCAAATCATCAGCACGAGGTGGTCATGGTGTCAGTTCGACCAACGCGAATGACAGCTGGTTTTCTAGGTACAATGATATTGTTGCTCAGCGCAAGGTACTTGTTAGCACAATCCAATCAAAATTTGTCAATTTGTGTGAGGAGTTTCCGCACATACTAAACGAAGAGGATTTTATAAGCTTCGCAATGCTATCAGAGAAAGAAATTAGAGACCAATTCTCGACCTTCATCCTGAAGAACCACTATGACCCTGAAAATGACGAGACACACACTGAGTTTATATTTGGTACCAACAATGAATTGGGGGCCAAAGCATTCAAATCAAAGCTTCAGAAGATGGATCAATACAGCCGCTAAACGATTCGACTGGTAGACGATCTAGTAATTATAGGTTTAGTTATATATTTGTGATAATGTACATTAGTATTTATGTAATAGATATAATTTCAAGAACCAGCTGCAACTTGTCATTTGAAAGAATAAATTGATACCAAGCCAGGCGCGTCACAACCTTCTTGTGGGCATTCCCAACATCCTTTTGTATTGCTGCTGGAACCAATTCCATGTGATTGAAGCAGAAAACGTCTTCAGTTATATTATTGCTCAAGTCTGACGATATTCCAAAAATAGACGAGCTAGAATTCAGAACAATATGCACCCTATTGGATGATCTATACTATTTTTCAGAGCTGATCACAAGCTTCATCTGTGAAATAATTACCAACATCACAGTGATTTGTACTTGTGGCTGTACGTCTATCGGGAGCTGTAGCACAACCGGCAGAAGTTAGATTCATATTCAGGTTGTCCTGTCCAATTAACTTACCATCTTGCAAGAAGTTAGAAACACTGAAGCAACTGTAGATGACAATATTGATATCGTCAATATTCTTCAGTTGAATTGGTGTTTTAGTAGCCTAAAAATATTCTTGGTTTTTCCAAACGACCTCTCTACCTTATTGCGGATGATGTCGAGTCGATGGTTGAACACACGAGATGGATTGATTAATCTGACTGGAATATCTTTGGCATTCTGAAAATGACTACCACTCAACCGGTAGGGAGCAAGAATTCAATGATCACCACGGAAAGCCGAATCACCAAGTAGGAACTCATTTGGCTTCACATCCAGAGTAGATATGAGTTCACGCCGCATGTGATGGAGGACTTGTTGGTCATGTACACGAGCTGGCGTGCCGGATCTGACTATCACAAATCTTTCATCAACAATGTCAACTATTGCCAGAACATTAAAAGCAATCTTCTTGCTGTAATGTCATAATTGAGTCTTTGCTTGACATTTGAACTTCGATTACTGTTCCATCAACACAGCCTGTCAGTTTACCACCAGCTGGCGACGACGACGTTGAAAAGAAGTCATGACCAAAAACTGAATTAATGAATGGAAATTTTAGATTCAGTTGGTTCTTCCCTATCTTTATAATCTGAGGTGAATATTTGGGTTCTAGTGGCGACCTATTCCCCCATGAAAACACAATTTGTTAATATGCAACAAGTTTTTCTCATTTCTAAATTCTTCTTAATCTTTTGATCTAAGTCTTTAGTGGAATGCTTGTATAGACTTGATAAGACACAAGGTATTGTATTCTGTTGATTCGAAATGTGACCATGATGCCTTATCCAATAGACTAAAATGTGGGAATCTTGTGATAGATGTCTGAAGTTTCCTGGAAAAGTACCATCGAGAATGTCCATCCAATCGCAACCAAGTAGGTACATCAACCATACAGATCTGAACAGATCTGAAAGGTCAAAGCTGTAATCAGTCGGATTACCGTATTTTACAAACCCCCTGAAACACTACAACGGTAACTGTTCCATTGTTTTAACTCAGCTCATTCTCACAACTTCCACTTTTCCACAAACCTACTAAACGAGATGATCTGTTGTGGGTGTAATTTATTCTAGCGTCTGTTATCGGTTGTCGGTTCCAGGTTCGATCTGGTAATTTGTAAAAAGTCAATGCTCAATTGAATTCACAGATTCGAAGATTAAGTAATAAGTCGTGATAATCATGTCTGGGAAGGGCGGCGAGGCGTTTCGTAGTGTGGTTCTCATTATGATATTCGCTACTGTCTGATTTTTTGTAGTTCAAATTTTGTGTTAAGGCACATAGATTTCTACCTTTTGAGTTTTAAGCGAAGTCACACTTTCCAACGTTGTCTGATAACTTGTCTCACCACTAGTCAATATGGACGCCAAAACGTTCAACAGGGATATCAATTATTTGAGACACCACTTTTCCAATATAGATCTTGAGTTAATAATATCTGGGAAGTTCAAGTCTTAGAATACGTTTAATATTGAGTATCTGCTGCATAAACTGGTGCACCAGTATAAACGTCGTAAGAGCAGATCTAGCACCCTTTACAAGAGTACATTAAAAACAAACCCGACAAGTCCTTTGGAAGGTAGTGAATCTGATCTTTTAACAGTTATATTCTCCACGGCCAGTGACGGCGTATAAGAACGACATAGCTAATAGCTTGAGGTTTTCAAGAGTTAAGTACATCAGTCCAGCTATCAGCCTATGAACCTGCTCTACTGAAGGGATATGAATCTTCGGAGATCTCTGTATTTTTCAATCACAGTTATCGATTCGATCTGCCAAAAAGAGAACGAACCACAAACATCAACTTTCAATGTTGAAGCCACCTACCACGGTAACTTGTAGCATGGCCCCCCAAAACCGACTATTCCCATGCCCGAAAACTCCTAAGAAGTTAAGAAGGCATAGTGATCGACTCCCTTCAGAGG
This sequence comes from Komagataea pratensis, assembly GCA_003707865.2. NCBI lineage: Eukaryota > Fungi > Ascomycota > Saccharomycetes > Phaffomycetales > Wickerhamomycetaceae > Komagataea > Komagataea pratensis. The sequence continues at coordinate 4,565 of PPMA02000007.1, forward strand.
CTACAATTATCAAGACAGACGAATAACCGGTATAAGTTAAAACCTTATTCTGCGGGTATTTTATTATCCGGTTGGCTTGAAATGTGTGATCTGGGTCAATTACACCCATTGTTCATGAGACGTTTAGTCAGACAAGCAATCTATTAGGTATCGTTGGGTAAACTTTTGACGGTACCCAAAGATTATGGGCAGCCTATCCCCACCAGAATCAAGCCAGTATCACCGAAAAGCCCTTCTGCAAAACCACCAAACCATTGGCGATCAGTGCCCTCGTAACAAGAACAACGTACGTCTCTGAAACAACTCAGCTCAATCCGTGATCTGGATTCTGAATTGATAGATCTCCCCATAGTTAAGCCAATTTTAGCGGGCTGACACCTTGCACGATTGGCTCGTTTGTCCTGCAAGGCAGCAGCATTATGACAACCTCTGCCCCGGCTGCTTGGCGGAAAGGTGTCACTTTTGGCAGTGTCCTCGCTGTGATTCGGCGTGTCAGCAATTCGGGTGTCAACGGCAGCTTTATTATTTAGGCACATACCATCGATCTCTTGTCCAGGCGACATGGGCGAACCAGTTGGGCGTCCATGTTATATAAACAGCTGGAAATCAGCACTTGGGGTGTGTGTATTGGAATTCCCGTGGTCTCCAAATCCCTTTTGTCGCTCGTTCTTTCTCAAACAATATGCTGTCTATCACTCGTTTCTTGACGGCTGTTGGTACTGCTGCCCTGCTAGCTACCAACGTCTCTGCCAAAGCTGGTGCTATTCCATGGGCTAACGCGAACCCTGCTGCCAGAGCCGCTGCTGAGGCCTATGCTGTCTCCTATGCTGAAGCCGAAGCCATTGGCCACGCTGATCCAGATGCCTATGCCATGGCTGCTTCTGAAGATGATTGTGCTACAATCGGTTGTCATGCTGCATGTGGTTTGTTGATCATGGAAGCTCAAAAGTGTTCCACGGACAACAGTTACACTGGTCCTTATGATAAAAACTGTTTGTGTGCCGATGGTTCTGCTTTCAACAAACAATACCCATCTTGTATGAATTGTGGTTGGACTTTGTGGAAATATTACGGTGGTTATGTTAAGGATGCATTAGCTGCTTGTGAGACTTTGTCTACTGAACCAACTGGTACTTTGAGATGTTCTACTACTCTGACTGACTCTTATGAAATTGATACCAATATCCAAGGTTGTGAATACTTGGGTAATTGTCCAACTGGATCAACTACTAAAGAGTCAACCACTGAGTCAACAACGTCAACAACTTCAACAACGTCAACAACTGAATCCTCTACGTCAGAAACTAAAGCATCTACTTCTTCAGAAACCCAAGAAACAACTAGAGCTTATTCTGCCACCATGGTAACTGTTGGAACAGACTTGTCATTCAGTCACACTTACTCCCCAGGTGGTGAATGGTCTGATTGTACCACCACAACTAAACATTTCCCAACTGCTACCAACAATCCAATTGATATTGAATTCGGTGCCTGGTTAGAGAGGAAAACTTACAATTCATCGTACTATGAAACAATCAGTTATTTCTACTTCAACTTCACTGAAGATCAATCTGAAGTCACCGATATCAAATTCTTGACTGGTTCAAGTTATGCGACTGCAAACATCATTCCAGAATCTGAAGTTACTGTCAACCTGAAACAAGGTGTTATTGGTTATTTCACTTCCCATTACACCAATCCATCTGCTCACAATGGTGTCTTGTTAGTCACCTACGCTGGCACCAAATACTTATACTCATACTCATGTAGCACAGACAGATTGACTTTATCCAAGATGAATTTGCCAGCAGGAACTTATGACTACTGTCTCACTACAAACTACTGGGGTATTCTATACGAAAGCTTCTGTTCACATGCTACTGAAGTCACTGAGTCCATCATTTCCTTTAGACCAGAAGGTGACTCCACTGAACCAAACTCATCTGAACCAGAATCAATTTCCAGCAGCGAAGGAGAAGTCCGTTCCACATCTTCTGAAGAAGAACAAATCTCATCAACCATCTCATCCTCAGAAACTGAAGAATCCACCAGTTCGCCAGATGAATGTTCTGCTCCAATTACCTGCCATGTCTCATGTGGTGGTGCTGCCAGAAATGCCAGAATTTGTTCCACTTCAGGTGCCTACGCAGGTCCATTCAATCAGACTTGTTTATGCACCGATGATTCAGAATTCAACAGATTGATCACTGATTGTTTGGAATGTGGTTGGACTTTATGGTCGGATTATGGTGCGTTCTTATCTGACGCCCTATCTGCTTGTTCCACTTTACCTACTGAACCAACCGGTACAGCTTGTAAACCAGAAGAATCTGCTACTGAATCCGATGCTGAGTCCACTGCTGAATCAGAAGCTGACTCCTCAATCATTACTTCATCATCTGAGCCAATCTCAGAGTCAACTGAACCGGCCTCAGAGTCATCTGAACCTATCTCAGAGTCCACTACTCCAATTGAATCTTCTTCTGAAGAAATCGCACCTTCTTCTTCATCCCCAGCTGGATCCTCAGACACCGTTGTCCCATCATCCTCAGAAGACTCCACTCCAGCTTCATCAACATCCTCAGACTCAGAAACTTCAACTTCATCTTCAGCAGCCATCGAACCAATTCTTTCCAGCTCAGTCGAAGACGGTTCCCCATTCTTCACTGTCGCCATCCCTGGTGCATTGGGTCCTTGGACAGAATTATCCTTAGATGCCACCAGAGAGGGTTCTTTCATCTATGCCATCGCTGAATTGTCAATCAATGGAGAAATCGTCTCTGATGTTACCGTTAATGTCAATGATGATTCCGTTTCTGTTATCTTCACAACTGCCGTCGATGTTGATGACGTTGTTAGTATTAGATACGGTGGTGAGTTCACTGGTGCTGGTGCCGTTACTTCTAGAGCTACTTTGAGTATCACTACCCCAGATAGTGTTAAATTGGTTAAACGTGCTACTGAATCTTGGGAATTAGAATCCACGATTACTGCTGATGAAAACCCAACAGAAGATTCTTCATCTGGTGACGTTTCTTCTGATACTGATGTTTCTTCTAATACTGATGTTTCTTCAGATGCTGATGTTTCTGGTACTTCTTCTAATGTTGGTGCTTCTTCTGATGTTGATGTCTCTTCTGATATCTCTTCTAATTATTCTTTCTCCACTATCACCTCTACTGAAGAACTAGACTCCACTACCGTTATCACCATCACATCATGCGAAGAAGACAAATGTCATGAAACTGCTGTTACTACTGGTTTAGCCATTGTCACTGAAACCGTTGATGGTACCATCACTGAATACACCACTTACTGTCCAATTGAAACCTCGACCGCCACCGTTGGTCCAAAAACTACTGTTGTCACCATCACATCTTGTCATGAAGACAAATGCGAGACTAAAGAAGCCACCACCGGTTTAACCACCGTCACTACTGTTGAGGGTACTATTACCACCACCTACACCACTTACTGTCCAACTGGAACTGAAGAAGGTAAAGAAGACAAAACCACCGTCACTAAGAAAGTCACTTCCACGGTCAATGGCGAAACCACTACTTATGAAACCACACAAGTGGTAGATGTCACTAAGACTACTACCCCAGGTACTAAAGAAACTACTTCTATTGCTGAAGAAGGATCAACTACTTCTATTGCTGAACAAGGATCAACCACAACTGTTGCTGCTGTTTCTACATTTGCTGGTGCTGGTCAGAGATTGGCTGTTGGATCCACCTTCGCTGCTTTCGTTTTCTCATTGATGATCTTTGTTTAGGGGATCTGATATTTCAACAATATAGCTTCACGTTCCTGTGTTGTTCTTCGTTTATATAGACTTGTTTATCATTGGTCAGCTCAGATTTCAGAGCTTGTCAGAGTCATTAATTTGTATAACTTTATGATACTACTTATGACTTGTGTAGTTTAGCCTCTTTATAACAACCGTACCTTTGGATTTCTGCCTATCAGGACTCAGCACTCAGATGAAGACTTTGCAGCTAAGTTTGGACCTGCTTGTGCTATCTCCACTTAGATTAGTTAAGCGTGCTACCCAAAATTGGGAATTTGCATCTGTTGTTCTTCAAATGATGAAGCTTTTGCCAGTGATTCTGAATCCATGATCCCCAATGAATCCAAGACTGCAGGAACTGACTCCACATAAGCTGCTATCTCCACCATCACCTCAATCGAGAAAGCTATCAGAGTCATCACTTTTTACACTACTTACTGTGTGATTGGAACAATAAGAGGTGAAGTGATCACTAACTACGTAGAAGGTTAAATCAAGAGAATCAGAGATAACTAAGATAACTCTGTGATTCAAATCATCGACCCCCAGTTGAAGCACATCATCCATTTCTTCAGATGGCACTGTTTCTGCGTTTAAACGTGCTGTTGATAGATCGGCCAACACGTCCACACTTGATGCATTCATCTTATCTTTCTTGTTGATCAAATAGCACGATGTAACATGTCCTAATTTTCCACGCCTATTATACAGTTCTTGTGATTTAGTGGGAAGTGCGTTGGGTGCTGTAAAGAGCCAAGACCCTCAAATCTCGATACTAGTGATGATTTCGTCTTTATTGCTTTCTGTTTGGAGCCTTCCAGTCAGTAGTAAATACTCGCACGTTGCTAATACACAGTAAGTACCAGTGGTTATCTAGATAATCATTCATGTACGTCGCCTAAGCAGGGAGCGTAGCCTTGGCCGAAACTTCACAGCTCCATTGTTAAATATGTACTGAAATTCATGCATGTAATGAATATCTGTCGAATGTTACAGAAACGCGACAATCGATAACAGTGACACCATCTTAACGGGCCATGTGCAGAGACCTTACGATAGAAAACCATGGAAATACTATATCACCACCACACCACGACTTGCGGGTCCCTATATTGCAGAAGCGATGGGATAGGGGTACCAATGTTGGACATAATTGTTTTCGTTGTTAATAATATTTCCTGAATTTGACGCGCTTTCGGAAAAACGTCAATGCAATTAATATACCTAATCGGGAAACAAACGCCAATCACTAATCTCAAATTTGTAAAAGACGCGTCAGTTTCCTGTATTGGGCCTAGACATTAGTCATTGGCAAGTTATAACTTAGAAGTTCAAGGCTATAAGCAAGCGTAAGGAATTAAAATGGCAACGTATTTCATCTGTGAGGTTTTGAGGTCACTGCGCCTTCCAAATCATTAGGTCAAGCATGGCACATCAATGGATTCTGAAATTCTGTCAAATTCAAGTTGCAATCAGTTACGCGCGGTGATAAACTATCTTGCTTAATCTAATATATGCTCCCTTGGCTACGGATGTGACATCAAAGAACATCTGTGAATGAATCAGTGGATTGTGGGACACAATTCACTGCTAGTTGGTGGTCGTAGATCCAACCTTCAACCGGAAGATGTCAAGTTCAACGAAGTTTGTACATACTTCATACCCTGCTAAGAGTCAGATATCCTCCACCCCTTCACCAGAAAAATGGCACCAATAGCAGTTAATTCACTTCGTAAGGTAGAAAAAGAATAACAGGATTCTGTAGTGTTTATCGTTATTGGTAAACACGAAAGCAGCTATAACTAATAATACGGCCCTTTTAAACCGCAAATATGGTTTCACACTGGTCCTACTAGCCCATTCCTGGCAGAATCGCAAAAGCAGCAATGACGACGTCGATCCTCCAATTCCATCTCTCGTTTTAATATCGCTAAAGAGAAGTGCTCTTTATCGGAGCAAAAGTCAATGGAATAGGGAGTCCCACAGGGGGGGGGGGGTGGTAAAAATAGAGTTTGTTTAGGTTTGCAGTCCCATGTATATTTAATCTTTCCAAAGGGGTCACTTACATAATTATGCTGATCGACACGTCGAACTGCATGTAAAGACCGAAAGCGTCTCAATTTCACTGCCGAATAAGGAAAGGCACATTGATACCTAAGGAACCATCTGGGACTTGTATAAATATCTTTGTTCGCGTCATTATTTTCGTATAGCTCTGGGTGCTCTTCAAGAAAGAAACCACTGAATTTTACAATTTTACCCTTACTTTCTATCTTTAGAACACACATTTGCCACCAGTCATTACTCTATCCTGAATAGCTATCAATACGTTGCTCAACGAGATCAGAACATACCCACAAATTACAATCGGCTGCTACTTCATTACTATCATACTATGCTAGTTAACAAATTCCCTTTCAATATATCTATTCCACACAGAAACAGTAAGGATATCCCAAAGATGAATGATCAAGATGACCATATGATGGTCGACGAAATAACGCCCATCTCAACTCCAACAGATCAAATGAGTTCTTTCAATTTCAACCAACCAGAATTCCCAGCTTGCGGAAGAACCGCTTCAGTCTCCTCAATTGCTTCAAGTGTGTCGAACTTCTCAACAAGTCATGATTTGAACTTGAACAGTTTTGCCAATTATTACAGATTAACAGATAGTTTCGAAACTCTCCTGTTTGACACATATCAAGAATACCAGACGAATCCAACAGTGACTCCATTCAATGAAACAAACCCACCAAGTGGTGTCTTGAGTAAAGTCACCAAAGATGCTTTGAGATTAGCAGTCGAAAGAGGAATCGACGTTGGTATTGAAATCAACAACTACTCATTGACTATCATCAGACAAAAGTTAATTCAAATCTGCAAAACATACAATCAACAAAATGATCAAACTTCAAGAACAAAGAGCATAACATCGCTAAACAACTATCCAAGTTTGAATCTCCAGACCAGATTCCCACCATCCCAACAATACCCACAAATGGATCTCAAGACACCAACTGATGGTTTCTTTAGCTTCGAAACTCCAATGACACCAAACTCATCATTTGGATCACAACAGTTACAAGTCCCCCCACAGATGCAGCACCAGTCTCAAGCTCAAGGAAATGGTCTACAACCTTCATTCCTACAGGAATCTGCAAATTTTGGAAGTCCTGACGTTACTACGCCTGGTGCAGTGAGTTCTCCAGTCAATGAGTTCAATATCCCAGATGGTTTGTTCAATGTTACTTCTAACAGAAAGAGAGAAAGTCTGAGATTGAAAAGATCAGGAAACCAAGCGAGTTTTTAAGATAATTTAACGATTATCTATTGGGTTGTTTTTGGGATATGAATCTCTTTGGAGTGGATTATAGAGTTTGGACATATGTTGCACTTTTTCGTTAATTTATTGTGAATCTTGTACTAATACTGATAATTTTTGATAATTTTTGGTTTAATAAGAATTTATTCATTGGTTTAATTTAATAGCAGTTTTTTTTTTATAGTTTTATTGGCCATGGTGTTTTTTTTTGATACGTTCTTTTTAATAATTACAAACAATAGTTTATATACCTTTCTTCAGTTCTCTGAGTTTTCAGATTTTTATGGATCATGGACTACTTGACAAAATACATATAACATTACAAAAATTTCATTCAAGTGTAGATTATTTAATGATTAATCATTTAATATGCAATGCGTATTCCCTTTATTCTTCGTAATCACCATATTGCTCTTCTGGTTCATACTGTTCAACCAGACGTTGTACGAGCTTTCTCAGGTTACGATACCTCAGCTTCTCCAAATGTATCTTTTCATCAATATCATTTTCCCCTCTATGTTCCTCTTTATTATTGCTCTTATTCATATTCTCCTTTAGATATAATAAATCAGAATTCAACTTCTCCTGTTCCTTTATTCTCGCATCTAGATCCTTATCCTTCTCTTTCAGGAACTCAATTACATGTTCAGACTGAGCAACTTGCTCATCTACCTTATGGTTAGCAAGTACTATATCAAATACGTCATCTCTTCTTAGTTTCAAAGGTAATTTATCGTTTGCTATCTTATGTGCACTGACATCATCCACAGGTTCATTGATATTTGGTATTTTCCTGATCTTGTTAAGGAAGTCGAGTTTTTCCTTGTAGCTGTGAAGTATGCTCTCGTCAAAGTGGCTATCTGTGTCTATCGTTGCTGTTTCCTCTGGGGCTTTGAATTGTGCCTCTATCAGTTCCAGGCGTCGTTGCTGTGATGATCTGATTTGCTCTTGTTTTGACATTATGATCTAAAACAAGGATGGGCTCTTTTCGCAGGTACAAGAAGATGACTAATGCAAGGGGTACGTAAACTATGAAAACAAGCTGAGATGACGCGTGAACTGGTAACTAAGCACGTCTTTTGGTGGATGTGCGTGCAATGAGAACAAAGAATGAATAATTTGTGGAAAACAAAAACAAACAAAAATAGCGACATGCTTCTCGAACCCATTGAATTTACGAGATTGACTTCTTTCGCTACTTCAGACCCACTCAGCCAATCAGAACAATGCTCTCTCCAGAAGAATTCAGCGTCAGACGTATCCAGGGTGCAGACTACGAGTTGGGCGTGTTAGAGGCTCTCAAAGCATTGACCACCGTGGGAAACATCTCTCAGGAACAATTCAACAACTTAGTCGACCACTGGGACTCAGTGAAGCTTTTGAATGGTGGGAACATCTACAACACCATTGTCATTGTTCACAAGAGCACTAATACCGTTGCTGCTGTTGGCTCTATCGTGATTGAGGAGAAATTAATCCATGAGTGTGGATTAGTTGGCCACATTGAAGATATTTCTGTGCTGGGTTCTCATCAGGGTAAGAAAATTGGTTTGAATTTGATCAATGAGTTGATTAGAATTGGTAAAGAGGCCGGTGCCTATAAGATTATCTTAGACTGTGATGAAAAGAATGTTGGATTCTACGAGAAGTGTGGTTTGACTAGAGCTGGTGTTGAAATGAGTATCAGATTTGATAAATAACAATCAAGATTATGAGAAAACTAACATTATGAGTTCCTAATATACAATTAATTTTTGGCTTATATGCTTTCTAGACACTCTATCGACAGGATGGAATTCCCTCTTATCACGGATGACCCGAGTTCTATCTGTTGTTTATGATCAACTGTGTTTTCTAGCACTATGTTCAAGAATAAATCGTACCCTTTTAATTGACCAGTCACAGCACGGGATCCGTTCAAATGCACGAGCACACGCTTGTCCATGTATTTCTTGAGTTCTGGAGTAGAGACCATCGTTTACGATTGTATTTGTGGTTGGTTTGGGGTGTATTTTGTGGTGCTTCTAGTGGAGTTCAAAGTGACTTCTGCATTTGTTACTGAAAATCTGTATGGATTTTTAATTCCGGGTAATGCGTAAATATCTTAGTAATCTTGATTACATAAGAACTCTGATTTTTGATTTCATGAATTTTGGCACTGTTTGTAAACAAACAAACCATCCAAAATTTACTCCTTTATCGAGTCAATTGAGGTCAATGTCAAGTCCATTACGCGCAGAAGACGCAGAAAATGTTCCCCCAGAATTATCTCCTGTGAAGAAGTCCCTGAATCAACATGAAAGTCCAGACGTAGAACCGTTGATTCTGACAAAGAAGAGAAAGCTACAGTTAGTAGCAGATCCAGATGAGGCCATTGAAGATCATATTCCTCAAAAGTCCAGGTCACCATCAGTTGCATCTGTGAGAATTCCGTCCCTCACATTGGTTCGTAAGCCGGAGTTGTCAGCACCGAATTCACCAAGTGTGTCAACAACTGATGGTCCTAGTGTGAAATCAAAGAGTGATATGTTGGTTGATAAAAATGATGATGAATCAAGAGAGAAGAAAGTGGAAACAAGACAAGAACTGGAACTCACGGCGAATCAATTGCGCAGAAAAGAAATGAAGCTTGATTTAGAACTAAGAAGAGCCAAAATGAAATTACAGTCACTAAAGAGAGCACATAACATCATTAATAAGAAAGATTCAGATAAGACAGAAGAATTGATCACAAAATGGAGAGACGCAGCACAAAAGGCCTCAAATTATCTACTCAATGCGGCTATTGACAAAATCAACAAGTCTGGCGGTAAAAAAGAGTTCAATCGCCGTGAGAAGGATCATTTAAGAGAAAATATTGAATACTCTATTGACAACTCGTTTCAAGACAGACTCCATGAAATCACGAATTCTGTGCAATATCGAGCATTGACAGAAAAGGAGAAAGATAATATCCTTGACGATTTAGATAAACAACAAGAAAGCGCGTTAGAAGAGGCAGAGAAAACCCTTTTGAAGAGTGATGAGAATGAAAGTGACGATGAATTCACAATGAAGGATCTTTACAAGAAGTTGAAACTAAACCATAAGTTAGTTTACCCAGGTAATGAATAATGAACAGACAGCTACTATATACTTGCTACGAATTAATGAATCAAATTAAATTAAGTCATATAAATCATATGTAGTGTAGGAAATCATTGGAACCAGCCAATTCATAATAGAAAGAAGAACATAGAAGCAAGAAATGAGAAAACGACAGCTGTATGGTCAATGTTGTTGCCAATGATACCCAACCCTGCAAAAGTGCTAATGGTGCTTATCGAAGTTTCACCATTGTGGTCAGATGTGCTAGATCTAATGGTGGTGGCATCACCTTCGGAGCCTGGGTTCGTGCTCGTGGTAGTTTTGTCACCATCTGGGGTTGGCTTGGTGGTGGTGCCGTCCTCATCAGGAACTGGTTTTGTTGACGTTGATGTTACTGTGTCATTGGTATATGGACCACCAAAAGAACTACTTGAAGTGCTTGTTGTATTTGGTGAGATGATTGGATCTATGGTTACGTATTGACTCCAGTCAACAGTGATATTGACAGGTGCATATTCCTGTATAAAGAATTTTGTTGTTGGCGCTCTTGTTTTGTTATAATCTGTGAAGATCGCAGCAATCTTTGCATTAAAGTGATGCTGGATTCTAATGTCTTCTTCCCCGATGTTTCCAATGTATGTCACTTTCAAATTATCTTCCTTAGTGAAACCATCACCTATGATTTTTAGAACACCAGTCTGTGGATCGTTTCCGTCAACTTCCCCTTGTGTCGTGATATCCAGTGGTTCCCCATCTCTTGTGATCGCGCCAGTTGGGGGGTCATCAAGATCACCAGTCCAGGATCCGTAATTCTCGGCACCATCAGGAACATACCCACTGATACGAACAAATGATAACTTCCAATCATCAGGAACCCAATGAGTCTTGTTAACCCAAGCTTCCCAAATTATCGAAGCACCGACCCACTCGCCGATAGCTCCTGTATGAACATAACCATATACAGTAATTGGACCAGTATCTGCGTTGTTGTTATCTGGATCATAGGGAGTGCTTGGAACATTTGGAGTTCCATCATCATTTGGGTTAGTCCATGGCACAGGGTCATTGTCAATGAATGGATAAGGCGAGCTGGTGGAGGGATGGATGCTGATTGTGTCTTGTGCGTGGACTGGTTTGGCCAACGTTGTGGCAGCGAGTGTGCAGAAGGAGGGTTTCATTATCGAACTGTTCCTATTGTCGATGTTTGCTGGAGATATCGAGTGTGATGATTTATGTGCGCGTATTGTGGTTTTTATACCAAGAGTTCTGATATCGTATGCTACTGAGGCGTCTAGTCACTTCTAGTGGCTCGAATGTGCGAATCTTCTTTGCGCTTGACAGATTCCTGATTGGTTATAGTTATGCAATGCTTCTCGGTTCTAACTTCTGGAGGACTGACCAATGGTTCGTTACAGCTGCAAGCTTGGTTGGCTATTTCTAGACAATGCTTTGACTACTGTATCGCTGGAGTAGAGTAGAAAAGGGTGTAGATGATGGACACAGTGATGAACACACCTCATGAGTCACGACAATCTAAAAGCTGTTGAATTCACTTGTCCTGACCAATATCGGAACTGTCCCTTCCCCATTGTTGTCGAATTCAGGGTCTGGGGAAATTATAGTTGTGAATATTTTTAGTGTGCCTTCAATTGCATGACAATTGCCCGATTCAGTTTCACAGAAAAAAGCTTAAACCGTAAAGCGCATACGGACAACGGCCATATACTGGCGACTTTGATGTTGTGTGTCTGTGATAGATCGCAGCGCAGATTTGGATTCGTCCAGGGTCCCCGGTCCTGAAGAATCTACGAAGCAGTCAGATACGAGCAGTATTCTTTAGCTATTTACTGTGAAGTCAGTTTGGGATCATAATAAGTATAGTGCACCAAATAAAAGGAAAACAACTGGATCAGGGAGATTACCAACAGCTAAACCTGCAAAGATGCTTGCTTCTTGAGTAGATGTTCCATCAGAGGTTGACGATTGATCTCCGGAAAATGTGCTGGTGGAAGTTGTTGATTAAGATCTTGGTGTGGTGGATGAGGTACTTCTGGAAGTGCCGTTGGATCGTCATCCCCATCAGTGGTTGGATGATCTCTATCAGTGTCATTTCCGTCACTGGTGATGTCTCCATCAGTGCTGGCATCATCTCTGTCAGTACCATTATCCTCATCAGTATCAATATCTCCCCCATCCGTGACATCAGTATCTCCATTATCTGTGTCAGTGTCTTCCCGGTCAGTAGTATCATCCTCAACGGATGAAGGATCTGGATCTTCTGAGATTTCATCATCATCAAAAACTTTCCAATCAGTATTGATAGAAATTTCACCATATTCAACAAAATAGGTACCATCTTCGGCTTCGAATCCTTCGTCTCTCTTTTTATCAGATGGTTGATCGTCAGCATTGATATAAACAGCAAAGATTTTAGCAGTGAAGATTTCTTTGTTCTTCCAATCCCTCTCTAAAATCCCATTAGCCATCGTACCTGTGAAAAGAACACTCTTTGGTAAGTCGGCAGCAGGAACAGTCAAGACACCTGCCTGTTCATTTACGATATCCAACTTTGAATCAACCACAATATCTTGACCAGTTTCACCAGAAATCGTATACGTAGGCAAAGAAGGAACCCATTCAGTACCACGGGCAGGCTCAAACTTCAAATATGAGAATGCCCAATTTTCATCAAGTGGCGCCCAAGTCTGATTATTAACATAAGCATCATAGATCAAGTGCGTACCGTTGAAATACCCAGTACTATATAGAGTGGGAGTATCTGGATAATGACCAGTATCATCCCTGACATCAGAATCTTCTGGATCACCTTGCTCAATGGGGTTCTTCAGGTTGTGGGACTTCTGAGACGTCTTGGATATGAGGAACGGGTGATTCGGTGCCGTTTGTGTCTTGACAATTAGCAGCTGCAATTGCAGCTAATGTTGCGACTAGTGTGGAGCATTTCATGGTTAGTGCTTGTTGGAGTCTGGAGCTTTCATGGAGGTAAAATTTCTGGAGGTTGATGCCTTTATAGTGTCGAGCCACAACCTAAAATATCACAGAGTGTGTATCTCATACTGAACCGTTCGGGAGCAATGAATCTGATTTACACTAAATATAGATTCTGTTTATTTATCTTGTTGATGTTATTCGAAATATTTTTCAAAAAGAAAGTTTATTTCACATATGGTCATTGTTCTAACTTGTCAGGGTCTGGAAACAATGACCATCTGACCGTACTTGGTACTTCTGGGAATTACCCCATAGCCCTCACAGATTGAGTCATTCAGGGTCTGATACATGTGCCTGTAGTCACGTCGCGTAAGAGTCGAGATACCCGGGTATGAGGGACTTCGTTTGTGCCAGCATCATCGAATGTCTATGACAAAAAGCTGCTCTTGCCCTCCACTGGAAGAGGGACTTGAAAATAAATGTTCGTCCTACACTTAATATAAACATTATTGTACATTTTTAATCTATTCATAAAATGTTGAAAGAGACGATACTGAATACTTTATATATTAATAGGACCATCTCTCAACAATCTGATTGTAACATTAACAACCTTCTTATTCCCATCAAACTTAGAAAACATCACCAAGTTTCAATCTTGGTGCAATGTTCATGGATAACAACTCCTGGAATAACAATTTAGCAGCATATGGAATAGTCATCTTGATGACATGTTCACTACTCTTACAAGTAGTACACCAACTGTTATAACCCATCAAACCACAATTGTTACAGATATCAACATCAAAGGCATCTGAAGAAATCATCAGTCTTTCTAATAACAATTGAGAAGCACCATATGCAATAACACAATCTCTTTCCATCTCACCTAATCTTAAACCACCATCTCTTGATCTACCTTCGGTAGGTTGTCTTGTTAACACGGCTCTTGGACCACGAGCTCTTGCATGCATCTTATCTAAAACCATATGTTTCAACTTTTGATAATAGATTGGACCAAAGAAAATATAGGCTTGTAAACATTCACCAGTGATACCGGAATATAACATATCTTTACCAGAGTAATTAAACCCTTTATCAACTAGGATCTTAGACATATCTTCTAACTTGGAACCTCCAAAACAAGTCCCATATTCCAATGAACCATTCAAGACACCTGCTTTACCAGAAATCAATTCAATCATTTTACCAACTGTCATACGAGATGGGAAACCATGAGGATTCATAATAATATCTGGTGTAACACCTTGATCACTGAATGGCAAATCTTCTTGTTGGACAATAATACCGCAAACACCCTTTTGACCATGTCTGGATGAGAATTTATCACCTAATTCAGGTCTTCTTGTTTGTCTCAACAACACTTTGATTAATGCTTGATCATTATCTGAAACAGACATCATAACTTGATCAATATAACTTGGTTCTGGAGCTTTGTAAAACACTGGTGTTTCTCTATGTTCTGATTCATGTTGATTCATTATACTGTCACCAGCATTTGTAGGAACACACTTATTGATATAAACTTGACCACTTTCAACTCTGGTACCAACTTCACCTAAACCATCAGGACCTAATGAAGCATGTTGGAAAATTGGTTCTCCATCGTCTTTCACTCTCATACCTGCAACAATATCTTTACTGTGATTTGGGTATCTCTTCAAAACAGTAGTATTTTTACGTAACACTTGACATCTACCAAACCCTCTATCAAGAGAAGATTTGTTCAAAACTAAAGCATCTTCAATATCATAACCCGAATATGACATGACTGCAACAGTAGCATTTTGACCAGCTGGCAACTTATCATAATCAATCAACTCAATTGTCTTGGTCTTAACCATCGGCTGTTGTGGATAAACCATCAGGTATAATAATGTATCAATACGTTTAAATTGATTATATGCAATAGCACCAATAGCTTGTTTACCCATCGCACATTGATATGTGTTACGTGGCGATTGATTATGATGTGGGTATGGAATCAAACCAGCAACGGCACCTAAGACAGTGAATGGTTCAATTTCTAAATGTGTTATATCTTTAGCGATATCAATTTCATATAATGCAATAAAACAATCATTTTCTTCATTAACATCCAAATATTCAACAAGACCTTGTTTCAGGAAATCATCAAATTGTAATTTACCTTGTTTCAATTTTAATAAATGATGTGCCTTAACTTTTGATTGACCATTTTCAACAATGATTAATGGTCTACAAATTCTACCACCATCAGTAGCAATATGAACAGCTCTTTGATGGACATTTGTGTAGATTGAGATGAATTCAGAAACTTTACCAGTTCTTCTTAAATTTCTGAATAATGTGACAAACTTGGATGGGAATCTGGTGGTACCAATAATGGTACCATTTAGGTAAACACCAAAATTTGAATGTAATGAAGCACTATCAATAACAGAGATATCTTCAGCACCAATCAAATAACATAATTTCTTGATTGGATCTTCTTCATCATCCGTAGTGATATGAGTCATTAATGCTAAATTCTTAACCAGACCACATGCTTCACCTTCTGGGGTATCAGATGTACATAACATACCGAATTGCGAAGGTTGTAAAGCTCTAGGACCTGAAACTTTTCTGGATTTCTCAAATTGGGATGAGATTCTTGTCATCATACCTAATGCAGAAATGTATGATAGTCTGGATAAAACATGTGTAACACCTGCCCTTTCCATCTTGAATCTTTTCAACGACCAATTACCTGTAGAAATGGCTCTGTTAAGACCTGTTGTGATATTGTTTGAATGGATATTTATATTTAGCAAAGCATCAAATTCAGTTGCCCTATTTGGTTTTCTCAATATCTTATCAATGTTAGCTTTGAAATCAGAATTGAATTTTTTGAACAAATCTTCAAATAATAAAGACATCAATTGACCAGCTAATTCTAAACGCTTGTTACCAACATAATCTCTATCATCAACCATTTTAGGATTATGCATAGCCATGATAACTCTTCTTGTCATCATTGCCATGTATAGCGCCTTTTCTTTAAAATCTAAGTCACTCACAGTTAAATGAGCAATAATGGTGGTAGCGATAGCTTCGATACCTTCTTGTAAAACGGTCAATTTAGCTCTTCTTAATGTCTTGACTTTAGCACCTAAGAACTCCAATGCTTGTTGTTGGGTATAGATACCCAATTTAGCACACTCTTCAAAGTTGATGACAAATAAATCTTGATACGCAGCATCATCACCACAAACCAATTGCATAATTTCTAAATCTGAAATAATACCTGCGGCCTTTAACACAACAACAATTGGAACTTCTTCAGAAATTGAGTTATGCTTCAAATAGATCTTATCATTCTTGGTAACGACATAAGTCTTAGATTTTCTTTCATGTGTAGAAGAGGTAACTGATGCTTGAACTATACCCTTCTTTTCATCTGCTTCAACAATGATACGATTTTTTGACAATTGTTCTTGAACTAAAATGACTTTCTCTGTACCATTAACAATGAAATACCCACCTGGATCTAAAGGACATTCATCCAAGTTAGCCATTCTGGCTTCTGATGCACCATCTAGTATACATTTGTTGGACCTTAACATGATTGGAATCTTACCAATTTCTAGATCACGGTGCATGATAATCTTTCTCCCTCTGGTATACTCAACATCAACATATATAGGAGCACTGTAAGTCAAATCTCTCAATCTACATTCATGAGGAGGTAGGATTGGGTCTTTGCTTTGGGAGGATGACTTCTGACCAATTCTGATATCTAGATATTTCAAGTAGAATTCTGGATCAACATCACTTAACACGGTTTCATTGGCCTTAATGATCTTCTTCAAATCAACATCAACGAAGTAGTTGAAAGAGTCCAAATGCTGCTTCACAAGACCCTTCACTTTCAAGAAGGCAGGTAACAAGTTCCATTTATCTTCAGCTGTGTTGATCTCATCCGTCAATTGTTTCCCTTTGTAAACAGGCTTCAAAAGGTCACCAAAGGAATCGTCTGCCACGACGTGTTTCTTGTGGGCGTGTCTGCCACTCTCCTTGACGGAGTTTCTTCTCTTTGGAGGCATCGCACCAGCAAAAAATCTTCAGAGGACAGTAAAGACAACGGTTTGGTTGTGTCTCTTGTGCTAAAATGAAAAAAAAATTAAAACGCTTAGAAATCCGCTGCACAGAAAAAATATTAGATGAGGTTACCCGGTACAAAACACCAAGGCTGCATTGCAGACATATCAATCGAAATATGGAACATTTGAACAGAAAGATTTCATTGTTTATCTATTGCCCAGCAGTACGCATGTCCTCTAAATTATCCGTCAACGAGTACCTGGAGGGGCTACCCGAGTCTGCACAGACCAAACTATACCATTCTGTGAGTATTTGAGGTGATTCCGTCTTTCTCAAGTGCTATGAAACTAACAACAATTACAGCCATCAACATGTCTATCGATATACAGAATCTTACCAGCTTTGGCCAAGTTCTACGTTATGTCCATGGTCTCTAACGAGAGACCATCCAGAGTTGAGAATTTTGATAGATGGGTCAAAGATACTGGGAAAATAGACCAAGTTGAGGCATTAAGATCGTTGAAGGCACTACATCTATTGAAAGAAAATAATGGTATCGCCATCCTAAATCCTGTCTTCAGAAAAAGTTTCAGAAATGTTTTGACTGGTACTGAAATAGGAAACTCATTTGGTGTTTCTGTTGAAGTTGATGATGTACATAAAGTTGATATTGCATTTTTGGACAAATATGCTGCTAATAAATGGGAAACTATCTTACATTTCATGGTTGGTACACAATTAGATGAGCTACCGAGTCCCGGTGTGCTGACATTATTAACACATAGTAAACTGATGGAAGGTAAAACTCCAAAGTCAATGACGATCACAAATGAGGGTTTCCAGTTCTTGTTGCAAGATGTGAATGCCCAATTATGGACTATCTTATTGCAATATTTAAGAATGGCAGAATCATTACAGATGGATCCTGTGGACGTCTTACAATTCATATTCATGTTAGGTTCACTAGAGCTCGGTAAGGATTATTCACTTGCTGCCTTGAATGAGACTCAGGTCAATATGTTGTCAGATTTAAGAGATTACGGGCTGATCTATCAAAGAAAGTCCACATCTAGAAGATTTTACCCTACAAGACTAGCAACCACATTAACCTCCGATACAACTACATTGAGATCAGCCTCAGCTGCCATGAACAAAGTAATTGAACAAACCAAAAACGCAGAAAGTTTTGAAAATTCAGGCTCCATTATCATCGAAACAAATTTCAAACTGTATGCATACACCAACTCACCATTACAGATTGCTGTTCTGAATTTATTTGTTCATTTGAAGACGAGATTTGCCAATTTAGTCACTGGTCAAATAACGAGAGAATCAATCAGAAAGGCATTAACATCTGGTATCACAGCCGAACAGATAATAGCATACCTAGAAACTCACGCTCATCCACAACTTAGAAGACAAGCTGAAGAACAATCAAACAAGAAGAACGAGTACGATACCAAGGCAGATGAACCAGTGCATATCCTACAACCTACAATAGCTGATCAAATCAAGTTATGGCAATTGGAAATGGATAGAATCTTGACATTTGAAGGTTATCTGTTCACAGATTTTGCAAACGAACAGGAATATCAAGTCATTTCCAAATATGCAGAAGAGATTGGTGTCCTTATCTGGAGTGATAATATCAAGAAAAAATGTTTCATTACGAAAGAGGGTAATAATCAAGTCATTGTATACGCTAAAAGAAAACTGAGAAAGAAAGAATGAAGAACTTAATCTTCAGAACTAATACACAATGGTCATTGTACAACGTCAGCTTTGCTTTGCTTCCGTTTTATTTTAGTGCTACTATCTTTTTGCATATGGCAGCTCTTTGTAGGTTCTTGCTGAAAATAGTAATTATTTGGGAAACAAGCCTCGTAAAAAATATGATATGGCGAGCCTCAAACAGGCAAATCATAGACATTCATAGCCCAGGTGAAGAGATAAAGGACAAAGAAGAGTAACAAGACGGAGAGAGGAAGATCGAGCACTGAGACACATGATGGTCCTCATCAGTCATTCTTCAAGACTCAACCACATAACCCTACCAGTCATCACCATTCATAACCATTTATTGCATGATTTCTATTTTGGTTTACAAATTTTTCTACTGATCTCCATTAATGTACAGTATTTTCCAACTTGCATAAAGGTCCCATTACCTTCCATGATGCAAAGAGGAGTACAGCCAAAGCAAGTCCTACTGGAAACAAGGGAAGTTGACTGTCAAAAAAAATCAAAAAACAAGCTCGCACTCAGGATCGAACTAAGGACCAACAGATTTGCAATCTGCTGCGCTACCACTGCGCCATACGAGCCGGTTTATATCTTCTTTTTATTGTCAAAGATTTTGTAATATTATTCACGAGACAGAATGGCTTTAACCTGCTAAGTTTATAGTTACACCAATATATGTCCTTAGATTGAAAAAAAAATGTTGATTCTGCCTTTCATAGGTTTCCATTTATCACTTATCCCCATTTCATTTTCAAGATGGTATCCATTTACATTATATCAGATTGCGCACATTATTCGTGTGCAATTTATACTTATTATTTCTAATGATACAGGTTATGTATCAGTATTGGTGAAGTTCTAGGATTTAGTATACGAGAGGTTAGCCAGTAGCGTTAACCATCAACTGAGTTTATAGTTACACCAATATAAGTCTTTGCTAGAAAAAAAAAATGTTTCTTCTATGACCACCAAAACCGCCTGTTGGCCTCGTTCAGTTGAAAGAGTTAACAGAAGTGTTCTACAGAAGCAAGTCCCGCTGGAGACAAGTTGTATAGAGTAAATTTAAAGTTAATAAACGTATATTATGTTGGAAAAAAAAATAGTTCGTAACTGAGTATCCAATAGTGTTATAAGAACACAAAAAGCCCCAAATCCATTATCTGGTCCTATTAAGGCCTATTAGCTCTTTTGGAGTACATAAGATATTTGCCATAAATTGTTGATTAATGGCACTTTTTGACGTTTGAGAGCCTCCAGAAGGAACCAATATCTTTCATGTTGAAACTGGAATCTCTGCCACATGATTCCTCACAGTCAAAGTGTTTGTACCATTGTTTGCAATTGTGATCTATTGATGATTTCATTAATGATATCAAATGGAGTCATATATATTTGAAGTATTCTCTTAGATGTGCGGATCTGAAATAAGCTCTGAGAATCTTCCAGAAATTAGAGTAGACATAGTTTGATTTGACCGTTCTGGGAACTGGTACATGTGTTTGAGTTATCAACCGGGCTTGCCAGTCTTTTGGTTCTACAGAAAGGCACAAAGTGAGATCACGTCGATTAAAGAAACAAATAATGTCAATCGCATATCCAGATATGACTACATGTAGTAATTCATACACTCTTGATCCCTAAATCCTGATCTATTTCGTGAAATCAAGGAAGACTTTGATACATTTTTCTTTTGCAGAATGGGCAAAGACTTCATAAGCATCAAGGATTTCAGAGAATTTGAAGTGGTGAGTGACTAAAGAACTTGGATCAAATTTACCATCGTTGATCTTCTTCAACAAGTCAGGAGTGGTGTTAGCATTGACTAAACCAGTAGCAATTGAGATGTTCTTGATCCATAAATCTTGTAATTGTAAATCAACTTTGGTACCATGAACACCTACGTTAGAAATTCTACCACCTGGTGCAATAATATCTTGACAACTTTGGAAAGTTTGAGGAATACCAACAGCTTCGATAGCGACATCAACACCTGGATGTAAACTTTCACGACCAGCGGTCTTAAGGTTGTGTTCCTTGGTTAATTTCAAGATTTCTTCTTTGACATCAGCTTTACCTGGATTTATGCCAACATCAGCACCAAAGGTTTCTTTAGAAATTCTTAATCTTTCATCATCATAATCAATCAAGATGGTTAGAGATGGATCATAAGTCTTTGAAGCAATCAAGGCAGAAATACCAACAGAACCAGCACCGACAATGGCAACGATATCACCTTTAGCGATTTTACCATTAACAGCACCAATTTCATTACCAGTAGGTAAGATATCACTCAACATCAATAAAGCTTCATCTTTGATCTTACCTTCGTATGGTTTGATATCATATAATGAGTGATCAGCATGAGAGACTCTGACATATTCAGCCTGGGTACCATTGATGTTATGACCCAAAATCCAACCACCATCAAGACAATGAGCTTGTAGGTCTTTTTTACAGTAACTGCACTCACCACAGGCACTGATACAAGACACAAGGACCTTATCACCTTCTTTGAAGTTCTTGACGCCTGGACCAGTTTTGTAGACGTAACCAAGACCTTCGTGACCTAAGATGGTACCTGGAGTGGTTTCAGGGACATCACCTTTGAGAATGTGCAAGTCAGTACCACAGATGGTGGTGGCAGATAGCTTGATGATGGCGTCGGTGTCCTTCGTGATCGTTGGGATTGGGACGTCGTCAAGGGCTTTTCTTGATGGGCCATGATAGACCAGAGCTTTCATAGACATTGTGGGGTGGATGTAGTAGCAACGGGTAGGATTGAGACAATGAGAAACTAAGTTGCCTCAGTCAATTAATTCTGGAGTTAATGTGAATAGGGTCAGAATTAAAGGGGCAGAAAAGTATTCCTTATATAGAAAACCAGTGCTGAGTGTACTCCGTTGTGACACATAAGTTTTTTACTGCAGGTGTGGAACCGGAGTAGGGCCAGTGGGCCTATCATAGGCCAGAAAGAGGGATCGCGCACCTAGAACTTGCGACCCGGAGGCCTGTAGTTGGGCACAGAACACCGAAAAGGGCATTAACTTCCACATGGACTGATCTGAGTTGCTACAAGTTCGTAATGTTTTTGCTGGGGTTAACCTGAATATAGGCCGATTTTGCTGCACTCACAGCTGCTGCTGCATGTTACGCAGAGAACAATGGAGCAGGCTGCGATCGTCACAGAATGGCAAGAACGGAGCCAGTACAGGGTGTGAACACGAAGGTTAATACAAAGAGGAAACGGGGTCCTCAATTGAGTCAGATTTCCGCCAGCTCAGGCCCTGCTCCAACAGGGAAGTTCTGGTGAGCTTACTATCAGACAAACGCTCTCACTTGGAAAAACGGGCCGTAAGGAACGGGAATAAGGCGACAATTGCTGCACGGACTGCGAGAGATGACTTCTTGGGGTACCGAATCTAGATAAGCTACGGAGCTCGCTTGTCAAATCCCAGATACCACTCACGGGATATGGACTCTGGACAATGAAGACTTTCCCCAGAAGGCTAATGTTCGAAAACCCGGATTGGGAAAATTAACGGAAACTCCTCGATTTGGTAGTTGCCCTCTCCAGAGATTTTGCGCAATTATCTTCGCCATTTTTCACTTTTCCCAAAAATTGTGCAAAATTTTCATTCTCGCATCCCAAAACAACAAACGTAAACAAGCGAGTCGCAAAACGGTTCAATAAACAGAGACTCTGCTGACGAAGATACGACCTGGTACAACCTCACGCCGAACACGCAGTCGTCCGCCCAAACATAGAAAGCACACATTGACCACGCAGCAGGCTCCTCCCGTTCCCCTCGCCCTCCCCCCTAGTGCCATGTCCTCCAACAACGTAAGTAACTATCATTTGGTGTCAAAATAATGTGCCAGATCTCACAGTGATACCACCATCTGCAAAACATCAACAGAAACTAACAGTCCATTCCGAACAGCTGATGGTCAATACGTTCAAAGAGGAAATCGACAAGCTCAAAGTAGGTTTGCAGGAATGCAAATCCATCGCCTACAACACAAATGAAAATCTTAGTAGAAAAGTCAATGAATTCATGGAAAGATACAACTCCCGAGTCTCACATCTGAACTCAATGGTTGAGCTGCTTATTAAAGAAAACCAAGAATTAAAGAACTTGCTAATTAATCAGAAATTTGTTATCCAACCTGCAAACCAATACCAATTGAATTCACAAAACCAAATCGTTCAAACATCATCACATACCTCAGCAAACCAACCATCAATAAATTTACCTTTCAATGATGCCTTATTATCATCAAGCACAGCACAACTGGGTCTAGTTGATCAACAAAGTCCTTCCCAACCACAACAATCCCAATCTGCTCAACCTCAATCATCACAATCGCAATCAAGATCCCATCAATCACAATCAAGAAGTCAGAACTCATCATCGCATCGCCATCAACATCAATCACAACACGAATCTCAACGTCAACAATCCCAAGCTCAAGTTCAACAGCAAGCTCAACAAGTGCATGTTCAACAGGCTCAACAACAAGCCGCTGCTCAGGTTCAAGCTCAACAAAACGGTGCTATTGATGGTGCATTGGCTGAATCTTCAACCAGTAATGGCATCCTGAGATTCATTAACAATCAGTACGTTGATGATGAAAACACTTTGAGCCAACAAGGCACGAATCCACAGTCTTCCAATTCAAGAATTGATTTCGTATTTATGGATCCTGCTGCCGCTTCTAGATCAAGAGGTCATTTCAGATCAAATTCTTCCACTTTTCAAGATCATTCCCAAGTTGATGAAGATGATGAAATGGATGATGAAGATGATGACGATGATGATCAAACTTCTCCATTACCTAATCTATCACCACCAACTACACAAGCTACTACTACTGGTGGTTCAAGATTACAAAGATCTGCTAATCGTCAAGGTGAGTATGAAGCTGAGAATTATGATTTGATTATTCATAATGATTTCAACAAAGTTGAAGATATCTATTATGAGTATTACAATTCATTGAAACCGCAAGTTGAGAGAGTTCAAAAGGCATATAAGATTAAGAAAATTAGAAAGTATCAAAAGATCAAAGCTTTAGCTGTTAGAGTTGACAGATACAAAGAATTAAAAGGTTGTTCATTAAGAGAGAGTTTTGAATTCTTTGATAATTTGAGAATTGCTGAAGATAACACCAAGAGAAGCATCGCTTGGTTGTATAATACTTTACCTGATGTTTTGAAAAAATTGGGATTAGAAGATCAACTGAAGAGAAGTGGCACTGGTGCTTAACTATATTGATCCTCCAGTCCATTGAAATTCTCCCGAATAATTATATTCTATTTATACTTTTAATACCCTATTGTGGTCAATGATACTTGTGACTTTATTGCTTTTTCGTTTCGTGCTTCCTTTTCTGTTTAATTTTGTTTCCAATGTTGATTGTTTAATGAAATGAATTGTGTTATATTTTGGAACTACAGTCATATTTCGAAAGAGAACTATACCTTAAAACTCTAAACCCCCCATCCCAAGAAGAAAACCAAAGCTCACTCACTATGCCGATGCTGCTTCCAAATGAGCATGTTCTTCACAAACAGCTTCTTCATTTGGCTTATATTTGAAACTTTCCATTGGTCTTAATCCCCATCTTTGTAACATTTCTTTATCTTCATCCCATCCATTACACATAGTAGTCAACATTTTCTTACCTGTGAAAATGGCATTAGCACCAGCTTGAAAACACATGAATTGGTCCATTTCTTTCATAGTGTATCTACCAGCGGCTAATCTGATCACTGCTTTTGGCATAACAATTCTAGCAGTAGCAATAGTTCTCAAGATCTCATCGATTTTCAATTTCTTGTTCTTAACTTCTTCATACATTGGAGTACCTTTAATTGGAACTAATCTGTTGATCGGTAATGATTCAGGATGTTCGTTCATTGTCGCCAATGTATGTAGAAATGAGATATGATCGTCTTCAGTTTCACCAAGGCCCAAGATACCACCTGTACATGCTTTCAAACCGGCACCTTGAACATTCTTGATGGTTTGTAATCTATCATCAAAAGATCTGGTACTGATCACATTTGGGTAATGTTCCCTTGAAGTATCAATGTTGTGATTATAAGCAGTCAAACCAGCATCTTTCAATTCTTTAGCCTGTTGGTCATTAACCATACCTAAAGTAACGCAACTTTCCATTCCCATATCATTAACAATCTGAACCATCTCCTTGATCTTCTTCAACCCACTTTTTCTACCTTGCATATCTCTCCACGCAGCACCCATACAGAATCTAGTTGATCCGTTTCTCTTTGCCTCCTGAGCAGCTTCGATAACTTCATCAACTTTAACCATTCTTTCAGCTTCAACACCAGTATCGTA
Source organism: Komagataea pratensis (assembly GCA_003707865.2). Taxonomy (NCBI): domain Eukaryota; kingdom Fungi; phylum Ascomycota; class Saccharomycetes; order Phaffomycetales; family Wickerhamomycetaceae; genus Komagataea; species Komagataea pratensis. The sequence continues at coordinate 29,913 of PPMA02000007.1, forward strand.
TCTTGAAGATTGTGCACAGTATTTACAGTCTTCTGTACACCCTCCAGATTTGATGTTCATCAACGTACATAATTGGACTTGAGTTGGATCGTGAAATCTTCTATGCTGGATTTGTGAAGAGTATAGTAATTCCATCAGCGGGGTCTGATAAATTTCTTTAATCTGGCTCATTGACCAGGTATTGATTGGTTTGGAAAGACCCAATGCAAACTGTAAAGTTGATCGATCATTAGTAGTGTCAGGTTGTTTGGTTTTTGTATTAAAGATAACCTCAGACTCAAAATCTTCAGCAAATGCTACACCAGCAGCAGGTCTGGTCTTTGGAATGGAAGAGTGGATTAATCTCAAAGGTAATCTAGTGAATGATTTTTTCATTATAACAAGGACGAATAGACTTATGCTCAAAGATACAACAGGAGAAGTACTGAATTTTCGAAAAAATTGGAAAATTTTACTTCATATACAATCAATGCAGGCATCTGGACGAATAATACGGCAAAGGAAGCAAAATTGTTGTGCATCGTTCAATAGACGACTCTCAGAAGTCGTCAAACAACCCAACATGATTCAAATATGACTCATGATTCGCATTATTTTCCTACTTAGGAGATTATTATGAGTCTTCCAGAGAGTAATCATACCAGATTATCGAGCGTTTCATTGGTCCGTTTCCTTTAGTGCCTGGAAATTGCCCCACTGAAGATATCTAGGGAAGAAAAAGCTACGTTTTGGCCGGGAAAGTGATCATTTGGTACAATCATTGATAGGGTTTTATGACCGGGCCTCAATAATGGCCACATTGTTTGCAGGGTCTTTTTTTTTTATCTACAACATATCAGTTCGCGATTTGGGTTGGATCTGTCAATCACAAAGGAGAAAATAGCTCCTACTACTGTAAAGCTAGCTCATCACGTAGTCTTGACTCAGTGTATTCTGTTGAAGTAATTTTTATCCCTTTCTAGAAGCTCAAGCTTTGAAATCCCAAGTTTAATTATAACGTCGGTTTATGCCGTCGGATGCAGGATTTTTATACCAATTCGTTTTGAAATCTTAAAACAAGATCTTTTGATTAGAGAATTCAGAATATTTTGAAAAACTTTTTAAATATTAAGCTTTGAAACTTGCACAGCAGACTTTTATATATGATTCTTTAGATTCGATCTACCTTTAGTTTTATGAGTTTATTATTAATATTTACTGAGATCTCTCTTTTTCAATGCAAAAGTGTGTCCCTAACCAGATCTGCTATAAGCAATCACCATAGCAACAACCATACAAATCAGATCTGACAACAATAGTGAATTCCGACTTCAAAAAAAAACAAAAACAAAACACAGAAAATGTAAACAAAAAACCTTGATCGTGTATTTACAGGAAGGTGTTTAACACAAAACGCGTCGCTTGTGCTTGAGATCTCACTTCAGTTTAAGTTAGAGGTAACGTTTGTTTTTAAGAGGTCCTCGACATGTCCGAAGAACCTGATTATTCCACGCTTCCGTTGGAAGCGAGATTGGTCCATAAAGTCTGGAAGGCTAGACTGGAAGCTTATCAAGAGTTAACCAACATCTTCCAGAAGTCGCCAAATGAAGAGAGTGAAGTTTTTAGACCGTACTTAAGCCAGCCTGATATCTTCAAGAAGATTGTCACAGATAGTAATGTGGTTGCACAGGAATCCGGTATCGTTGCTTTGAATGCCTTCTTAGAATTCGGTGGCAGTCAAGTTGCAATCAGACTAAGACATCATCTTGTCCCAGGATTATGTGAAAAGGGTCTTTCTTCATCGAGGGCAGGTACTAAACAGAAAACAACTGATGCATTGCTTTGGTTTGTTGATCTTGATACACCAGATCCAGTTATTGAGTTGATGATACCTTCGTTGAGTGCGAAGTTACCAAAGTTAGTTGCTGGTACTATTAAAGCATTAGCTGAGATTTATACACAGTTTGGTGCTCAGACCGTGTCACCTAAGTTAGTCTTACCAAGTTTACCTAATTTGTTTTCACATGCTGATAGAAACGTTAGATCAGAAGCACAGAACTTAACTGTTGAACTATACAAATGGTTAGGTCCAGCTTTAGAACAAATCTTATTTACTGATTTGAAACCAGTCCAACAGAAAGATTTAACGAAACTGTTTGAAAGGGTTCAAGATGAGAAGCCAACACAGCAAAGATTTCTGAAGTCCCAACGTGATGCAATGTCAGATGGTTCAAATAACAATGATACTGGTGAGGTTGAAATTGATGGTGATACTGTTATGGATAATAATGAAGAAGCTACTGGGCCAATCGATCCATATGATTTGATGGAACCCGTTCAAGTCTTGAGTAAATTACCAACAGATTTAGCTACTAGATGTGGATCCACCAAATGGAAAGAAAGAGTTGAGGCATTGACTGAAGCCCATAAGGTACTACAAGTTATCAAGTTGGCTGATGATGATTATATTGATTTGGTTAGAATTTTAGCTAAAGGTGTGAAAGATGTCAATATTCAGGTTATTTCATTAGCTGCTAATTGTATTGAATGTTTGGCTAAAGGTTTGAAAAAAAAGTTTCACAAATATTATTCTATTGTTTTGAACCCACTATTAGAAAAATTGAAAGAGAAGAAGCCAAGTGTCTTAGATGCTCTAAATGGTGCATTAGATTCATTATTCCAAAGTACATCATTAAGTGATGTTCTAGAAGAGGTGTTAGAGGCGTTGAAACATAAGACCCCACAAGTTAGATTATCGAGTTGCAGATATTTGATTAGATGTCTGAAAGAAACTAGAGAACCACCAACCAGACCAGAAATTGAAAGTATCATAACCACATGTATCAAGCTAGTCAGTGATACTTTACCTGATGTTAGAACTGCTGGGTTTGAAGCTGTTGGTACTCTGATGAAGATTACTGGTGAAAGAGAAATGAACGCATATCTGGAGAATATTGATGATTTGAAGAAGAAGAAAATCTTGGAGTTTTACGAATCTGCAGAAATTAAGGCCAAATTATCAGCTAACAAACCAAAACCAGCAACAGCTTCAAGACATCCAACTTCGAGACCTGTTAAATCAAGTGGTCCTGGTACTTCTTCGTTAAGAAAACCACCAGGATCTGCACCAACCAAATCGGCTGGATCAGGATCTGCTTTACCAACAAGCACATTGAAGAAGAAAACTCCAAGTCTTTCATCAACGATACCATCCAAGAGAGGACCAACATCACCATTGAAACACTCAACTGGATCGAGAGTTGGAAATACTGGTGCTCGTGGATTAACAGGAAGATCATTGCAAACGCCACAGGCCTCACTACAATCCAATGGATTAACTAATGGACCTTCCAAAGAAACAATGGTATTGAATGATGAAGAGAAACAAGAGTTGATACTGTTGAGAAAGGAGAAGGCACAATGGCTTCAAGAGAAGGAGAAATTCAAACAACAGACGAGTGATTATATGGCAGAGACTGCCAATTTCATGAAAGATATTGATTTGTTACAGAACAAGGTTGAAAAATTGAATGAGATAAGAACTAATGATATAATGACGATAAAGACCAAAGATACCCAAATCCAGAGATTCCAATCAGATATTGACATTTCTAGACTCAAGGTCAGTCAATTAGAAAGTGAGATCGAGTTATTGCAGAAGACCAAATCATTAAGCAGCTCAATCCCATCATTCAGTAAGAGTCCATTCACAGATAATCAACCAGTCAACCACAGTCCCTTGCAAGAATCCAATAGATTCTCCACACACTTCACACAACAACAATCACCACAACTGCACAGATCTCCACCGATGGACAACCTAGACAAGAGGGTCCAGACGCTCTCGATTGATTCAGAACCCGGAAAAGAGAACCCCGCCAGACAGAGCATCCAGTTCGATACCAGTGACGACAGCTGGAGAAGAGCCGCAGAGGTGACGTCGCAGTTGAAGGCCAGAATCGAGAAGATGAAGGCGAAATCTCGCAACAGCATGTACAGAGGAGCTTAGTTTAGAGGACAATACACAGCATTTGTATGAAGTTTATATGGAGATTGCCAACAGAACGCTGTTGAGATTATCAAAGAAGAAATGCAATTTGAATTGAATATTACTGATAATTGGAGTGACACAGAGACATCAATTCATGGAGACTATGAAGACACTATTACATTGAAAGGGCAGATTTTAGAAGCAGTTAGAAAAGATTATGAAGAGCTTGAAAAATCTATATTCATAATTCTTGGTTCATTTAATGAGACTTAGATCAACTCAGTTTACAAACGTGCTGAAGATGATTTATCAAGGAGATTATTAGAAATAGATGAATCAGATAAAATATTATCTTATATTTATAGTTTAAAGAATGTGCTATCGACTTTGAATGATGTTTTTGTTCCAGTAGATAAAGAGAAAAATCTACGAGAGTGTAGATAGATTGATTTCAAGTGCTTCAAATGGAGAACCTGCAATTACTGAAGATAAAGTTTATCAGTGGTATGCCAAAGATCTGCCTATGTGCCACTTGATACTGAATTTTCCTCTAACTAGATTCAAACCACATTGATCGAGATTTAATCTTGTTAAGACCCAAATCCTGAACCTTGTTCAAATTATCCAAGGAAACACCAATATACAAAGCTACACCATTAAAAAAAGTATAAAGAAGCTCTCTTAAATAGTCTTCATCATCATGAGCAGAGTATGGAAATCATTTCTGTCTGTCTTCTCAACGCACCTAAATTGACGAGAATGGTATCATCTTCAGTAATTGCAGGTTCTCCATTTGAATCAATTGAAATACCAAATCGAGAAGTTTTCAATTTTCATTAGGAGGAAAATTGCGTGAAACGGCTTTAAGAGCAGAGATCAGAGCCAGTTGAAAAGCGAACTAACGAATCATTTCAAAAATGCCATTGAAATCATTATGGTTGTTATGTATAAAAATTTCAAACGAGAATAATGCAGCATCTGCTATCAGGTGTCCCTTTTCCGTAAGAGGTAGTGTGCTCTTCCCGATAAGGAAAAAACGTTTTGGCGTATTCGGAAAAAAACAAAGGCAGCCATAAACTTAAACATTCTTTTTTCTTCTCCTGTGTGTTTCCAGTCCCTCAAAAGCCTATCCACATCGCACAATGCAAATCCAACAAGTCGTCGCCTCCTTCCTTTCTGCTGCCAACATCTTCAGCGGCGAGCAACCAGCTGACCAAAACGACAACGTCCCACAAGTCGCCCAGGCCATTCCAGCCGACTTTGAAATCGTTAGAGTCGATGCCAATAGGGTCTTTGCCCAAAAGAACAAGTCCAACAACTCCAATGACACCTCCTCTAATGCTGCTGGTTTAGTCGGCTCAAACGGTGTCGCCTTAGGTGCTGTTGCTGCTGGTTTAGTTGCTATCTTGTTATAAGATGGACCTATGACTATTCCTACATTCTACTAGTTTTATAATGGCGTACTGCGCGCAATTGATGAGACGGGTTTGTTTTTGTCAGGTTATCGTATGGACAGTATGGTGTATAGTGTGCCAAAGTACATGCTTCTATATAGAAAATGGTGTAGAACTGTGAAGTTTGTATGTAGCAAGGGATTCTCAGTAAAGGCACTAAAGATTTTCTATGAAAAAAAAACTTCTCAAGCGGACATAAATAAATCCACTTACAGGCGACATCAGGAAATGTCAGAAATCGCACAACTCCAGGCAAAGATTGCACAACTAGAGAAAGAGGTCCAGTCTCTGAAAGACGTGTCCATATTTGCGGACATCAGACCCTGTATTGAAGAAGACCAGACCAAATACAAAGAAGTCAGAATATCCACCGTCAACCTGCATTACAAAGTCAGATATGCGAAAAAGGGCATAGTTAAGGAGTTGTACGAGAGACTGGCCCGTGATCTATACAAACCCCTGGACCAGATTGAACTCCTGAGCCCGATCAACGGGTCTAAGGTAACGGAAAACGATGAATTGAGTGATTACATCGAGGATGGCATTGTGAGATTGGATTTCGGATATGTTCAGACACATGATCACTGCGACCACGACCACGACCATGATGACGACGACGATTTCAGTGACGATGAGAACTTCTACACCAGCTGCAGCTGTGCACACCACACATAGAACCTAATGATCCGGAAGTATAGAGAAGAGAGTGTTAACAGTTATGGCATCATCTCCCGTAGTTAAGAGCCAAGAGTGCGCATAACAATTTTCGAATTAAATCAAGTTGTGTCTTTTTTCGTTTCTTCCTCTCTAAAGCGTCAGAACAACAATAAATTCAACAGAGATGAGCGACGATAGACCATACCCAAAGACGAGAAGAATGGTGGTGAAAGGTGGCCACTATCTGAGACCACAGATCCCAAAGCAGATAAAGACGGAGATTTTCCCAGGTTTGAATGACATCACTGACGCTTTTGAGGCGTTACCTATGGATATAATACGTTACTTCACCCTGTTGAAAGAGATTGATGCGAAGTGTGTGACGATGGTGCCTGCCTTGAATTCTAGAATCAGGAAGTTTAAGACTATTGAAAACAAACCGGAGCTGAAAGAAACAAGAACTTCTCAAATCAGAGAGATTTCTAAATTGATCAAGGATTTATTACCTTGTTTGGAGGAAAAAATGCATGTTGCTTCAATAGCTGCTGATAAAGCTGTGAATTATATCGATAGGATCAATGATGATTTTGAATTGATTTTCAAGAATGAAATCCCAGAGAATGTTAAATTTGGTCCATTGAATCATCCAGCTATCATCAACGATGATAAAATCCCTGATAATAAATCCGTGCAGAGTCAAAGAAGCGAAAGTCGCCGTGAGGCATTAGCTGCAAAGAAGGCAGCCAATGGAGATTCTGACAGCAATATCGGGGCTAGAAAAGAACAAACTCCTGGTCCTTTACATGAAACTGGTCAAATTTCATCAAATACAACAAATGCAACACAGAATAATCCAAAGAAACGTAAACCTACAACAAGTTCCAATGCTAATAACAATTCAGAAGCAAGCACACAAGAACCAACTCGTCCTTCCACTCCATCTACTAATAAGAGACGTGCCACTACCAAGAAGAAACCAGCTGTCACATCAACTGCTGGTTCATCAACTACAAATTCCAGTAATGTAACAAATCAATCAGTTACTGGTCCAGGACCAAATTCATCCTCTTCATTATCTACAGCAGTGGTCAACAGTTCGTCATTATCAAATCAAGTGATTTCAAACGCAGGTATCTCTACTGAATTATCAAATGCTGAAAAGAGAAACAATTTAGATGAACCGTTGTATTGTTATTGTAATCAAGTTTCATATGGTGAAATGGTTGGTTGTGATGGTGAGAACTGTGAGAGAGAATGGTTTCATTTGCCATGTATTGGATTGACTACTTTGCCTAGAGGAAAATGGTATTGTGATCAATGTGCTGCGGAGTTGAGGAAGACTAAGTATAGAGAAAATTAATGATTATGATTCTTTTTTGTTGTTTGGTGCTAATAGATTGTACTTTTTTTTTTTGATTTTGTGAAGGTAAGTTGATGAAGCTCTAGTTGAAAAATGGATTGTTCAGGATCCCGTTTTAGGAACGCATTGGCTTTTAGTGATCTGAATTTTTGTGGGTTTTCTTTGGCTCGAACAAAATAATATTAAAATGACATAGAAACCAGATATCCGTTGAGATTCAACAGAACAAATCAAATTCCCGCTTTTTGTGTCAAATCAGATTTGACAATGTGGGTCATCGAAAGCAATCAAAGAAAAATTCAAGATCTTCGTTATCAACATTTGGTCAGAGCGAGACGCTAACCATCAACACAATGAGATCTCACATCAATATACTTTCATCCATCACACTACTCTCTACACTTCTCACACCAGCAAATGCCGCTCCTTTAGACCATCAAGTCACTGAGTTGTCCAACAAAACAGTCTTAGATCAAGATGATTATCAAATGCTATGGACCACTAGCTTCAGTAAAGGTATCAAAGTTCAAAGTATGAAATGGGATGGTTTCAATCCATGTATGATTAAGAATGGTAAACCAAATGAACCAGTCCAGGAGCCCAACAATGATACGAAAATTCATGAATATGATGGCCAGCCTGTTGAAGAAGTTGGAGAAATGGATGGTTCTGAATGGGAAAGAGAAGAATTGGATGAGTATAATGAGAAGGCATATGAAAAACTTGAATCATTGAAGAATTCAGATCAAGTTAGACCAATTGAACCAATCAAGCCAAATAAGGAAAGAGTGACACATCAACCGATTCATTTGAATTTCCAATCATTACCAAAAGATGAATACTCTGGCCAATATTTAGAAAATTTACAAAGAATTGGGATAAGGAAGATTGCTAAATTAGCTCAAGGTATTACTTATTCATTCTATACTGATTTCGGTGGTTGTAAAATTCCAGAAGATATTGTTCGTGATATTCAATTATTAGAGTCATTTGAAATCATCAGAATTTATGATACTGATTGTAATGGATTGAATGTTATTTTACCACAATTGAAACCATATCAGAGAATCTTTGCAGGCATTTACTATTTAGAAAGACTTGATGAAAGTATTGAAACTCTTGTTCAAGCTGTTAAAGATAATGGGAATGATTGGAGTAAGATCCATACTGTTAGTGTTGGTAATGAATTGGTCAATTTCAACAAGGTAACCGTTGAAGATATCAAGTATGCTGTAAAGAGAACTAAGAAGTTATTGAGAAAGCAAGGTTATAAAGGCCCTGTTGTTTCAACAGATACATTATACGCAATGATCCAACATCCTGAACTTTGCCAAATTGGTGATTATGTTTCATTCAACTCACATCCTTATTGGGATGGTCATGTCAGAGCTCAAGATGCTGGTGATTGGTTAGTTACTCAAATTGAGAAACTGAAACAGATTTGTGGACCTAATAAGAAATATCTTTTAAGTGAAACTGGTTGGCCCACAAAAGATTCCAAATTTGGGGATTTTGGTATTCCATCTTATGAAAATCAAATCATTGCAGTCAAATCAATTGTGGAGAAGTTGAATGGGGAACTGATTTTGTTTACTATGTTGAATGATTATTGGAAAGACGAAGGAAGTTTTGGAGTTGAGAAATATTGGGGTATCTTGGATTGATGATTGAATGGGAGTGGTTTACGGTACTGATATATATTGGAGAAGAATGGAGAGAATTGTAGAGTTTCTAACTCTTTTCAATACTTGAATGCGTAGCCATGACAGACATGTCAGTTCTGCAGTTGACACATTTCTATACGTACGTTCAGGCAGTGTAAAATCTGACCAAATCTGATACCTTGTTGAAATACGAACCCTTTGTGGCTTTATTTCAGCCCAACATGGCCATTATTTGCAGCCAGTTTCCAAATGGGTCGGATTGAACTTTAAAGCCATATCTCATGTGAGTTTATCAGGAATATGAAGTACAAAATCTCTAGACATGGACATGGCCGTACCTGAACCACATAAATACTAAAATGACGTCGCTTCGAAGCATACATGAAGCCTGTTCGACACCTCATTGCAGCAGAAGTTAAGCAAGTCCATAATCCATAATCCGCATTCTTAAATGGAGCGAGACACACAATAGGAGCCATGACTGGAAGAAGTTAGCCCTCTGAGTCAGAAAAGGACTTGGATCTACGCAGAGACCGAGAGGCTGTAGTTTAGGCGGAGTTGCAAGTTTCTAGGAGGACTGGACTAGAGTCCAGGGGGGGGGGAGAAAACGTATGGGACTGGGACTGGGATAGGGATAGGGCGTGAATTGGCTTCGGAAAGACAAGGAGAGCGAGTTGTTGGACTATAGTCTCGACGAATCCCGGGGTCTGTCCCGAAGGTTCCAAATCTTTTGATTTGCAGTCCGTGTAAGTCCGCCTTACAAAATTGCGGGAAAGAAAAAAATGAAAAAAAAAAAGCGGCCTGCCTGTGCATGGAATGGATAAACCAGTAGACAATTGAAAGACCAATTTCAAGGATCCTCAATCAATTGATAATTTAAATAAAAGAGAATAGTAATTTGGGACTTTAATCTTCAAGACAGTGAAAATATACTCCCTTCCACTAGCAATTGCCGAGTATTAACCACCCTTACCACTTAATACTCATTCCCTAGTCTACATAGTCAGCAGTTCAGAGAGCTATCAAGTCCCCCTGTTGAACACACACAATCATAATGCCTAATGTGAGTACCCTACCCGGACCCAATCCCCATGAATATTACTAACCTTGCTGTCTTCAGAATCACACAGTCAAAGAATACAAACTTGTTGTTGTCGGTGGTGGTGGTGTCGGTAAATCTGCATTAACCATCCAATTCATCCAATCTCATTTTGTTGATGAGTACGATCCGACCATCGAAGATTCATACCGTAAACAAGTTGCAATTGATAATGAAGTCGCTTTATTAGATATCTTGGATACTGCTGGACAAGAAGAATACAGTGCCATGAGAGAACAATATATGAGAACCGGTGAAGGTTTCTTATTAGTCTATTCAGTTACTGAAAGAGAATCATTTAATGAATTAAACAGTTTCCATCAACAAATCCTAAGAGTTAAAGACGCCGATAGTGTTCCAATCTTGTTAGTTGGTAACAAGAGTGATTTGAATGAAGAAAGAAGTGTCAGTTTCGAAGAAGGTGAAGAATTAGCAAAGCAATTTGGTTGTAGATTCCTTGAAACTAGTGCCAAACAAGGTATCAACGTTGACCAAGCATTCCATGATTTAGTTAGAGCCACCAGAGCCAAAGAAAGAGCAGACAATCCAGTCGAAGAACAAATCAATGAAAGTTCCAACCAAGTCATCACCGATGGTGTCGTTGCTGAGCAAGATCCAGTCGCAGCCGCAGCTTCTATCAAAGAAAACATCGTTGATAACAACAGCAGAGTTCAAACAGCATCTAACCAAGCCAGACGACACCAAAAAGTGCAACCACCACCAGAAGTCAAGGACTCTTCGGATGGTTGTTGTATAGTGATGTAGGTTCACTATATAACCTACAAAAACCAAAAAAGTCTACAATGTTTTATCATATTTCCCCAAAAAAGAGCGTCAATTTTTAATCTATGTGTGTATTTTATGACTAGGCCTGTAGTTTCGTCAATGGTAATCTTTTCTTCATTACCATTTCAGTTAACGAAATGCCAGATAATGAAATGTAACACGACACTGGCAAAGATATAGTCACCCAATGCTCTCTCCGGAGTGACGTTAAATACCTTGGACTCAGCACTACTCTGTAGTTTCAATGACACGGTCAACACGAATTGGCCCACCGTGGAGATGAAACCCGCAAGGAAGGCATTGAAAGGGAACGAACCAACCACGATACAGAATATGAATTGAAGGACACCTAACGCGACAAGGGCAGCCAAGTAGATGTCAATGAGCTGTGTGCGGGTGGTGGAGGACTTTGTGTATGACTGAAGGGCTGTGGCGAGCGAGGTCTGGAATTCAGTGATGGCTGACATTGTATGGGTGATGAATTGGTGGATTGCGGGTTGTTTGATAGCTGGGTTTTTCTGATTTGATATGTTGTTCTTTGTTTTATTGGAAATGCAACGAAGCCCTGCAGAGATTTTGAAGATTGTGCGTTTTTCAAATCAAAGCATAGTTGAACATGATTTGATTTGGAACAGTCTCATCAAAACCACAACAAATTCAGTTGAAGATGGCACAAGTCGCACAGGTCAGAAATGTGCAGAATAACATTGACGGCTCACATGTTACCACAATCAGCAAACCTCCACAACACAAAATTGTTCCTCCATTGAACTTCTGCCCCGTTGAAAGGAAATTATATCGTTCAGGACAACCATCCACCATCAGCTTATCCTTCCTTAGACAATTAGATCTGAAATCAGTGGTGTGGCTGGCGTCAGAGGAGCCATCTGATGTGTTTTTGGACTTTGCAGCAAGTGAGGAGATCCAGCTGCACTTTGCAGGTATCAATCCAGATGGTGGTGATGATAACCCATGGGATGGTCTAACGGAGAAATCCATCGCACAGGCCCTTGATGTGATTTCCAATAGGGAGAACTATCCATTGCTGGTGTGCTGCGGGATGGGGAGACATAGAACGGGGACTGTTATTGGATGTTTGAGAAGACTTCAGGGTTGGAATTTGGCTAGTGCGAGTGAAGAGTATAGAAGATTTACAGGGAGTCGTGGTGGTAGAATTCTAGTGGAGTTACTGATTGAGAGTTTTGATCCGTTGAGTGTACCCGTGGACGAGGAGAAGGCTCCTGAATGGCTGAAGAGGTAGTTCTGTTGTATATATACATGAGGTACACATTATGGGATATGATTTGTTGTAGAGGAAACCGCGACCAATCAGAGATACTTATTTTATTGTTGGGACAGCACGATGAGAACATGATAACCAAGAAGAACCAACTATTACGGAATAACACATTAACCACTAAATAGTTAATACTAAAGATCCCTTCCTTGGCTGCTCCTGGGCCCTGGCAGTTCCGAAAATAACGTCATTGTCGTGTCAAATCAATTTCGCCGATCAAAATCTGGTGGTATAAAAAAAAAAAGAATCTTATCAGTCATATGTTTTGATTTGACTTCTTCTATCCTTAATCTTCCCAACAAACCACTTCCACCCCCCTGAGCCACCCAGCATGTCCTCCGTCACGCAGCCCCGAAACATTGACAACAACCGGGCACAGAAACGCCATGGCCCGTCACAGTCTCCCATGCTCATGTCCACCACTCCAGGTGGCACCAGGTTTGGCTCGTACTCATCAATGTCGAACTCATTACCACACTCAAGACGTCAGTCAATGGCAAGATTGGGGTCCCCTGTCTTGGATTCGAATCATAAACTGAAAGCCAACGTTCCATCAATATATTCGAATGCGTCAATACATTCTGGGAATCATGGTCATGTCTTGATCGATGCTGAGAACCCTTCGTTCTTGAGTGATTTTAAAGATGAGGAAGTCATATCTAATAATACCAATCAATATCTAAATTCTGATGCATTGAGTTCAGAAGGTGGTGATATTGTGCATTTGATTAATAAGAATCACGATAAACAGATGCAAAGATTGGCTAATTCTTCATCACCTTTGGCATCTGGCGGATTAAAGAAAACTAAATCAAGTTCTGATTTGTTGGATATTGCTGAGGGGAATCGTCGTCAAAGTTCAGCATCTGGGCTGAATGTTCCTGGTGGGTTCCGTCGTGACTTCGTGTTATCGAAGATCAAGAAACAAGCTAAGGTGTTGAATGATGAAGAACTGGCTAAGGTTCCTTTCTTGACTAAGAATTTTATGGAATTTTTGTACATTTATGGTCATTTTGCTGGTGAAGATTTTCAAGAAGATTTTGGTTATAGCTATTCTAATTCTGTTGAATCTGAAGCTATTAATGTTGATGAGAATTCCAATCTACTTCCAAAGGATGAAGATGTGAAGAATTATGAGGCAAGGGGGACAACATCAACTCTGAAGGCATTCCTAATCATGTTGAAATCATTTATTGGTACAGGTATTATTTTCCTTCCAAAGGCATTTTCCAATGGTGGGTTACTCTTTAGTATTGTCATGTTGTTGATCTTTGGTGTCTATTCATATTATTGTTACTATATCTTAATAATTGCTAAAACCAAGACTGGTGTTACGTCATTTGGTGACATTGGTATCAAATTATATGGTGGTTGGTTCAAAGCATTGATTTTATTTTCATTAATCTTGACACAAATTGGGTTCGCATGTGCATATATCATTTTCACATCAGAAAACTTATATGTATTTGCTAAAAATGTGACTGGTTTAACATCATTAAAATTGGAATATTTCTTCATTTTACAACTAGTCATTTTTATTCCATTATCATTTATCAGAAATGTTTCAAAATTATCAATTCCCTCATTAATAGCAAATGCATTCATCTTCATTGGGATCTTTATCATTTTATCATTCATTACATCACATTTAATCACAAATGGTATCTCTGAACCAATTGAATATTACATCAACCCATCCAAATTCTCATTATTTATCGGAACTGCGATTTTCGCATTTGAAGGTATTGGTTTAATTATCCCTATTCAAGACTCAATGCGTCATCCAGAGAAATTCCCAATGGTTTTAGCATTAGTCCTATTAACAATCACATTATTGATGGTTTCTGTTGCAACTATTGGTTATTTATCGTATGGTGAAGACATCAAGACCGCCATCTTACTAAACTTACCACAAGATAACTTATTAGTCCAGTCAATCCAATTCTTTTATTCATTAGCTATATTACTATCAACCCCATTACAATTATTCCCAGCCATTGCAATCATTCAGAATTATGTCTTTAGACTAAACCGTGCTTCAAGTTCAACCAGTTCAGAAGGTGCATCGTCAGGTAAATCAAACCCACGTATCAAATGGCTAAAGAATTTATTAAGAGCAGTAATGGTGTTTTTATGTATGAACATCGCATGGTTTGGTGCTGATGATTTAGATAAATTTGTGTCATTTGTTGGTTGTTTTGCATGTATCCCATTAGTTTATATCTACCCTCCTTTATTACATCTAAAGAGTGTCATTGATGAGAAGAGACTCAGATTGCAGAATGCTGAAGGTGATGATGTGTTTCAGGATGAGACTGATGAGGATAAGGCAAATAAATTGAAGGTTTGGATCATCGATGGTGGATTAGTGGTCATTGGATTGCTCAGCATGTGTTATAATTCATACCAAATCATGTTTGGGCAATGAGATTGATATAATTTTTTCATTTTTATAATCTATTCATTCATAATTCATTTCATATTTGCATAACTTCATAAACATATATTTTATACACATGACCATTTTGTAATTGTCTCCACACAAAGTATCCTTGAACATATAACCACTGGCAAAGGCCCAATGATTCAGCGTTGTGATACCTTGGTCTGTTTCCAGAGTTGGGACTCAAATAAACTGCTCCGTGCGGACTATATGGATCCAGTGGTAGAGTTTGCAGCTTGTTCTTAGGTCCTGGAAGACCTTCATAGATATGAACCCGCGACTCTGCGAGATACTGTCTCGAAATCCTTAGATTCTATGCACAACGTGGTTAAGATCACCGGTGTTGTTGATGCATCGGAAGTTGGAGTTATATTTCAGTACAACATGATTTATGTTCCGTGGACCATGGCCCATGATCCATATGTTGAAATACATTGGTAATGAGATGACATTTATTGATTAACCTTGGCCTTTCGGAAAATGCTCTAGAGATTCTATAGTTTGGGTCAATCGATTAAGTAAGAGTGCTTATGGATTAATATTGATCCAATTCTCAATCAGTCGATGTTCTCGGTTGAGAATTAATACCAACAGTCCCAGAAACGGGCTTCACAAACCGCGTAAGCCGTGCATCCTATAGAGACTAGAATAAGCACCGTATCGACTAAATTAGTGACTGTATAGGTTGCATCAAATGTGCTTTTGATGTCAACTTCTTCCAGGGCCTGTAAAAGTCTATGGCTTAAAGGAATCATGGTTGGATCACTGAACCACTCGAGAATTGTTGTGCCACTAAATGATCAAATGGGCTTTGTGGACTGATAAGTAGAGCGAACATTCAATTCGAATCCAGTATCTAACAACATCAGCTGGTAAAACAGCCCTATCACATGCTCTGACTGACATAGACGCTCCCTTCTAGTCTAAATCGCAAAGATGCTCGTAGAATCTGAAATACACGCTGCTGAGCAGTGAGTGTACAAAAGGCACGTATGATTGACGCTAAATTCGATAACCAGTGATCCTGTGTCATACATTGGACTGATTAGCAGAAGTCCATCACGTTTCTCAAGAAGCATGTGGGCCAGGGTAGAGGACCCTAGGCAGGAAGAGGGTCTGTCCTTCTGGAGGGTGTGCTGGCAGGAAACGCTGAATCCTGATGGAATGTATTATGTAGACTTTTCACCAAGGACTTGGGAGACGACCATGCGCACTTGGGGTACCAGATTATTCTTGTCGTTCTTCAGTTTTACTATGTGACAACTATGATTCTGGTAAAAAATAAGGTTTCGGCAGATCAAACGGTTCCAAAAAACCGATACATATCAGATTTTCAGTACGTCGTTCTTGCAGCAGCGACCACGTTTGTGCCAGTGGAGGGGCCGATGTTGGAGCTCGAGGATGTTAAAGCCTAAACGAGGACAATGAGAAGATCGCTGAAATTGTATAAAGGAACAGGGTCATCCTGCTGAAATGGAGGTCAATTGGTGCTGCAATACCACATCCAATCCCCATAATGTTCAGCAAGAAGACATTACTAGTTTTAGCTGGTGCCTTGATCGCATCCACCAAAGCCCAATTCTACTCCGAGTGGGAGAAACAGGGCCAATGTTACGTTACTTCCAACATCTACAGGGTCCAAAGCACAGTTGAGCACACCTTCACCACCACTGGTCCAGATGGTAAACTTATCACTACTACCACTGATTTCACTGGTACCACTTCCACCACTACCGGCGAAACCACCACTATCGGTAGTAGCTCCGTAATTGACAGAATCACCACTTCTTCCATCAAACCAGTTGAATCATCTGCCGAAACTACCAGTGAAAGAATCATTTCCACCACCTCTGAAATCTCATCCGAAGTCTCATCTGAAGTCTCATCAGTTGGGCCAGAATCTTCAATCGTCGCCTCTGAAGTTTCATCAGAAGACCCATCGGAAGAACCATCATTGATTTCTTCTGCATTTTCATCAGAAGTTTCATCCGAAGAACCTTCAACTTCTTCTGAATACTCTGATGCTTCGTCATCAGAATCATCTTCATCAGCTGCCTCATCTTCAGCTATCCCTGAATTATTCTGTGCTGCTGTCACTCCACAATTATCATGTGCCGATGGTTCAACCACTGCTGATTCTTGTTGTGTTGAAAACCCAGGTGGTTTAGTCTTATTGACTCAATTCTGGGATTACAATCCATCAACTGGTCCAGCTGAGGAATTCACTATTCACGGTTTATGGCCCGATAATTGTGATGGTTCTTATGCTCAATTCTGTTCTCCAGATTTAGAAATCCAAGATCCAAGAGCTATTTTATCTGGATTCAATCAATCCCTGGTTGATGAAATGGACAGAGTCTGGAAAGATTACCAAGGGGATGATAATAGTTTATGGGATCATGAATTCAACAAACATGCTACTTGTATGTCCACCATCAAACCACAATGTTACGGTGGTGAAGTCACCCAAGATAACCGTGTTGATGTCTACGATTACTTCAAATTAGCCGTTGAAGTACACTCTCAATTGCCAACTTTCGAATGGTTGAAAGAAGATGGTATTGTTCCAACCAATGATGCCACGTATGCTAAAAATGATATCTTAAACTCATTGACTTCTCATTATGGCGCTACTCCATACATTTCATGTGACAAGACCGGTGCTTTGTCAGAAGTTTGGTACTTCCATCACGTTATGGGCTCATTAAGAGCTCATGATTTAGTCAAGACTGATGCTATAGGTGCGGCTAACTGTCCAAACCAAATCAAATATCCACCGAAAGGCGACTCGTCTTCAACTCCAACTACCTCAAATTCAGATGCTGCACCAACTAGTACTATTGCTCCATTAGAAGGTCAAGTTAAATCTGTTGGCCAAGCTGGTTGTTTATCCTCTACTGGTGAATGGATTGCTGATAACTGTGACACTTTCACCTTCACTCAATTATCTACCGGTTCTTACCACTTACAATCAGGTGATGGTTTATGTACTTTGACTGATTCCAAATTAACCTGTGGCGCCGATGTCACTAGAGCCTTTGAATTCAATTATGATGGCTCTTCAATCTCTGCTAATGGTGTCACCACTTTCTCAGCTGGTCAAGATGCAGGTACTGATGCTCAACCAGTCACTTTAGGTATTGGTAATGTTGAATTCAGATTGACTTTCTCCAAGGCCGATCTTGTCGCAGTTGGTGGTTCTGTTCAAGGTTACGTTAGATTGAATGACCAACCTGGTTGTTTAATCAAAAACGGTCATTGGTATGTCGGTGGTACTTGTGCGACTTACACTTTATCCAGAACTTCTGAAGATACCGTCACTTTGAAATCTTCAGGTGGTAACTGTGGTTTAACTTCAGGAAACACTTTCACTTGTGGTGATGCTATCACTGATGCTACTGTTTTTAAATTTGATGCTACTTCAAACAGTATCTCTGCTGATCCAGCAGCTGGCTGGGGTTCTGCTCAAGTTCCAGCTGGCAGTGTCCAGGTCAATGTTGTTCCAGGTGAAGGTGCTATTTCTTTCACCATCTACTTCGAAGCAAAATGATCTGATATCGTCTCCCTCCAGATATCCCTTTTAGTTAGATTTGAATAAAAGTTTATATATACATATATATATATATATATATATATATATAGAGACGTCTCCCTGTAAACATTGAAGGCTCCGCGAGTCTGACTTCCTACTCTTGCCCTGATTGTGTCCCGAACCGGAAAAGTGACACGTAAATCTGTCAGAAATTCTGATAAGGGAAACTATAAAAAGGGCTAAATTTAGTTTGTTTGACTCTTCTAAACAACCCAACCACACACTTCAGCTCATTCAAAATGCTTATAAGTGCGAAAGATATAACCAATCCCATCCAGGAGTCAATCTCCTCGAAGAGCGGCTTCAAAGGCTCCCTCGCTAACCTATTCACGGGGTCATTGTCACTCACTTCAGGCTTGTTCGCCTCCAGTTCCAACCAGCCGTCACAACAGGCATTGTCACTCCCTGAAACAATCGTCATTGATAATGGGTCCACGTGCCCCATTGATATTCCTTTGTCATGTTCAAATAGTACTGCTGTTGAGGATCTTTGTTGTTTTGAATACCCAGGTGGTGTCATTCTGTTGACACAATTCTGGGATTATAATCCATCAACTGGTCCTTTGGATGAATTCACAATGCATGGATTATGGCCTGATAATTGTGATGGCTCATTTGAACAGTTTTGTGATCAGTCATTGGAGGTTCAGAAACCTGGTGAGATTGTTAAGTTTCATGATGAGGAGTTGTATAAGGAAATGAGTTATGTTTGGAAGGATAACAGAGGCGACGATGAACACTTTTGGAGTCATGAGTATAATAAACATGGAACGTGTTATACTACTATCAAACCATCTTGCTATAGGGAGGAGAATTATAAGGATCGTGTTGATGTTTATGACTTTTTCAAAGCCGCTGTTGAATTGCACAAAACATTACCAACTTTCAAATTCTTGACTGAGGAAGGTATAGTTCCTTCATTTACTCAGACTTATAAAAAAGAACAAATCCTCGAGGCATTGAAAAAGAACTTTGATGGATTTGAGCCGTATGTGAAATGTGACAGAAACAATGCACTCAATGAAATTTGGTATTTCCATCACTTACAAGGGAATCTAAAGAATGGTAAATTCAACAAAATAGATTCATTCAATTCATTCAGATGTCCAAGTGAGGGCATCAAATTCTTACCAAAGACTTCACGTCCACCAAGACCAACACAGACTTTAAGACCAGGTCCAAAACCAACTGGCCATGATTCAGTCAGTGGGTATGTCAAGTTAAGTAACCAACCAGGTTGTTTGATTAAAAATGGTAAATGGTATACTACTGGAAGTTGTGCAGTTTACAGATTGTTCAAATTAAAAGATGATAAAGTCTTACTAAAAACAAATGGTGGATTCTGTGGTTTGGATGGTGATAACAAATTTGGATGTTCTCAAAGAACCCCGGCCACTGAGTTTACATATGATGAGTCAACAGGTGTTCTTTCCACTGATAAGGATAACGGTGAATTGTGGAGTGCTGATAGAGTTCCTCGTGGTAGAACTCAAGTTGATATCAAGAATGTCGTCGGTGGAAATGTTGAGTTTAAGTTACATTTTGAAAGTAAATGGTAATTGTTAGATCATTATGCTTCATGAAATACCAAAAACAGTTTATGCTTTATTTAACCTCTATTCATATATCGGCTATCCCATTACCAATATTATTGTATTACCCGAATAAATTACTAGAATTTCATACTCAATAGGTGATTTGTAGTAGAATCTTCATCAAATCTGGCCTGGAGATCTTTAATATCTTCACTGACATTGACTGGTCCATTTTGCAACAAGTCTCTATATTTCTCATTCAATTTACTTAGTTCTGTGTTGACTCTATTCAGTTCTTGGTTCTCCTTTCTGTAACGGCTCATCTTTTTGTAGACCTTATCAAAGTTGGGTTCAAGAAATTCGACATATTGATTCAATTCTTGAAGTTCTTGATTCAGTTGAATATTCTTTCTGATTAACTCCTGATTTGATTTTGATTCAATCTCTGATTTTGATTTGAGCTGATGGAGATTGACTTCTAGAATGTTGATTTTATTTTGTAGATCTTTTATCTTGGACTTATCTGAATAATTCACATTATCATCACTTTTCAGATTGTATTTTGACAGTAGCCTCTGGAAATTTTGATCCTGGTTGCCTTCATTTAGTACATCATCTAATTCTTTTCTTGTTCTTGTTGTTTCTGGACTAGTGAATGGTCTGGCACTGTATGATTTTGTGTTGGTATCAGTTGGTTTCAAAACTGGCATATCTTTGTCTAATTTAGATTTATGGAATGTGTCCTCTGGAATATCAGTGTATTTGTTGAAGGACCGGCCGTTAAACAGCGGAGAATCTAATGATTTCAATATCCTCTCTCTCTTCAGTTCGTTAGCCTTAGAACTCATCAGAAAATTCTCTTTATTGGAGTATAAATGGTTTTCTGTATCTAAGATCTTTGAATCGAAGTCATAATGTTTTTCAGCTAATGGAGTTCTGGAATCAGCAGGGATATAACTCTTTCTTAAGGGTGATGGATATTTTGCTTTTGTTGGGGAGTCATTCAATAGGAAATCAAGTGTGTTTGTCTCATCACTGATCTTATTCTTTAACTTTTGTTTACTCCTTCTGTTGTTTAGTCGTATGTTGGACAATGTAGAGAGGTCCTCGTCGTAGTATGAGTTGTATTTGAAGTCCGGAGTGGCCATTGAGAGAATGAGTGCGTGCTGATGACGTTCTGGAATAGTCTGTATGGCTTAAGCGAATGAAGAATACTAGACTTAAGTATTGCTGTTATTGTCTAAACCAAAGTAAAATGAAAACAAAAACAAAACCACAGAGCCGTTGCCATGGAAACCATCCTATTCTACTAATTCCGAGATTAGCTTAATTCCGAGGGGTTAATTGTGAAAAAGCATCACGTGCAGAAGGTGACTGCCACTGGCTGGAAATATGGCATCTACTATCGCTCAGCACAGCATAGCCACACTCTAATAATAGACAATGTTAACAAAAAAAAGGAACGTAGACAAACGGTCCACTACTGGAACTTAACTTTATACACAATGCATATATCGTACTTAGTAGTCATAACCATTAGCCACTGTTTTGGTGAAGCAAAGTACTTATTTGTAGACTGGTCACTTACTCACTGGTCATTGCTGCAACACAAATTTGCTCGCATACTGCTTGCTCACACTCTGACGTAGACCAGGAACTGGCGATCTTTCCGTCAGAATAGAGATCATTCGCATATTTTAGTGCGACAGACGAGAGGCTCTAGAACTGGTTTAGTGATTGCTTCAAAACAATAATAGCCCGTATTTGAACCTTCTTGCACGACTAACACGGAGGAAATTCATTACCGAATATCAAGGGTCTTTATCTAGACAGTTGCGTTCTGGCGATCCACTGGCACAGATCAATTTCGGTTTTGCTATATATACCACATGCCAACTCTACAACTTGTGAAATGTGCATGACTTGTTACCGTTTCAGGCGTCCATTCTACGTCATTGCGCGTCCGAAAACGTTCGATCGCCACACAAAATTAGGAGCCCTGGGCTCGCCAGTCCAAACATGACCGCGGACCTGTCAGCTTGAGACTAGGCCTCAACATTTGTGGATTTGAAGCTCTTCTTCTATTTATATAAGCACACCACCGTTTCCTTTTAACACCAGCCGCCACTGCCTGAAGAAACGTCTCAGCACACACAGAGAGACTCGACCGACGACCATGGCCTCCACCACGTCCTCGCCTAGCACATATATGCCTCCGCTGTCCAGCGAGCTGGCCCCCAGCACGTCTGATCACGCAGCCACCCGCAACTCCGTGGGCTACTTCAACTTCGACTCAGGCTCAGCAAACACCACAAGTCCTCCCCAGCCTGCCAACCTCAACACCTTCAACAACCTGCTCCAGCAGAAGAAGTCCCCAGCGGGCCAGAGCACCTCCTCGAGATTCATTCCAGACCTTACCATCACTTTGACACCTCCTAACTTATCAAACAAGAGAACAAAGAGTCCCGTCTATTCCAACACGACACCCAGCAGCTCCAAGTTCTTCGACGTGACGGCATTAGGCGCAGTTCCCATCAAGACTGCAGATTCATTCGACAGCCTGTCCAAAGAGATCAAGGACGGCAAGTTCAAGGATGTTGTTATTATTGATCTAAGACCATTTAATGCATACAATACATCAAGAGTGATAAATGCATTGAGTATATGCATACCATCCACACTATTGAAAAGACCATCTTTCACTATTTCCAACATCTCCAAGACAATGATTGCATCACAACAAGAAGAATTGGATTCCAAGTTAGAATCTCCTAATGACTTGAGAATAATATTTTATGATGCCAATTCAAGGGAGGATCATTGCTCTTTTCAATTATATCAAATCATCAAGAAGTTCAAAGATACCTTACCTGATTATAACAAGAACGTTGAAATGTTCTTCGTCAATGATGGTATCAATTTGTTCAAACAAGATAAATCAACATCAGAAAGGTTCCTTGATTTCAAGAAATTCAAAGCATCTAAATCACCGGAAACTTGCACATTTTCAGATTTTGTCCTACCTTCAGCAGACCCTTCTTCTTCCTTTTTAATGGCCGTCAAGACAAATCAATATACCATCTCACCAGAAATATCCAAAGATACCCAACTCAGAGTACCAGATTTCAAGGACAAACAAAAATTACCAGCATGGTTGAAGAAATATACAGATTTTGAATCTGTTCAGAAGATAATATCAAACTTCATTAAGATTGAGAACTCAGAGAACCAGAGAATCAGTGCTTCAGTTCAAAGAAGATTATCTGCAGCTTCAAACAGAAACTCTCCTAATAATTCAGCTGTCTCTATGAGTAGCCCATCTGGGAACTACTTATTCAATGGATCCGAGAATGGCTTCAAGAACAGATATCCTAATATTTTACCATATGAACATTCAAGAGTGAGATTAGTTCCATCTCCAATGGGCTCCGCCTCTACACCATCAGCAGTAAACCATCAAGGGCTTTACTTCCCACCATACGAACCAACAACTATTGACCCATCAAACACGAATGGTTTATTACAAAGATCTTCATCTGTCAAATCTAACAAATCTAATCAAGGTTCAAGAAAAGTCACCGGATCAGATGATTATTTCAATGCCAATTTCATTAGTGTTCCACAAATCAATGAAAAGAGTCACTATATTGCAACTCAAGCACCATTGACTTCAACAATAGATGATTTTTGGAAAGTTGTCTGGCAAAATGGCACTGAAGTTATTGTTTCATTGACGAATTTGGATGAGAATGGTGTTAAGAAATCAGATATTTATTGGAATGATTCAAAACGTGTTAAATTATTGGAAGAGATTAAAGAATTTGATGGAATCAAGAATTTGATTGTTAGAAAGATTCAATTATCAAGACATGAAACGAAAAGAATTGTTTATCAATTGAATTACACAAATTGGCCAGATCATGGAGTTATTGAAAGTCATAATGATTTGCTTGAATTAATCAATGTGAAAGAAAAACTCATTAAGAATAAAGATTCACCAATTTTGGTCCATTGTTCTGCAGGTTGTGGAAGAACCGGTACTTTCATCACTATTGATTTAATCATTCAGGCATTCAAAGATACATTGGCTAATTCTGGTGTCATATCTGGTGAAGATAGTCTAGGTGATGGAAGTAGCATTGGGAATGTTTTCAATACTGAAGAAGATTTGATTTATTTCACTGTCCAACAGTTGAGAAAACAAAGAATCTCAATGGTTCAAAGTTTGGATCAATTCATCCTTTGTTATGAAACAATAATGTATTATTTCTATGAATTGAATGGCGGTGTTTGAATATCCAGTGTTTGGGATTATAACGAAAAAGGGGGGAAAAAGGTTACATTTTGCATTTTAAAGCTGGTAGACAGTTTACATAAGTTATTTAATATTTTATGATTTACGATTAGATTAATGTAGTGTATAAATGCATAAATGATTGAAGATTATGTACAATTCATCAACGATTATCGTTCAATCTCAGGAAGTATTCCAGATTTTCTAAGAGCGTTGGACCTGCTGCACCTAAGAAACCAGGACCAAGACGTTCCTGTAAGAAATTCAATAACGCACCAATATACTTCTTCAAATTCAAATTATGGACAGGATCATTGACTTCTAGGATTTTGAAGAATCTCTTATACTCACCATTTTCAATGATGCTCAAATCTGATTCACTGTATTGAAACTCATATAGATAATCCTCATGATATTTTGAACAATCTCCATCTGTTTCATTGATTTCTTCAAATGATGAGATCCATAAGGCAATCAATGCTTTAATATCTTGTAGGAAAACAGGTTGAGCTGTCTTTAATAGTGATGATAGTCCCAATGTATGGATCTTTCTATTTCTTGGATTTCCCACATTTTCTATCCTCACATACCAAATATTCAAGAATCTACTTAATTCTTTGTAACGAACCGATTTATCATTGAATAAGTATTCAAAGATCATGACGAAGTTCTGTGGTTCAATGTATGACAATCTTGCGATAATGATGAGAAGTTTGGCGGTGGTGAGTGGTGATTGTTCATTGTCAAGAATCATCTCAATCATTTTTGGAAGGAAGCTGGATTCCATTAAGATGGATAATGTTTTGTTGTGATTGTTCAGATTGGAGTAATTCTGTAATAGAATGATTTCCAAAGTGGATATCAAAATGTCCAGAGAATCATCTCTCATGTTTGGTAAGTAGTTGGCCAAAATCTTGAAAATGTTCAGAATGAATTCTCTTGATGTTTCATGAGTAATCAAATCTGGTAACAATAAGACATAACTTCTGAAGATTTGAAGAATCAATGGTAAAAGTTCTGTTTGGTTCAATAAGGCGTGTTCATATAATTCAATCAGATCTTGAATCAACGGATTTCCATCTCCAACAGATAATGTTTGATCAATTGGATAAAACTGAAGAATTGCTAACCATAACTCAAACCCATCTTCTGATAACAATGCATAATATTCAGAATTCGGAGAACAAGAAACTTTGATTAGTGGTAATGCAATATTCCATGTTGTATTGGAGTTTGTGTTCAACGAGAAAATCAAGTTCTTTAAGATTCTCAACAAACTGTTCTTCAGGATTAGTTCATTTGCATTATTTGAAAGGTCCCAAAACTTAGGAATGATCTGTAACAGTTCATCTAACTCTTCAATTGAAATCAATGGATTTGTCTTAGAGATCAAACTAGCAATAGTATTAAGCAGGAATAGTTTAGATTCAGTAAGTTCCATTTCATCAATCAATCTCAACAAATTGTTGATAAACGTAGAGATGTATGGTTTGATTGTTTCTTTCTTGAAATCCCAATCGTTCAATATGGACTGTAAACTTTGAATTGATGTCAGGTTGACAACTTTATCATTAATAGGATTGCTGAAGTCTTGGAAATTGATCAACATGTTATAAACTCTGTCAATGTTAGTATCATTAACGGTGTTGGATAATCCAATCCATTCATTAACCAATAGACAGACCCTTCTTTTTAATATCTTGTTTTCAACCAGGTCATTCTTTAATGATTCAGGTAGAAAAATAGTTTCAAATAAACTGTTGAAATCAACAACATCATAAATGGAGTTTGCACTCAATTGAAAAATACTGAATATGGAATCCTTAGTCAACACATTTTGCTTGGATGAATCATTGTAATTAGATAACTCATTCTGAATTTTATTCAAGATGTAAGGAACTAATAACTCTTTGAAGTTGTTAATTAGATCCTGGAAGAAATTTTCAGCACATTGTCTAACTTGGTATTCATAATTTTGATTAACTTCATCATTTGTCCACTCTTCCGGTTCGTTGATCCATGAATCTAAATCCTTTGGACTCAATTTAATGTAATAGTTGATCAGTAGGTCCGCTAGAGATTTTATCAGATCCTGAGTAAAGAATTCATTAGTTAACAGCTGGATTGCATGTTGAACTTGCTGTTTGTTTGATTTGGCCCTTAGTGTGAGGACTGATCCCTTCTTGAATAAGAAATTGATCAAATATTTGAATATCAATAGCGTCTTGATGATGACAAACTCCCATAATCCATCATCGTCCTGGTTATTATAGACAATTTCAGCCTTTTTCTGTAGAAGTCTTAATAGAGTGTATAGTATCTCCTTAGATGCTGGTAACAGAATCAAATTTGTTGGATTTGAGTTGGCTAGTAAATTGTAAATCTTCACATAACGTTTGATATATTTCTCTAGGAATTCAGAAGATCCATAATTATCATAATTGCTGGTCAACAATTCAAAATGCTTGATAGACAAAGATAAGAATTCCACAATTTCATGACTTTCTATTGGTGAATCATAAACATCAACGATGATTCTCTTCAAGACCTTCAATGACAGGTAACCAACTTCCATGATTCCAAAATCTAGAGACTCAACCCAATCATTGAAGAAAGATGTGTATAATTTGATCATAATTGGTATTATGATCGGAATTTTACTCTGTAATGCTGGTCTTGTTCTTCCTATTTTAGCCATTGATAAATTCTTCAATATCTGATTCAGCATGATCAATAAGTTATGGATCTTAACATTGTTTTCCTCCTTGACTGAATTCAATAACAAAACTTCCAGTTCATCAAACAAAGTTGGCCAGTCATTAGGGAATTCAAATCTGCAGATTCTTGAGACAGCCTGTGAATTCTGGATAGATAACTGTTTGTTTGGCTCATCAATCATTTCAAATAATATGGCCTTGATTTGAGCCTTCTCATCTTTTGAGATGGCATTCTGTTTGGACAATCTCCAGTACTTCTCAACACCGTTCTTGAAGTTGATGACAGCAAGCCATCTGACCTGTAGTGGAATGGATAAGTCTGTGTAGACAGTCTGGAGCAAATAGTGATAACCTGGCTGGATTTCCCATTCTTTGAGCTGCTGTTCCGCCAGTTTTTGGTCATCGCCTCTTTCGGAGCCGTTGGCTCTTTCCAAAACGGCCGTGAGACTCAAAAGATCCAATTGCATGATGGAAGTTGTCTCTCTTGTCTGGCGATGTATGTGAATTTGAAGTTTTGATATTTTTGTGTTGATGTTTGAAAAAATTACGTAAAAATTCGAGTGTCGGTGCATTGGCCTCAACTGGGAAAACAGAATCTACAAGCGGAATGAATCCTAGAATGGAGTAATTGTAATTTGTGATTATCTAATGAACCGTGATCTCTATACAGTTACCAGTATCACGTTTGGTTCTGACAATGCACAAGTCCCTAAATTGAAATACCTATAGTACAAAAAAAGTAACATCAAATGTAATATCACAATCTATCCGGAATCCAATCAAGTGGAGAATCATTTCCACCTGTGAGCTTCATCGTCACCTTCCCAGGTCTTCTCATTGTATCCAAGTTCCTGTTTCACCTTCTCAACGGTGGCCTTGTCACCAGTGTTTTTACCCAAATTGTCACTGATTTTGACTGCTGGGTGACCATTAGCTGAAAACAGTTTAATAACAATGTTCAATGGTTCTGATTTCTCACCAGTGGATAAAGTTGCGAAGTCATTGGTGAAATTGGTACCTATACCAAAGATTGACTTGAGTCCTAACTCATCAGCGTGTTTCTTGTATAGAATACATTTATCAACGTCCAACGAATCAGAGAAACAGATGGTCTTGCTGAAGTCTGGGTATCCCAGTTTCTTGTAGTGGTTTGCTAGTTTTTCAGTGTAATCCAATGGATTACCTGAATCTTGTCTGACACCAACATAGTAATCACTGAATGGTTTAACGAACACTTTAAGGAAGTCATCAGTACCGAAAGTATCAGTCAACGCTAAACCTGCATGACCTGATCCAAATGTCTTGATCCAGTAGTCCAATGCCAAGTGGTTCGCGTTTTTGTAGTCTTGAGTAATGGCAGCGATACCCATAAACCATTCGTGGGCAATAGTACCGATTGGAGCAACACCGTACTCTTTGGCTAGGAGGACATTGGATGTTCCTAGAAACACATTCTTCACACCAATTGGCAATACACTTACGTATTCAACAATGCTCTTCACGATCAAGTCTTGTGTTTCAAAGGATCTTCTTCTTCTGGTACCGAATTCAGAGAATGGGACTTCATTTTCAATCAATGTCTTCACCTTTTTTGTGACTTTATCAACTTGACCACCTAGGCTCCAATCAGTATCAACGAATTTGAAATATGCTTCAGAGATAAGTGCCAATAATGGGATTTCGTACAAGATGGTGTCCTTCCATAACCCATTGACTTTCAAATCTAGATTGTTTTTCTCATCAACCGTAATAACCACTTGCTCAGCAGGATTCAGAGTGTAATCCTTCAAGTATTCCAAATAGTCAGCTGGAAGGTATGGCACCTTGGCTCTGAGAAACTCAATCTCATCTTCCTTGAAACGGAGTGTCTCTAGTAGTTTGATCTGGTCTTTGAGCCACTGGATAGCCTGGTCGTTCAGTCTCTTGAAGGGTGTTCTGTTGGTGAAGTTATATGTGACGTGATCCTTAGCGAAGCCGTGGAAGACAGCAGCATGCATGGTGATCTTATAGAGATCTGTGTCCAGAAAGGACGTGATGACAGGACTGGACATGATATGAATATGCGAATTGGCTCGTTTTGTGGTGTTTCTGAGGGATAGATTAGAGAAATATTAAAATGTTTTCCACTAAAATTGGTTCGGGTACTAAAAAAGGGCTTTTTATAGAAGACGAGGCAGAACAATGGGGTTTCCACCATCTGGTATCTCCCATCAGACAACTGATAAATGTGACTACGGTCAGGACTGGTCGAACAATGACCTAAATTCTGTAGACTGTGAATAACACCAGAACACCTGTTATTCGCCTCTCTTCGAACAAAAAGCTACTACTTTGCGTGACTCACGATCTACACTCTTTTTGCTTAAACAAGAACTGTAATATTCAAATGATCTCTATAAACAAAACTGAAAACGAATTCCATAATATACAAAATATATGACACATAACCTTCCATTTCTTCCCTAATTAATGACTTGCATGACTCTTTCAAACATCGTATCTAATCGAATATCACCCTCAATGTTCTCAAACAGATTGAAGAATGAGTTGACATCTAGTCTTTGACTCAATCCATTGATCTCATCTTCGTTGTCGATATCCATAGCATCTTCATTGCCGTTGAGTTCCTTGTATGTGACATTTGATGCCTGTGCTGCTGCCAACAACTGTGCGATTTCTTGAGTATGGTCAAGGCCAGATTCAGTGATTGATGCAGTCGTTGTATCTGTTGGGATCTTGGATGTAGTGATGGTACCGATTCTGGAATTGATATCAATGAAAACAAAGTCTTGTTCGTTGTTCCACTTGATGGATGTGATATATGTAGGATATGTGGCTTCATAGATTGGAGTTTTGGAGTCTGGTTTGAAAATGAGGATTTTGGCAACGGTGGAGCTTGATTTGAAGTCAAAGTGATTTTGAACTAATGCAATCAGGTTAGATTCATGATTTATTGAGATTTGTTGGGATGCTCCTTGTTTTGGTGAATTTAGTTCGATGTTTAGATCAGTTTCTTCCAGGGTTAATAAATCAATTGATTTGAAGATGGATTTAGATAGGATGATTAAATGGTTATCGACAATATCAATAAACTTAATACTTGATCCAACAACGTTTGCTAATTTTTCAGTGAATGGATTTTCTAAGTCTTCAAAACTATCGACATCAATGATTGATAAATTGTAATCAATACCTAAGAAAATCAAACTTGAATCTTCTGACCATGATAAACTTATCGAATTGGATATGATACCTGTTGATGCTTTCAATTTTCTTAATGACCATGAAACTGTCTTATTAACAGTGTTTGAGTTTGGTCTCCATAATCTAACACCACCATGATTATCAGCTGTTAAAACACCTAGACCTTTATAATAAGCCTTCGGAGCAGCAATCATTGATAAAATTGGGATATTAGCACCATGTGGGTTAACAATTTTAGTGACTAATTCCCATTCAACAGATGTGGCTGTTTTTGACTGCACTTGAACTGATTTCCAGAATTTCAAGGTATATGTGTAATCTTTCTTTGATAGTAAATCATCAACTTCACCATGATGATATTCTTCCATTGTGATCAACCAGTTACCGTCTTCTGTAAATATGAAATCTTTGACTAATGAATCTTGTAGATTCTTTTCAGATTTGACCTTACCAATAGTCAAAGAGCTAGAAACTTTCATGACTGATATTTGTTCGTTTTTGAAAAGATCAAATATTTGTAGATATAGACCATTCAAGAAATATAACTGTTTAGAAACTGGATGAACTTTGAAAACTGAAGTGAAATCATATCTGATCTTTAGTGGATCTTGAACTTTCTTCTTGTTGAATAATTTAGGAATTTTGGATAAGTTTGATGGATCAGAATGAAAATGTTGTCTTGGACCAGTGATCAATAGTCTTGATTGCAAATCAACAGCACTTAAAATAACAATCTCATGGTTATTTTGGTCGTCTAATTTCAATGTCAAATTATGGTATTCTGAATCTTGAGTATTTATATCAAGAATCTCACCATTCAATCTAGGCAAGTATTGTTGTTTATCAGAATCTAATTGCCAGAAAACTAAAACCTTTTCCACACCACCAGATAACAAATAATTGGAGTCATTAGTGAAAGATAATGATTTCACTTGATCAATATGCCATTTCAATAAACGTGTAGCTGAATCTTGCTGTAAATGGATAACACCGTTAGCAGTACCAATAGCTAAGGTACCTTCGTTGGAAACGGCCAATGATGCAAACAATGCATTTTTGTAAGGGAATGGGATATGTTTGGTCTCATTTGTGGATAGATCTAAGATAATTGTAGTCTTTGATGACTGTGATTGGGATAATAAAGCAATATGTTGTGAGTTATTGGATTTGGCAAATAACAAGACATTCTTAACACTGATTAATGTGGTTTTTTCTAATGTTTGGAGATTGAAGAGAACTGCTGATCTAGTATGTGGATTGAAAGAGTCTTTACCAATGATGACAACTAATGATGCACCATCGAAGGAAACAATATCTAACACTGAATCATCTTTGTTTGATAGCTCCAACTTCAAAGTACGCTGAATAGGACTTGTGGCTTGTTTATCTTTCCAGTTGATAATTAGCACTTCACCATTCGATTTCACAGCCCAAATCACATGAGGATCTTTTGGATCTTCTCTAATTCCAACTAACCCATCAAAATTAATTCCATTAGACTCATTGAACTTCAATGTTCTGATAGGTAGTCTAGTAGCAAGGGCGTAAACACCTAGTTGGCCGTTAAAAGGGGAAATCGCATGTAGCTGGTCCTTGCTGAAGATGGTCTTCCCAGGAAGAGGCTTACCTCCACCGACAGTAGCGAGTCTGTGTTCCATGGCAGCTGTTCAAGTGACAATGAGTACGCAGTTTATGCCTTAATAAAGTACAAGCTCATCGCCTGAAATTTTTTTTAGTGACCCGAAAACTGGTTACCCGGATAAATCTATTCGCGAAATTTCAGAAAAATATACAAATTTTTTTAAAAAGTGAAATAAAACTACTGGAAAGTATTAGAAATCGTTTGTTTGAACTGTTTTGAATCATCTTGATTAGTTTGTTGTTTGGCAGCTGGTCCCTTTTTAAAGCAGATAGTACATACCGGATAATATAGAGGATGATTGTGCCCGTGCGCTGTTTCTCATGTGGGAAAGTTGTTGGTGATAAATGGGAAGCCTATCTTTCATTATTAGAAGAAGACATGACTGAAGGTCAAGCTCTAGACAGATTGAAATTGAAACGTTACTGTTGCAGAAGAATGATCATGACACATGTCGATCTGATCGAGAAGTTCCTACGTTATAATCCATTGGAAAAGAAAGATTTGGATAATTAGGTGATGGTGATGATGAGGTAGAAGTGTATCAATAGTGCTAAAGAAGAAGAAAAACGAACCAAAATCAAACAGCTAAAAGCCATTCATAGATAAATGATGGCCTAGATAATGTACGTCTAAATTATATGAACCAGATGTAGCTTGAGTTGAGGTACGTGCTGGCAACGATCTCCCTTCACTGTTCTAACTATATCATCGTTAAACAAAACACCCAGACACCGATCGCCACTTAATTCACAAACAAACTATCAAACGATACCTAGACAACTGACTAAACCACGAGCATCGCTTAATGAAAAGACCACAGATCGTAATGTCAATCAGAGCCACGCGGCTATTGACCCATATCAGGTTAAGACACGCAGGTCCGGCCCTGATGGGCATTTCCAGGCTCACAAGACCCAGTTTGCTTCTCACCAGACCGATCTCATTCACATCATTGCCTAAATTTGCAGGGAAACTAGTGAAGGTTCCTGCCTATTTGGGAGGAGGACTAGCGGCTGCGGGTAGTTATGTCGCTTATAAAGTTGAAGAGGCATCAAGTTACACACAGGATCAGCTAGGAAAGTTGAAGGAGTTAGGGGATGGGATGTTTGATAAGATGAATGATTTGTTTGGGGGATTTGGCGGTGGGGCCGGGAATGGAGGTGGAAGTGGAGGAAATGGAGACGGTGGTAATGGATCAACTGCAGTGGGCACAGCTGCTGCTATAGCTGGTGTATCCGCTGGTGAAGAAGAAGAAGAATATGAGAAACTGGAGGAAGACGAAGACGAAGACGAAGAGGACGAGGAAGACGACACAGATGATCAAATGTTGAGTTTGACAAGACGGATGATCGAAATCAGAGCCTTATTACAACAGATTGATAGATCATCAGATACTTTGAAATTACCATCCATTGTTGTTATTGGTTCTCAATCCTCAGGTAAATCCTCAGTTCTTGAAGCCATCGTTGGTCATGAATTCTTACCCAAGGGTTCCAACATGGTTACCAGAAGACCTATTGAATTAACATTAGTCAATACCCCAAACTCAGCTAATGAAATTGCTGACTTCCCAGCATTAAAGATTCACAATTTAAATGATTTTTCAGAAGTCCAGAAGATTTTATTTGATTTGAATATGGCAGTCCCTGCTAGTGATTGTATTTCCAATGATCCAATTCAATTGACTATCAGATCTCCAACTATTCCTGACTTATCATTAGTTGATTTACCGGGTTATATTCAAATTGAAGCTGCTGATCAACCACCTATCTTAAAGACCAAGATCAAAGAAATTTGTGAGAAATATTTGGAAAGTCCAAACGTCATCTTAGCCATTTCATCTGCTGATGTTGATTTAGCTAACAGTTCTGCTTTGAAAGCCAGTAAACAAGCTGATCCAAAGGGTGAACGTACGATCGGGGTTATTACAAAATTAGATTTAGTTGATCCAGAAGTTGCGAGAGAGATCTTATTGAATAAGAAATATCCTCTTAAGATGGGTTATGTCGGTGTCATCACTAAAGCTCCCACATCAAAAACGTTGTTCAGAAAGAAAACAGCGCATGAAGCATTTATTGCTCAACAGAATTTTGAATTTCAGTACTTCAAGAAGGGCAAACCAAGTTTTACAGATTGTAATGTTTCAACAAAGACATTGAAGAAGAAATTAATCAAAGTTTTAGAGAGAACAATGTCAATGTCGTTACAGCCAACTTCAAAATTAGTGCAACAAGAATTGGATGAGACTGCCTATCAATTCAAAGTTGAATTTAATGATCGTCACTTGACTCCAAAGACTTACTTAGCTGAAAACATTGATGCTTTGAAGTTAGCTATCAAAGAGTTGAACGAACAATTAGGGCGTTCTGAATTGAAATCAATCCTAAGAAATGAATTAGACCAACAAGTCTTGGATCTATTAGCTTCAAGATATTGGAACAAACTCAATACTAAGGATTTATCATCAGAGCAATTAATTGCCGATCTTGAAGAACTGTCACACCTGAAACAACAAGATTCTGAGTATTGGGTCAAGAAATTAGAATTGACTACTTCTTCATTGACTAAGTTAGGTATTGGTAGATTATCAACACAGCTGATTTCGAATGCTATAATAACAGAAATCTCAAACCTAGTTGATCAAACATCATTGAAAAACCATCCAATGGCGAAGAATGCTGTTAAAGATGCGGCTATCAATGTTTTAAATTCAAGATTTTCATCAACTGCTGATCAAGTCGAAAATTGTATAAAACCTTACAAGTACGAGATTGATGTTGAAGATAGAGAATGGAACGTTTCTAGAGATCATTCGGTTCATTTGTTGAAAGAAGAGTTGAATCAAGTCAATGAATCATACAATATGTTGAAGAACTCAATTGGTGGTAGAAAATTGACTCAAGTTATGAAATATCTTGATGGTACCATAAATAATGACAGTGCTAATGAAGAAACTTTAGGGTTCTCAAAGATTTTACTAAGACGTGGTCAAGAGGCCATTTTCTTAAGAGACAGACAAACCATTTTGAATATGAGATTGAAGATGTTGAAATCAAATCAATGTAAATCAAAATCTGATAAATTCAAATGTCCTGAAATTTTTCTCAATGTTGTCAATGAGAAGTTAACTACAACTGCTGTTTTGTTCTTGAATGTTGAGTTATTGACTGATTTCTTCTACAAATTTCCAAGAGAATTAGATGAAAAGTTGAACTTGAACCTAACTGAAGAACAAGTTGAGATTTTTGCAAAGGAAGATCCAAAGATCAAGAGACACATTGAATTACAGGAACGTAAAGAATTATTAGAATTAGTATTGACAAAGATTGATGGAATTTTGGCATTCCAAAGAAACAAAGTTGGTTTGAACAAGAATAGTGCCAATGGTAATGATGGTGGGAAATGGCGTTATGGTGCATGATTGATTTAATAGTTTTTTTTTTAATCACCTTTTTATTTATGTTGATATGTTAATGGGTTTGTACCTTTTTTTGAATTAAATATTATGTGATTTGGAACATCTATTGGAAGTATCTCAAATGATAAAAGTAGTCCAAATAGTTATCGAATTTCTTAAGAACAAAACCTGCAACTGATTCAGTACCTTCACTAGATAATTTGAAAGCACTAGCAGAGCAAGCAGCACCGATGATATTGATCAGCACAACACCAAACTTTCGTACTTTCAAACTTCTGACTTTATTCCACTTCATGAGACCGTATACTATATGATACGTTGTGATGTAAATCAAACTTGGGTAGACAATCCAGTTTAAAGCATTGATCAGTCTTCCGGATGTAGAATATTGGAATAAATATGTGATGTATTCGAAGTTGATATAACCCGAATCACCTTCAACTAGCAATGGAACCACTCTGACTTGTAGTAAGTGATACAACACCAATGGTATACTCAACCAACCAGACATCTGTAAAGTGGAGATACCAAACTTTCTAAAAGTGAAATTTCTTCTCATTCCCAATCCCAGTATGTTTGTGACACCACCAATTAAACCAATCTCGTAATCGTCTTTGACTTCATGGTCAGTGCCATCTTGAGACTTCTCTAGCACTGCACTCTCATCAACCATCGAACTCCTTCTCTTATGCCGTGTGTTCTTACTGTGTTTGACTTTTCCTCCATATCTTATCTTATCACAATACAATTTAAAGCTCCTTATCAGGACACCAGCACCGACATGAACTGCCAGACTTCCCCATACTAACACCTCTTCCAATCCAGGACTCTGATATATCGATCTTCCCATACTTATCATCTCATTTCCAAAATCAATAGAGATCAAAGGCCCCACAGCAACCGTGATACCATGGATAGTGGCAAACACACTGAATGTATATGACGAGTACTTCTGAATAGGCTTCAGTATGGAGTTACTGAACCTCTGCAATTGCATGTATCTTGATGGACCATAACTTGGAGCATCTTCACTAACTTCATCAATTCCTGGAAGATTTGAGCCTTCTAAATCAGGCCCAGAAGCATACGAGTCACTGCAGTCAATAGGCTCAGGTGAAACAGACTGCAACTTTGCGATATTGCTCATTGTTGATGTTTACCGAAGTCTAAAGCAGTCGAACCAATCAATTTTATGATAAAGGAAAGCAAAATAAGCTGATGAGGTGTTGCATTGGGAAAGGTGCGAAGCGATGGCATGGCTTAGTCAGCAGGAAGAATAAGTGTATAATTATTTATTTTTGTTTGATGATTTTTAGTATGAGAATTATTGGATTTGTATGGATTCTGAGTTCGAAACCGATAGAAGGGAGTCGGCAGATAGCACAGTGGAAGAGAGTTCAACTGAAGTACCGAAGGAAGCGAGAATACAACTGCTGAAACGGAAAAGATCGAATTTGAACCAACTGAAAACGACACCGGCTAAGATGAAGAAAAGTAATGTCGCGTCTCAACCCGTGCACCCCAAGCTGGGGAAGCTTCCCGATCGTGCTGGTTTTTCACAGTATGATGCGAACAGTGAAGAGGTATTTTGTTTGTGTCGTAAACCAGATACTGGTGAACTGATGGTTGCCTGTGATGGATGCGATGAGTGGTATCATTTCAAATGTGTCAAACTGGACAAGAAGTTACAGGGCCTGGTGCTGAGTTACTACTGTCCTTATTGTGAATCGGAAGGCAAGGGAAATACACTTTGGAAGAGGAAGTGTAGGTTGATTGGTTGCTTCAATGGTATTGCTGGTAATGAGTCAAAGTACTGTTCCAAAGCACATGGTTTAGCATTCATGAAGAGTGCCATGGAAGACGCATTGAAGCGTGAGGATGATGGAAATATTACTGTCTTGAAGAAGGATAATGTGATACAGATTGTTAATTCTGTTATGGGTTATAGTCACTTTGAGATTTTAGGGAATCAATTTCCAGAAGTTCCTACCGATTTGACACAAAATCCGAAAGTATTAAAGGTTAAACTGGAACTCGAAGATCTCGGTATGGACAGAAATAAGATGATCCAGAGAAAGAAACTTTTGATCAGAACCAGAGAGAATATCAAGAAAATAAATGATCTTTTGAAAATTGAGGAACTAGAATCATCAACTTCAAATCAGAGCAAAAAATCGAAATCAAAGAAGGTGGAAATATGTGGGTATGATCCAATATTTAGAACGGATAAGTTGAAGGAAGACGAGTTGGATGAGGAGTTATTGAAATCCAGTGACTCAGAATTGTTAAAAGATAAATTCACGAAGTTGAAGAACGGGGAGATAGAGGGCACTCTTGACGATATTACGATTTGTCTGCAAGAGAAGAAGAAATGCTTGAAACATAACGGTTGGCAATCAATGATAAATGACGAAATTGATATGAAGATTGAGAACCTTGACTACAAAATAGCCACTAATGAAGAAAAGATTGCTAAGATCATTAAATCTTTAAAAATCAACTATTTCGAAACGCAAAAGTAGTGCATTATATATAGCATTAGCATCATAATTAATGAACATTCTATTAATGTACGCATATTAATTGTCTTAGATTTTATATTTGTAGAATACATAGTATATACCAACGAACAGCACTAGAACATATATCATTTACTATCCTTCATTTCTTCATCATCTTTGGTGTCTTTTGATTCATTCTCCTTCTTATGATCATCCTCACCATTCTTATCTTCTTCTTGTTCTTCCTCCTCTTCTTCATCTTTCGGTAAATGTGGTTTCCAAATCTCTATCAAGGAATCTTCTGCTGCACTTGCAATAGTGTTAACAACACCAGATATCCAATCAAATTCGGTGATTTTAGCAGTATGGCCACCATGAATGAAGACCAAAGTAGGATCCTCAACATCGTTCTTTAGGTAATCATCAGCATCAAATTCCACGTCTAATTTATTCAAGTTCCAGATATGAATTCTTCTATCATTTGAAGCAGAGGCTAGTAGATTAGCTTGATCTGGGTTGAATTTCAAACCTGTGACAGCGTTGTTATGGCCATATAGTTTTCTTAGTGGTTTATCCAAATATCTTAAATCCCAGACATTGACCAAGTTATCAGCAGAACCAGTAACGAATAAATTAGTTTGGATTGGGTTGAACTCAATGGCATTGATAACATCTTCATGACCTTTATCGATTTTGAATAATGGCTCTTTGGAATTGGATCTGATATCTATGAACTGAATCGTTAAATCATCGCTAACCGAACCAAATAAGGTTGGAATATCATAGTTCCAAGAGAAGTCATTAACAATAGCAGAATGGTTTTCATACACATTGATTGGCTTTTCAGTATCTTTGGCTAAATCCCATAATGCAACTTTCAAATCTTCACCACCAGTAAGTAATAATTCATTATCATGACCCCATTCTAAACCAAATCCATCTTTCTTGTGGAACTTCAAAGTGTATAATTCCTCACTATCATCAAATTTAAAGATCTTGATATCTCCAGTATTGGTAAACGTAGCAACCTTATCATTGAATTTATTATATCTGGCCTTATTGACCTCACCAGGATGTCTCCAGGTTTGATTTATTTTGAATTTTGAAAATAATGAAGGCCCACTTTCAATAGGGACAGGTTTCTCACTATTTGGTGACAATGTGGATGGTAGTTTGAAAGAGGCAGCTTCTAACGCATTTCCTCCATTCTTCTTATATGTGCCAATCAAAAAGTTAACATCAATTTCATTACCATCTTGGGAAACACTGGATTTAGGTAGTGCTTCCACAGTCAAAGAAGGTGAATCCATAGCATATGTCTGAATGGTATCGTATAAGAAAGGAACTGATTTCTTCCAGATTTTAAACTCTTCATTGATGTGTTTTTCATTGTCCGCGTAATGGCACTCTGCAATCTCAGTGTATGCCTCGGGGATAGTCATTATGGAACCGTTATTTAGTGAGTTATCAACTGATCTTTTATGCGTAAATAAAGACAAAACCGTTTCCATGTCAAATACAGAGAGAGAGCCTTTAATCTTTCCCCCAACACCCAAACATTTCTCAACATCAAAAATTGAAAAAAAATAAAACTCCGATACGGGGAGTCGAACCCCGGTCTGCTCGGTGAAAGCGAACCGTGCTAGCCGTTACACTATATCGGATTTTCTTATTTTGTTAGTTTTCCTGTTAACCAGACGGGGTGGTCCGTACCAAAAATTGGTGACGTTCTATCAGATTTGGTATTACTCACATTCTCCCAAACCACAGACGGTCCTTTCTAGGAAGGAACTGAGTGCCATTATTGGGTATTTTGTTTCCCAAAAGAATCAACATACTCGATACTACAGATATTGATCTTGCTTTATTGACCGAGTTTCAGTCAATTACTGGCTGAATCTCCACCTTTTACCTTTCTACCTTTTCCCTTTTACCTTGATTCTGCCTTTCATAGGTCTCCATTTATCACTTATTCCCATTTCATTTTCAAGATGGTATCCATTTACATTATATCAGATTGCGCACATTATTCGTGTGCAATTTATACTTATTACTTCTAATGATACAGGTTATGTATCAATATTGGTGAAGTTCTAGGATTTAGTATACGAGAGGTTAGCCAGTAGCGTTAACCATCAACTGAGTTTATAGTTATACCAATATAAGTCTTTTCTAGAAAAAAAAAAAAAAAAAAAAAGATGCTAGAAAAAAATGACACATCACGTGACTGTATCCTTTTGTATTTCAGCAGATCGAAATGTCAACATGATATTGTTCTTTAAAACATCATCCATCTGCAGCAAGGAATCAAAAATTGTCTCAATGCCTTCAGAGATACCGATCCAAGAGCCATTGAAGGAAGTTAATGCCATTTGTTTGCAATTGTTACTAAATGAGATCGTTCCATTAACGATTAGAATAACAAAACAGTTATCATCATCAACACAATCAATCACTAATGAGCTCAGCAATATATCAATCAATGACGAAGAAACCGGAAAGGTCAAGATCTTTGATTCAGATCTCTTGAATACCGAAGAAATCAATTACAAACTGGAGAATCATGGATATGGAGTCGGTTTAAGAATAACGGAGTTGATCATATTTCATAATGATAATGAAAGTTTGTTCCTTAAGAATGATCTTGAACTATTGAACTTAATGAAGTTCATCTGTCGTGATGTGTGGAAGTTGCTATATGGGAAACAAATGGACAATTTGAGAACAAACCATAAGGGAACTTTTGTCTTAATTGATAACAGTTTCAGAACATTCAGAAATTTCAGCAGTCCTAAAGGCCCTCAAGACACAGTAAAGAAAGCTAAACAATACTTATGGATATCTAGTGGTGTCATAAGGGGTGTTTTGAAGAGTTTCGGTATTGAGAGTTTAGTAACGCCTGAAATTACTACATTTCCTAGTGTTTCATATAACATACAGACGAATATCTGAGATAGTAATTCACAATTCATATAACGTTCATTCCTTGTCTTTGATCCAAATGTACAATTTTTTTTTTGATGATTGTCCAGGTAGTAAAACACAACATAACATTCATTAAGATAAAGGCAAAATTAATCAATCTTCTTTGACAATTGATGATAGATCAGTGAATGTCTCCTCTCTTTTTATGGTCGAGTTAATAGAACCATTTCTTAACAATCTCTCTCTCTTTTTCAATTCAGCTGCTTTCTTTTCTAATGCTGCTGCTCTTATTGCTAACTCTCTTGCTGATCTTTCTTCTAATTCTTGTAATTTTTGTTGTCTTGACAAGATTCTCTCATGTTTCAAAAGGTATGGAACAGTCTCACTCATTATTCTTAGATTATTTCTGGATGGATCTGGAGAGTATTGTATTCTTGGAGAATTCTTGATTGATTCAATGTAGGATTCGTTATCTCTCTTGATGGATTTAGATAATTCTCTGATTGGTGAGGAATTCACATCTGGCCTAAATGAAGATGTGGAAGTTGTGGATCTCAAAGATTTTGATTCCAATGACTTGTTATTTCTAGTGAACGAGGCACTATCTTCTAATAATGATGATGTGGTCAATGGTTCTTGGATCTTTTCTTCCTTAATTTTGTCCTCTGATTCAGCTTGAGCTGTCAATGCTGCCAGGTTTGATAGTGAAGGATTTGAAGCAGATACACTAGGTTTAGACTCATCATTTGCGACAGTGGATAATTTATCAGTTCTGTAATTTTCATATAGGAAATTACTTGTCAAATCTTTGAAATCTTGTAAGTGAGTACCGAATACACAATTCTTCAATCTAACAAAATCTGAATTTTCCTCAACATCAATGCTGCCCCATGGATAGCTTCTGACGTATTTACCGTTGGCTTTTTCTCTGGATGAGATAACGGAGAAGGGCTGAATTCTTGATAATTCTCTGGTATCTGCAATAATTTCTTCATCGTCTTCATCTTCATCATAGCTGAATTCAAAGGTTGGGATGTTGTACTTACCAACATCAAGCATGATATTCTTCTTGAACTCAGCTAACTCCTTAGCAGTGAATGAATCAGCTTTACTGATAACTGGCAACACATTCACATATTTAGATAATCTCTTTAATGTTTCGACGTCTAACTCCCTCAGTCCATGGCCTGTCGCTTCAATAAAATACAGACAAATGTGAACTCTGGTATCTTCAAATCTAGGATTTCTTCTAATTCTGGTTTCTTCACTCAAGACATGGTCAAACTGTTGCTTCAAAAATGACACAATCTCGTTAATACATTGCTCATTATCTAAATTATCACCAAAACCGGGAGTATCAATAACAGTCAATTCTAATTTAGCATCATCATCTTCGTCAGAGATCTCCATCTTGTGGGACATAATGGCCATCGTAGTATCATCAAAGTCGTTCACGCCCGGATTGAAACTTCTTAAGGCATGCCCATTGTCAATAATCCCGTTCGCACCAATGAACGATAAGACTTGTGGTTCTTCTCTAACTGCGGTGGAATGTCTGTATTTGTAAGGTATCAAATCGGTATCCAACAAGCAGTTCACGAAGCTGGATTTCCCAGTCCCTGAAGGACCGGTCACCATGACCGTGTACTTGATGGATCTCTTGTGGTCGTTCTTACTCCTTAGTACGTGTGCCATCCTGCTCTTCTCTCACAAAACCAGCCAGAATTATTCAAACTCTTTTTTTCCTGGAGCTATAAATACCAAAATACCAACATTAAACAAAGCGTTCGAAAGAACAACAAAAATTCGCGATCTGGTTTTTTGAGACGCGTTTCCAAAAATCATCCGGATCGGGAAGTTTCCATCGGCATGATATCCGCGTGACTGGCACGTGACTGGTCCCCACATCAGGTGACACAACCGCTTAATTATGGGGAGTCGATGATGTGCAATTGAGCATCAGCAGTTGCAGGTTGTGCGACTGACATCTGCTGACACTGGCACCGTATAGGAAGGATGCTTGCGCGGCAGGATTGCTCTTTCTGTGCACCGCTGGAAGTGCGCCAGATATACGTTCTTCGTGCCGGTCTCATTAATGCATATGATGATGCGTTTTGGTCCTGGAACAGTTAATTGTTTTTAACTAAGTACATTTCAGTCATTTATTTAATCCATTTGTTACTGGTGACGATACTAATACTTGCCACCACTGAGTTCCACCTTTGTCAGTATGAGCGAGCCTGATGCTGCCAAACAACCCACTGAAGAGCAGGTTCCTCTCCTGAGCACTGATACTACCAATACCCCCACCAATACCATCGAAACATCACCAGTTAAACAGGAA
Source organism: Komagataea pratensis (assembly GCA_003707865.2). Lineage (NCBI taxonomy): Eukaryota > Fungi > Ascomycota > Saccharomycetes > Phaffomycetales > Wickerhamomycetaceae > Komagataea > Komagataea pratensis. Next base: position 72,815 of record PPMA02000007.1, read on the forward strand.
GACCCATCAATTCCCACCAAAAGAATACACGAAGATGCTCAGGATCAACTCAATAATGCTATGATAAATGAGAACACGGTATCACCTAAATCAATAAACTCAATGGATACTCCACCATTCACATCAAAAAAATCCAGAAAGCTACAGGGTGTTGGTGTCAAAAAGCCATTGTACTCTAAGTATGAGTCGCTGTTCATAATCAAGGCATACCAGAAGATACTCACCAAGCTACCAAACTTGATACTCATTGATATATTCAAGATCATCTCCATCATATTCAATAAGGAATCAATACGGAAAGGGTTCAAGAAACGAACATCAGATCAACTTTATCAGAAATATAAGAGGATTCAGTATGGTTTAAATCATGGAGAGACTGGATCTGAACAGTTGGAGTTTTTAAAGTTCTTCAAGAGAAATGAGTACAATGTTAAGGAATGGACCCCTGTTGACTTTGATAGTGATGAGGTCCATGAAGATCATAAAGATGATGACGATTTCAAGATTTTGGAGAATATCAGATTGGAAGGGTTAGACGAAGCCATTGAGGAGGTTTTAAAGAAGACAAACTATAGTGCTCATATTGCTGATGAGGCAGATAGAATTAAAGATGATAATGATGAAGAGTTGTTGAAGTTAGCTGGTTATAAAGAACCAAACATTGATGTTAACAAAACATTTCAATTGTTACAACAACAAATCGAATTACAGAACAGGGAGCTAATGACATTACAAAAGTTGATTGAGGGGAAGGATCAAGAAATTGTATTCTTGAAGAATATGATCAAGGAGGATCTGAGCTATATTAGACATAAAGTTAATGATAAACGATAATGACATTGTTACGGGTATTATATAAGCATCTGTAGTTATAAGGAATCTGTCAAGATTTCTGGAAACTTAACCAACTAACTAATTTTTTAACGTCACCAACTGAACTCAATTCACAATGTCATTTAAAGTCCTTTCTGCCAAAGTTGCACAGCAAGTGGACCAGGAACTCATGTCCACTGGCGGATTCTCCATTGATCAACTAGTGAGCACCCACCAAATCAGACCCTGATATGCCGAATCAGACACTAACAAACATCAACAGATGGAACTTGCTGGTCTCTCCGTCGCACAAGCAACTTATAAATCATTCCCAACACAGAAGAAAGTTCTTGTGGTTGTCGGACCAGGGAACAATGGAGGAGATGGGCTCGTTGCTGCCAGACATCTGAAGTTATGGGGATTTTCTCCGTCTGTGTACTACCCCAAACCGTCAAGCAAACCCTTATTTCAGGGTCTTGAGACACAATTGAAGACTTTAAAGATTGAGTTTCTGAGTGAGTTGAATAAAGAGAAAGTTTCCGGATTTCAAGTGATTATTGATGCTATTTTTGGATTCTCATTCAATCCAAGTGGTGGTATTCGTGCACCTTTCGATCATGTCATAGATATTATCAATGCCGTTGATGTCCCTATTTTATCAGTGGATATTCCATCTGGATGGGATGTTGATGAGGGAAATTTTGAGGGCGTCGGTATCAGAGATCCTAAAGTGTTGATTAGCTTGACTGCACCAAAGCCAGTGGCTTCTCGTCTTCCTAGAGGAACCGATCATTATGTTGGTGGAAGGTTCATCGGAGAGGATTTTGCGAAGAAATATGATATTGATGTGTTCCCATATGAGGGATATGAACAGATTGCCAAGCTATAGACTCACTGTTCACCGTACGATGGGTAACTATTGTTCATTGTTGATGAGAGTCCTTTGCACCAGTGGTCATGTGACCCAATATGATTTTAACGAATATTACATTTATTTCGATTGTAAAGTTCCAAATGAATCGATTGATTTATCCAAATTAAATTGATACATAATGAGTGGTCTAGAGACGAATGAATCTAAAGAGAAATACGCAGATGTAAGTACACCTAAACATGGAGTCCCAGGCGTCCCGTTGTTCAATACCTATACTGACATTGATCTCCACAGCTTTCCAAAAACAAGCGTGCCACCGTGCGTAAGTTCAAAAAATTTGTGCTTCTTGACATCCGTGAATACTACACAGACGCATCAGGTGCTGCGAAGCCTGGAAAGAAAGGGATCTCGCTAACGAGGGAACAATGGGAGATCCTTCAGGAGAACAGAGAAGCGCTTGAAGAGGCGATGGACGAGATAGAACACGGCCAAGCACCAGCCAAAAGAATAAAAGTTGAGAAAACTGAGGAACAACAGGAAACCAAACCTGCCGTCAAGGATGAGGAGGAGATCAAGGACGAGGTCAAAGAAGAGGTCAAGGAAGATGAATAGGGTTCTCAATAAACGAATTTAAGCACTATCGTTGGGCTCGTCACGTGATGATAACGAGCCCTGTAAAATTTCATTATTTATCCTTTTTTTGCTTTGCTATTGAACTTTCAGAAAACATCACAAAGACAGATATTATTAATTAGCACTGTCAACTGGGAGCCATGTCAGAATCCCCTTCCTCCACCCCGCTACTTTCTGAGCACCGACTCGAGGAGATGGGCCGCGATTTTGACAGAGAGTCACATCGGTCCGTCAACAACACGGTGAGGGACTTGAGAAGTTTTGAGAACCTGATGCAGACCAGAAAGCCAAACAGAAGATTCTCATCCAGTGCTGGACTATTACCAGGACATAATCATGCGGGATACAGACAGAGAACACTGTCGACCAGCGGTGAGCCATTCAGTGAGATTCACAACAGAACTTACGGTTCTATTAGTGTCAACATGGACGCCATTTCGGATCATCATCATGAAGGCGATGTCAGTTCTAATTACCATACAAGAATCAGTGAAGATGGTAGCACAGATTTAGATTTTCATTCGAAACCATCATCCAGAAGATCATCACAATCGAGTTCATTAGACGATGTCTGTTTTCCATTAGATCAACAAGAAGGTAACAGCGTTTGGCCAGATATTCAGGTATTGGAAGAGTTCTACAATGAAGAAACAGAAAGACTGAAGAATGAGGCACTAAAAGAAACCGATGAAGCAAACTTTCATTTTGCAATGAACCATGAGAATGAAGAAGATAGCATTTCCCAAAGTAATGAAGCTGTCGGGTTCTCTTATCCCATCATTACTAAAGTAGATGCTGAATCTAATCAAAACATAAATTCTAATGCTTCATCAGCCCAGCCAACTTTGACAGCACAACAATTTGCTACCAGATTACTAGGAAACCAGACCATTAATGAAACAGAAACCCTGAATGGCAGACTAAGGCCACCAAAAATAAACCCGTTTGATAGAAGGAATATTAAAATCAATAATTTTGAATTTTTGAAAACCATTAATTATCCTCCTCAAATCATCAATAATAATCCAGAGCATTTCAGATATACATATTTCAGAGAGGATTTAGACTCAACCGTGCATTCCCCAACGATTTCGGGATTACTACAACCTGGTCAAACCTTTAATGATTTATTCAATGCTAAAGAATACCATAAATCACAACAAAAGTCAACCGATCAATCATCCTCCAGAGGGGCATCAAAAGCACCATCTGTCAAACACATGCGGTCATCATCAGCCTCATTGAAGGAATCATCTACTTCTGATTTGAGACCACTGGAAGAGGTTCAAGAACGTCCACCAACATCTTCGTCTGAGTCTGATGTTTCTCCATTTTGGTTGGATGTCTTGAACCCAACTGAGGAAGAAATGAAAGTATTGTCAAAAGCATTTTCAATCCATCCATTGACTACAGAGGATATTTTCCTTGGTGAAATTCGTGAGAAGGTCGAACTATTTAAAGAATACTATTTTGTTTGTTTCAGATCTTTCGATATCGTTCAAGAAAAGATCAAGAGAACTGGTGGCAAAAAAAGTAAGTCAGCTTCCAATCTAAGATCGTCGTTGAATGGTATGCCGCAAAAGGAGCAAGATGCTGGCTTCCTTTCCAAGTTATTCAACAGAAGAAGACAATCATCAGTTAAATCAACATATTCACAAAACAGTCATGATAATCAATCAATTACATCATCATTCAAAAGAAGACAACGTGATATTGAATTAGAAAAGTTTCAAAGAAAATCTGGTGATAGACACAAACCAAGAAACAATGAATTAGAACCATTGAACGTTTATATCCTAGTCTTCGAAAATGCTGTTTTGACCTTCCACTTTGCGCCAACTCCACATATGGTTAATGTTAGAAGAAGAGCTAGATTATTATATGAATATGTGACAGTCACACCAGATTGGATCGCATATGCCTTAATTGATGATATTACAGATGCATTTGGTCCGATGATTGAAACTATAGAAGATGAAGTCAATGATATAGAAGATGCCATCCTAAATATGAATAATGACTCAAGTGATGATTCTGATTCTGATTCTAGTGATGATGAATCTGAACGTCGTCCACCAACAAAATCATTCATTTCAAGAAAGAAGAGCGTTTTTGATAGACATTCAATCTTTGATGATGATAAGAGATCAATCAAATCATTTTCATCAAGTTCTGCATCAACTAGATCCACATCATCAAATGTTATTGAATGGAAAAAGAAAGGTGATATGATGAAAAGAATTGGTGAGACCAGAAAAAGTGTAATGTCATTAGTCAGATTATTAGGTTCTAAAGTTGATGTCATTAAAGGCTTTGCTAAGAGATGTCACGATCAATCAGACCTGGAACCAACAAGATCAGAAATTGGTATGTATCTCGGTGATATTCAAGATCATATCGTGACAATGGTTCAATCTTTAAACCATTATGAAAAACTATTGGCTCGTTCACATTCCAATTATTTAGCACAGATCAACATTGATATGACGAAAGTTAATAATGATATGAATGATGTGTTGGGTAAGATTTCCATCTTGGGTACTGTTGTGTTACCAATGAATATCATTACTGGGTTATGGGGTATGAATGTTATTGTTCCTGGTCAGGAATCTAATAGTGGTTTGACATGGTTTTGGTGTATTACAGCCGGTATGTTTGCGTTCGCATTTTTCTGCTACAGTTATACTAGAAGGGTCACTGGTATGTGATTCGGTTACTGATTTATGTACTATTCTCAAGTTAATTATAGATGATGATATTTTTATTAGTTCTTGTACTTACGCATTGGGTCGCTAAAAAAAGTTTCGGAGTATGCGTAAGTTTAGGCACGATCTGATGACAAATGAGTATACGAGCGGAAGTCTCAAATGATTCGATGCCACTGTGAACTTTATTTATTAAAAGAGCGATCCCATTTGATTGTTAGTCTATCACTTCTACCAATCACTTACAATCACAATTGAACACTACAATGTCTGATTTTCAAGTATGTACTTGCAGTTAGCCCACATATCAAAACCAGACAATTCACCACAGTTTACTAACTTATCATTCAGACAGTCTATAACGTCGAACTAACCTGCCAAAGCTGTGTCGATAGTGTCAAGACCGCACTTTCCAAAGTCCAAGGTGTCTCTGAATTTGACATTGATCTTTCTAACCAAAGAGTGAGCGTCACAGGATTAACACCACCTTCATTAATCATCAAATCTATTCAAGAAACAGGAAGAGATGCCATTATCAGAGGAACAGGTAAACCAAACTCTGCAGCTGTTGCCATTTTGGAGAACTTCAACCTCAAGACCGGTGATTTGAAGACAGTTAACGGATTGGCTAGAATTGTCACTGTTAATGACTCAAGCTTATTAGTTGATCTTACGGTCACTGGATTGTTGAAGAAGGGTCTATATTATCCATCATTCAGACAAAGTGGTGATATTTCATGCGGTGCACTATCCACAGGTCAACCATTATTGAATCTCCCTGCCATTGATGTCAAAGATAAGGAACCGGACAACACATATTCTGGACAACTGTTCACCATGATTGATCTTCAGATCCATGACTTAATTGGTCGTTCGTTTGCGATCAGCTCAGAGGAGGACACAGTCGACAAAGGCTCATTGGTTGGTGTCATTGCCAGAAGTGCGGGCGCATGGGAGAACGATAAACAAGTCTGTAGTTGCAGTGGGAAGACACTATGGCAGGAACGTAGTGATGCTCAACAGCATGGTTTAAAAATCTGAATGCCAGGCCATTATGTTTATATAACGAATAATAAAGAGATACATGCATGATCTAAACGTAGTTGGTGTGTATTTTTCTTATTAGTTATGTATTTGTGTATTTGTGTTTCCGTGTGATCTTAGGTAGTTCCTTACTACCAGCATAGTATTATCCATATCCACATTTTTCCATTATCAGGTAGCATCAATCCTTTCCTTTCTGCTCTTCCTTTCCAATCTTCTTGAGATCCTCCTTTAGCTTTTCGACGTTGGCCACCATTTTCTTCCTGGTAGCATCCTTTGCAACATCGCCAACCTTCTGATTATGGAGGTTATCATGCACATTATCATCGCCCACCAAGTCGGCATTGGCCTGCTGGAGCTCCTTGATCTTGTCGAGTCTCTGCTGGTTGAGCTCCTTGTCGAGTGAGAGCTGCACCTCGATGTTCTTGTCTGGGATGGCGTAGTAGATCAACGAGCCAATGACGGCCAGCGTGATGAGGTAGAGCAGCACCTTCTTCATGGGCGAGGTGAGCGGAACCTTCTTCATGAAGGCGTTTGTGTGGCGTGGCTTGAGATTGTAGGGGGTAGGTAGGCCGCGTTGCACCATATTGGGCAATGATTTGTGTGGTTTGGGTGATCGTGTGTTTGGAGATATTGAAACTTGTTTTTTGTTTACTCCAGGTTTTTTTAGGGAGTGCCAAAATTCGTGAGACGTTATGCAGGGAATCTGACTGAGTACATATTGCAAAATTAAGTACATTTATTTCTAGGATAATTAAGTATACAGAGAGTCAGTTTATTCGGCCTCTTCGATTTTGGTTTCGAAAGGAGTCAAGTCCTTGGTACCTTCAGCCCATGTGATGCCTTCATAAGTGATTTCTCTGATGGCTCTGATGATGTCCTTGACGGAACCTCTAACCTGTTTGGTGGAGTCTCTTTCTCTTAAAGTGACTGAACCGTCTTTGACTGATTCGAAATCAATGGTGATACCGAATGGAGTACCTAATTCATCGTTACGAGCATATCTCTTACCAATGGAAGCACCGGAGTCATCAACCTTGAATGGGATTTGTTCCTTTCTTAAGGTTTTCGAGATTTCTTTGGTGATTGGTTGTAATTCTTCATTGTTGGATAATGGAACTAACAAGACCTTAGTTGGAGCAACAATTGGTGGGAAGGATAAGACACCTCTGTCTGCTGATTCGGCACGGGTCCAGAATCTATGTTCAAAGATGGAGTAGATGATACGACCGATACCAAATGATGGTTCAATGACATTTGGAGTGTATTCTCTGACGTGTTCGGTTCTTGATCTTTGTTCAATGTTGATAAATGTCTTATCTAATTCGATATCTTCTTCAATACCATCAATCTTGAAGACAATCTTACCATTGGTTTCTAATTCATTTTGTAATTTGATCAATGATTCTTGATCTTGGGAAGTTAACCAGTTTTCAACTAATGAAGCATTCTTTCTGAATTTTGGACCGAATTTCTTCTTTTCAACGTCAATTTCATAACGGGTGACAGTGACTGGTTCATCTAATTTTTGTCTAACAACTAATTTTTCCTTAGTCTTATTGGCATGGACAGTTAAATCATAAGCTGATCTATCAGCACAACCAACACATTCAATCCAACCATATGAAGTGTGTAATTCAGCATCCCAACAGTCAGCAGCATAATGAGCCATTTCATTGGCTAAATGTTGTCTGAATCTTAAACGAGTTGGATCAACACCAATTTTGATTAAGAATTGGTAAATTCTGGCAATGAAGTAACCTAAGGTTTCATTGTCAACTAAACCTGATGAAACGGCGTCACCGACACTAGTAACAACTGGTTCAGTCTTACCTTGTTTTTGGATAGCAGCAGATAAGAAGTTCAATTTGATGTCTTTAACTTCATGGAAGTTAGCATGTGATTTGTCATTTGGATCAACATAGTGTTCAATTTCAGCCATTAAGAATTCACGAACTCTCAATAAACCAGATCTTGGAGAAATTTCATTTCTGAATGATTTACCGATAGCAGCTGAAGCGAATGGCATTTTCAAGTTATTGTAATCATATAATTTGTTGAAGTTTAAGAATTGACCTTGTGCAGTTTCTGGTCTTAAATAACCTTTCAATTGACCAGATGGACCAATGGCAGTTTCGAACATTAGGTTGAAGGCCTTTGGAGCTTCTAATGGTTCATTGGTGACTGGGTTTTTGATATCATATTTGACCATTAATTCACCTAATTCTTGACCTGAGAAACCATCAATTTGAGCTAAGACGTTTTCGTATTCAGCAACGACTTCATCATCTAATTTAACGGCTTTGATTTCTTTGACTTTCTTCTTTCTTTTCTTTTTGTCAGCATCTTCCTGAGCATCGGCATTAGCATCTTTAACTAAACCTCTAGCTTCTTTATCACCTTTCAATCTTGATTCTAAGACTTCTTCGACTAAATGATCAGCTCTGAAGATCTCACCAGTTTTCAAATCTCTACACATCCAATCAGAGAATTTATCAACATGACCAGAAGTTTTCAAGACTTCGTATGGAGTCAACATAGTGGTGTCAACTTCCAACATGTCTTCTTCTAAGATGAAATGTTTTCTCCAGGTGTCAACAATATTGGCTTGGAAAGCACAACCTGGTGGACCATAATCGTACAAACCAGAAACACCACCGTAAATTTCAAATGATGGAGCAAAGAAGAAACGTCTCTTAAGGACACCTTCCAAAGTTTCTCTTGAGAACTCTTGAGTTGAAGCAGTACCGGACATTTTAGTTGGTTTTGAATTTCTTGATTTGGTTTTCTGCAGTGTAGTCTTAGCAGCTGCAGAGTATGATCTCGTGAGTGCTCTGTTGAATGGCGTGGAAAGACGTGGGATCAACAATTTGGAAATTGAAACCACACAGAAGTGTATTGCAGGAAACCAAGTGTGTTTTGTATAACCAATGTGGGAGAACCATGAGTTGGTGATACTTTTTTTTCATTTCCGACATCTCTACAGATTTGATGCGGGACACAGTCAAGGAGGGTAACCTAGTCAATTAACTATCTATGATTCATGAAAAGTAGCATACTGACTCATTCGCCTCTTCTGGTATGCTGCACTGGTGAGACCACAAGACCCCGTCCCTTGGTAGCTCCTCTATACACAGTCTCTATTATATCAATCATTTCCTGCTTGTCATGTATCACAAAGTTCATCTTATTATTATCACCAGTTCCAAAATCACACATCATGTGCTTGTTTCTATAAAAGAACATTATTGTCATGGGGTCATATAATTCATACATTTCATTGAAATCAGGGACTTGGTCTATATCACAAAGGTAAATTGCTGCGAAATTAGCAACTTTCTCTGCGATGCCGTATAGTAGTTCATCCATGATCATACAGTCTTTGTCCTATGTGTTTGTTAGTATTACCCTCTTAGAGTTTTAGTAAAGATATCGACTTACCCAATCGCGGCCAAACCGTATTACTACCAGTCTTTCATCTTCTGTTGGGATAATAGTTAGTATTGCGTCGATATGTGTCTATCTTAGTATCTGACATACCTGCTAATATTGCCTGATCGACATGCCTATGGTCATAGTTAGAAAATTTGACTTTCTCATATAGAATATGGATATCACATACCATCCTGACTTCAAATGTGGAAGGAAAACGGAACCCATTGTGTTTGATTGGTGCTTATTATTGTAACTTTACAAGACGTAAACACTTCCAAAAGCTTCTATTTTCATTTCGAAATTTCCTGGTTCGGGCACACAAAGATATACCAAACATCTTACGAACTGTAGTTACAAAATATGTTTTTATTTTATGTACAAGTCTTATTTACATAAGTCTAATATGTGCGTGATCATTTCTTACCTCTCTTCTGCTTAACAGCCAACTTACCACCCTTTTGCACCTCCTGGACGTTTTCTCCTAACAAGTCCAAATAATCATCAACTTTCAAAAGGTCAGTATCATCTGCCTTCTTTTCCTCTTTAGCTTCTTTTGATGCTTTATCTTGTTCAGTTGGTCCTTCTTCAATGGCAAACTGTTGGAACTTCTGTTTGAATTTCTCCATTCTACCACCAGTATTAGCATCGACGACATCTAAATCGGCTCTGTTTGGATTCCATAATGGTGTGTTTCTTTGATCCTGAATCAATCTTAGTTCATCTTTTGGGAAAACACTTCTTCTGACAATAACACTTCCGTCACTGAACTCGGTATTACAGTTGAATTTGTAGTAGATGGCTGGTCTTGCCTTACCTAGTTTGATCTTCTTTAGTGGTCTCTTAGGTAGTGGACCATCTAATTGATATCCACTGGCAAAACGTCTTCCGACTATGGATGTCGAGTTAGTCTGGGTGAGTTGTGTGAGTATTCTGGATGCCTGTAGCGTAGGTCTGTACATGATGCCTTAAGGAGTAGGAAAATGAGAGTTTGAACTGTATCGTTGATTTTAACATCTCTTTGTCCGGTCGATTTTTCAGTTTTTTTTTCGCTGAAAAATTAACTATGGCAGGAGAAAATTTCACATCGGAGCAAACCAACACTACATAAGCTTCTCAATAAACACAGTAATACATTTGATTATCACATCAGTCCAAGTCCAAGTTGGCTTGTTTGAGTATTCCTGACAGCTTACCCAACTCTTCAGCACCCTTCGGATTAAATTTCTGTAGGTATTTTATAATCTCATCATAATCAGCGTCAGTTACATCTAGTTCATAAGCATCCTCAATATCTACTTCATCCTCATCGTCCTCTTCATCTTCTGCTTCTGCTTCTGCTTCTGCTTCTTCGTTCTCTTGCTCCTCCTTCTTTTGTTCTGCTTCATTCAATTCTAGTTTATTCATGATGTAATCAACTTTGTCCATGTCAAGAACGGAACTATCGACCAAAACACGTAATTTATATCTCATCAATCTTCTCAACTTCATCATTGATAAACTATCATACCAACCATCACTGAAATCCACCACTTTTCTAACTTCAGCTCTCTCGATAAGTTCCCTAATCATTGGATCAGTTATATTCTCCAATTGGAATAATAGCGAAAGCGGTAATTCTTCACCATTGAACTTGAACATTCTAGAAACATCATTAGGAGCTTCACTTATAAAACCCTTAGGTATAAACTTACCGAAATTTGGAACTCTGAAACCTTCTGTTTGGTAAACAGCATATTCTGAAGTTGATTTTGGATCGACACCAAATTTAATGTAAGCTTGTCTCCATGGACCTTTAGTGTAAGTGTAAGCAACTTGAGGCAATGCATATTTCAAACATGGCTTTAATGTAATTGGAAGAATTGCCTCGATGTGTTTTCTGATCCATATTGACTTCCTGTTGAACAATTCATGTAAAATGTTCAGCGTCTCCAAGATATCTCTAAAGAACATATTTTCTTTCTTCTGATTTTCGAAGATTTTCAATTGTGTTAACAGTTCTTGAGATGGGCCAGATGGTACTTGATCTGACCATTTGATAATAATTGAGTGAAGTTTGATATGTTTGTTTCTTGTTGTGATCTTACCTTCTTTCGTGATAGTAGCTGCATTCTTCTTGTAATTGTAATTGAATGGTAATGGAATTGATGAAAATCTAGGCGGCGGTGGGAGGTCGAATAATTCCTTCTCAGGAACATCATACTCCCATGGTTTGGTGTCTTGCGAATATACATCTAACTGGGTAATATCATCATATCTCAATTCATGAACGGCTCTATCAACTTCAGTAGCAAATTTGGAGCTTGCTGTCTGGTATTGGAAATCTGACATTTCTCTGAACCTGAAGGTCTTGTTAATGATGGCCACTGGTGTGACATGAATTGGCTTCTTATCCCTTTCGTGAATATCCTGTAGTGTCTTTCTGATATCTCCATCGTTCTTCTCTAGAAGTTTCATTGGAACTGAGATCTTGACCAAAACATGTTCATTACGCGAAACTTTCGCAGTAACAGGGTGCTCGTGGATATTCTTAGTGAATCTTAACTCCAATGGTGCTGATTGCTCGTCCTGTATGGACTCAATGATACGTTCTTCACCGCCAACCATCGCTAAGGCCTTGTCAACATTCTTGACTTGCAGTGGGAACTCGACACTGTTGATGTGCGGTATATCCAGCGAGTGTTCCTTCGCATATGCAGAAGACATATCGCGAGCACGTTAACAATAGAAAATTAACAGCAATGCGTAAAAAAAAGATGAATATCCTCTTTGTTATTATCGTTTGTTTACGTTTAGGCGTTTAGGTAGGCTTATAGCCTGACTAAGCAATGACGTAACAGTTTCCCGAATCTCAAAATCAGCTTTTTTCCAACAAATTACAAGAAACTTACACAAACGAGAGATTGCTTTTATAAGAATTACAGGTTCCTGACTCACCACTCAATCACAGAATCACCAAGCATAATTGACACATCCAAGTCTCTAACAATGCCCACCGGAAATATCCTCGTCGTCTCTAACAGAATTCCTGTCACCTTGAAGCGTTCCTCTGCAGGGACCTACCAGTACAACATGTCAAGTGGTGGCCTGGTCACTGCTTTGCAGGGTCTTAAAAAAACATCCACTTTCCAATGGTTTGGCTGGCCCGGTTGGGAAGTCCCTGAGGACGAACAGGAATTGGTCACTAAGGATCTAAAAGAGAAGTTCAACTCCACTCCAATCTTCCTTTCCGATGAAATCGCAGAGTTACACTACAATGGGTTCTCCAACTCCATACTATGGCCACTGTTCCATTATCACCCTGGAGAAATGAATTTTGATGAACAAGCTTGGGCTGCTTATAACGAGGCAAACCAGGAATTTGCTAAAGAGATCATGAAACACGTGAAAGATAATGATGTTGTTTGGGTCCATGATTATCATTTGATGTTATTGCCTGAGTTATTAAGGGACGCGATTCAGAAAAAAGGTATCAAGAATGTCAAGTTAGGTTTTTTCTTACACACTCCATTCCCATCCTCTGAGATATATAGAATCCTACCTGTCAGACAAGAGATTCTGAAAGGTGTGTTGAGTTGTGATCTTATTGGATTCCATACTTATGATTATGCAAGACATTTCCTATCTTCAGTGGAAAGAGTCCTTGGTATCAAGACTTTGCCCAATGGTGTTGAGTACAATGGAAGATATGTGAATATTGGTGCTTTCCCAATTGGTATTGATGTTGATAATTTCACAGAAGGTTTAAAGAAAGATTCAGTGATACAACGTGTCAAAACACTAAAAGAAAAATTCGGTGATTGTAAAATTATTGTTGGTGTTGATAGATTAGATTATATCAAAGGTGTTCCTCAAAAATTACATGCATTTGAAGTTTTCTTAGCAGAACATCCAGAATGGGTCGGTAAAGTTGTTCTTGTTCAACTAGCTGTTCCATCAAGAGGTGATGTTGAAGAATATCAATCATTACGTGCAAATGTGAATGAGCTGGTTGGTAGAATTAACGGTACTTTTGGTACAGTTGAGTTCGTTCCAATTCATTTCATGCACAAATCTATCCCATTTGATGAATTGGTCTCATTATATTCGATAAGTGATGTTTGTCTCGTTAGTTCAACAAGAGATGGTATGAATCTTGTCAGTTATGAATATGTTGCTTGTCAACAAGAAAAGAAAGGTTCTTTGATCTTATCAGAATTTACTGGTGCTGCTCAATCCTTAAATGGTGCATTGATCGTTAATCCATGGAATATTGACGAATTGAGTGAAGCCATCTATGAAAGTTTAACATTACCTGAAGAGAAGAGAGAGGCTAACCATGAAAAACTATTCACTTATATTTCTAAGTATACCAGTGCCTTCTGGGGTGAAAACTTTGTCAAAGAATTATACAAGATTAACAATTAATCTACTCTTCAAAGAGCACTAGTCAAGTTGTTAGAACTTTTATATTAATGGTTTTAAAAAAAATTATTCAGGCACTTCTGTTTTAAAAAATTTTTGGTTTATTTTTGTTTACTACGATAGCTGCTGATGTTTGTGTTCGACCTCTATAGACTATTTTCCATAAATTATTCATGTCTAATAAAACCCCAGTATTCAGAATTGACTTTGTAAACTCATGAAAAACGTTGAAACTTGAAACTGTTGTAATTTTCCTTTCCGATGATCTGCCACATTTTGTGTCAAATTTTGTGCCAATCTGAAAATTGGTTCGGACACTACGACATAATCTTTCTGCAACATGCTTAAAGTACCAAAAATGATCTATTCAAGTAGTTAAGAAAGTTCGAAATGTTATCTATTATATGTGTGGTTATTGATGGAAGGTTACATTCTCTCAATGGGTGACTTGATTACTATATGCAGCCCAATCAGTGAGTAAAATGTTCATCACTCAGGGTCCTTCTCAGGTTAAAGTTCTCAATCAATATGCTCATTGAGGCCTACAACAGTGGTAGTGGCCACTTCTTCTAATATAGTCTATACTAAAGAATAAATTCGGGTAATTAAACTTGTTCTCATTTACAACCCTTTATTTAAATTCGTCATACGGTAAAGATGGTCTCTACTCCGAAGATAAGAAGCATGTTCTTGATCACAGTGCTCTTTAATATTTGTGGATCTGAAGCATATCCCACCCCTGTTGACAATGACATATTGTCAGTTACTCCAATTGCTGCTGCAGGGATTATTCTAGGGTTGTTCGGCTCAGGTAGTTCTAGCTCATATAATTATGATGATTCTTCAACGAGCTTGTCAACAGCTACAACTAACACTCCAACCATTACAACCACATTTGCAACCACCACCACCACCTCAGCAAATACATATACGAATAATTATTCACGTGATTTCGAGTCACCACCGTTCAATAACTTCGAAATTGGCATGCTTGTTATACCTGGTACCCTTGCTTACATTGTACTTAGTACCATTTATGAAATGTTACTCAGTAATCTTGAGGAAAAGTTTTATGGGAATGTTTGTAATAGAACTATTAAACATATTTTGATTTTTGGAGTTTGCAGGCTTCCATTGTTACCATTATATATCATTGTTTTAGTATTCTGTGCGATTTGTTCTGCATTCGAGGGGATTAAAGGGATGGTTAACTGGACTAAAAGAGTACAGGCAGTAAAACCAAACACCGATGTTAATGAATTAGACTCAATGGGAAATCCTATAGTTCATAGATACAAGGATGTGACTAGATTTGAGCTGGAGAACTTCAAATGCGGCAATACATGCAGTGACGCCCTTACGTTTGACTACTTGGATCCAACTTGCTCACTCAGCAAGATAGGAAGGTTTGATGAGCTGGCTCATTTTGAAGAACATGATCTTCCAGAAGACTCAGATGATGAGAGATTGAACTGTATAGTGTGTTTGGAAGTATTGGAACCAAGTGCGCAGATTGTGTACCTTGCATGTAATCATTACTATCACGCTGATTGTTTAAGGACATACAGAGAATCTCCAGCCAGAGATCTTCTAACAAATGAGAGGGCAAAATTCAGATGTATGTTGTGTCAGTTCAGTCCGTTGAGGCATTACTTGTTCTACAGGAAGTACAATCTGGACCCTGAGAGAATACCATATAGAAATAACGTTGGTATTGGAAGAAAAGAAATGCAGGAGACAGAGAAGCTAAAACAAGAGGAAGAGTCCAAGCGTGAAAAACACAAGAGGTTCTGGAAGAGGTTTTTTAAGTGGAAAAGGGAGCGTAAGAACCAGGAACCTCCCATTAATGCGTTGAGGTGATTATGTGAAGTTCTGTCTAGCTTAGAATGGGACATGCAAATGGCCATGCTCAGAGTCATATATGATATGTGTGCCGCTTCTAAGTTCTAGTATTCAATTTTGATTCATATTAGGAATGATGTCCACCCATTTGAAAGCTAGTGTTTTGCGTAGATGTAATTAGTAGGTTCCGTGCATAAAAAACAAAGAGTGAGTGCCCTGCCATCAACTTTTGTAAACACTAACAAACAAAACACAATGACAAAACCACGCAATTGGATCCTCGCTGACTTCCTCTCCAGGTCACACTCCCAACAGCTCAAGGTCTCGCTGTACTCGTACTTCAATGTCCAGAAACCACTGGGAGACGTCCTGCCCAACGGATACCACCTCTTGTACTTCAACCCCAAACACGACGAAGAGTCGCTTTCAAAGGACGGTTACGATGCACACCAGCAGCCTCCGGATGACACGTTCAAGAGAAGGCTGTGGGCTAGCGGTGAACTGAACTTCTTGAGACCAATTGGCTTCAATAAGATGAGTTTGTGTGTTGAAAACATCGAAAGGGTTAGAAAAATAGGGAATAATGAAATGGTTACGCTGAATAGGGAGATTGTTAGTGATGATGAGGTGTGCTTGGAAGAGAGAAGAAGTTTGATCTATACTAATGAGCTATACGATTCTGGATTTGGCATACAGAAGGAGACGAGGAGACCAGAGTTTGCACATCTATTAAGACCAACTGGTTTACTACTGTTTAGGTATTCTGGATTGACTTTCAATGCTCATAAAATTCATTATAACAAGCAATACGCCTTGACTGAGGGATATCCTAATATATTAGTACATGGTCCATTGACCGTGACCTTGATACTGGAATGGTTATCTCTTTTGTTTTCGGATTTGAATGTGAAGAACTTCAAGTACAAGAACCATTCTCCAATATTTGCTAATGATAAGATCAAACTTGCGTTGTCTAGAGATACAGACACACGATGGTCAGTTTGGATAGAAGGTGAAGAGAGACAGCTACATCTATCTGGTTCAGTAACTGTTGAATGAAATCAATGATCTATATAATAGCCCTGTTTGATCAATTGACGTTCTGTTTCTTTCCATTGCTTCCATTTTTTTGGTGATTTTGGATCAGCATCAGTTACTGTAGCTGTTATATGACCGTCTTTGAGTGTGAGGAATATCGTGACATCTCTCAATGACATTTGGATCTTGAGATGTTCAGTGATATGATCTTCTGATGGGATCTGATCCAATGATATTTCTTTTTGTAATTCTTTCAACTTAGACAGGATGCAGTCCTTTGATTGGAAGTAGGAGGCGAATTCTTGTCGTATTCTGACATCCTCATGAAAGATCTTGTTAACTGAACTCATCACTGATGCTTCATTTAACAGGAACAGCACACAAAATGAAGGAGTCTCACCATGTTTATGTCTGTGATTAGCACAATTTCTACAGCCATACTTCGTCTTTATTAACCACTTCGGCTTTAGTTCTATAATTATTGTATCATTATCTTGAAAAACTTGGTAATACTTCTCCTTCTTCATGACCTTAGCCCCTTCTGGTATCAAATTTGGCATCAGTAAACCATATCCATCATTCAGTAATCCCACTTTCTCGAACTCGACCCTAACCAACTCCATCTCTAAAACTTCAGAAAGTATCGGTTTTACATCCTTTTCAATGAACTTGTGAACCTGTAACGTGTTTAGTTCCTGGTTGGCGAGCCTTAGCCTTAGTAGCTTGTGCCTAAATGTGGAGTCTTCTCCAGCGTATCGATAAACAGCATTTGCGTTTCCTTTCTTGAAGAACACCCAATCGTCGACTTTGCCTAGCAAAATCATAATACGGCTTATTCTATGTTCTTCCGTGGGTTATGAATGAGTAATACAGAAGGAAACACGGAAACACATTCACTTGCAATCTCTCCATAAAGTTCACTTTATATTTCCGAGGGGCTCATCTCCCGGAACTTACCCTTTCCAGTAATTCAGATTTTCTTCTGCAAAAAAATTAAAATTTATTTCTTCGTTTAAGCAGAAATATAGCATCAGAAGCTTTAGAAAAGCAACCCCGTACACACTCACTACTCAATATGGCTCGTGTCGCTCCTGCGGAGAAGACGAGAATAAAGAACAAGCTGAGAAGGCAAGAACTCTTCACCAGGCTCAGACATCAGAAGAACAAAGAAAAGCATAAACTAAGAGCTTCAAGAGCTAAAGAGGAAAAGGAGAATCCGGAACTAAAGGAAGAAAGATTAAAGAATAACGTACCAGATACTATAGAATCAAAGCGAGTGTTTGATGAAACTGTTGGTGCTGAAGTTGAAGGTGAAGACGATTTCAGTTCCTATTTTGATGGTCGTGAACCGAAGATCTTGTTAACCACAAATGCTAATGCCAGAAAGGTGGCTTATGAATTTGCTGATGTCTTTATGGAAATCTTCCCAAATGTCACATTCATCAAGCGTAAGAGAGAATACACAATGAAGGACATGGCCAAATATTGTTCGAATAGAGATTTCACTGATCTGGTAGTGATAAATGAAGATAAGAAGAAAGTCACAGGTATAACGTTCATTCATTTACCAGATGGACCAACATTCTATTTCTCCATTTCATCATTCGTTCCGGCCAAAAAGATTGAGGGCCATGGTAATGCCACTTATCACATTCCAGAATTAGTTTTGAACAATTTCACAACCAGATTGGGTCAGACAGTCGGTAGACTATTCCAGTCCCTTTTCCCACAGACACCAGAAATCGAAGGTAGAAACGTTGTCACTCTACATAACCAGAGAGATTACATCTTCTTTAGAAGACACAGATATGTATTCAAAAACGAGAAGAAGGTTGGTTTGCAGGAGTTGGGCCCCCAATTCACATTCAAACTAAGAAGAGTCCAAAAGGGTATCAAAGAAGAAATCGAATGGGAGCACAGACCAGACATGGAAAGAGACAAGAGAAAATTCTACTTGTGATCTGTATAGAGTTTTTATCTTATAACATGGTTAATAGTTATGACTTTTGACAGTAGAGGCCCGATGAGGTAAATTTCGCGGGAAGAGGAAAAATAAACAAACACACACAAAAAAGCGATTTGGGCGCCTTGGGCGCCTTTTCGCCTTTCAGAATACTCAGAGAAATTGGAAATCCAATTGCTGAAAACTACACTGGTGCACTCTTCCTGTGTTATATTCGGATATTCTGGTCTCACCACCTCAGACTACGCTCAATTGTGTTCTTTCTGCGTTTTTTTCACTGGTTTCTAGCCACTGTTTGAGTTTGAGAGATTACAGATACATTGATAAAGATAGAGTCGGCCCCTCAACCGGATATACATTGCAGTGATAAGCTTGTTCGAAGTATCATTTGTTTTTATTTTGCTTACACCGTTTGGACTTGTTTTCATTTGATACCCAACTGTTTGGAAGTTTTTCAGTAATGGATTCCAACACAGTATCGAGAATTGTCTCTGCTCTGGAGTTGGTGCACTCTCCAAGATCTTCCAACGAAGACAGAAAAAAGGCTGAAGTGTTCCTCATTGAGGTGAAGAAGCAAGATGAATCTCCATTATGGGGTTATGAATTAGCAGCTCCTTCACAGAGTTACATTGTTCGTCATTTTGGTTTAACCCTGCTTCAGAATTCCATCAATACCTCATGGCGTTTTTATGACCAAGAGAAAAAACTAGCTATCAGAAAATGGGTCATTGATCTAGCATCAAAGTTACAACCTGATGATCCACATTACATAAGAGAGAAGCTAGCATTCCTGTGGGTTGCCATTGCTAAGAAGTCTTGGGGTTCCTTCTTATCTAAAGAGAGTACCGAGAAGGCATCATTTCAAGAATTCACTGAAGGCTGGGCATCAATGGATCATGATTTATCACAACTTTGGTTTGCTAGTCCCCAGACTAGAGAGCTCACATTGACCATTTTCAGAACTTTGTTTGAAGATGTCTATATTTTGGATGATCCAGATACTGTTAAGAGAAATTATATTTTGTCTTCATTGTGTTCCAATGTCGTGTTGCCTGATTCGTTATTGAGCCATGTCTATGAATCAAATGTTAATTTACAAGAGGCAAAAGCGACGAAGGAAGGTTGGTTCATGATTTGGCAAGAGTTCCTAAATGCATCAATCAGAGCTAATGATGAGAGATCAATCATCAAAGTCTTGGAAACACTAAAAACGTGCATGAATTGGCCATACAGTACATTAATCACAGAGTCACAAATCACTAAAACTTTACTGGATACTATCTTAGTACAGAATGTTGGAATAAAAATTCTTTCTGTCGACTGTCTTCATATGATTTTCACCAGACCATTCAATCGAACAAAAGATTTAGATGAAATTACCAACATGATTTTCCAAACCGAGGGTATTCGTCTTCTCAAAAATATTTACAACTCCATTAGAAATGATCCTGATGATATTGATGATGAAGTTTATGCATTTACTAAGAAATACACTGAAATTATAGTGGGGTTAAGTGAACATATACAACCTGATGATTTAAGGAATTGGGACATTAAAGGTTATTTAGAGCTTATATTGTCAACTACATGCTCTGATAGTCTTACTGTTAGTGCCATTTCCTTGAATTTCTGGGGTTACATGTTAAGAGAGAAGCATCGACTTCAGATCATTGATCCGGTTATCCCTGACTTATTAGAAGTTGCCGCATCTAAATTGTTGAACTACGGGGACTTGAATGAAGAACATAATAGCCTGAAGTTCTTGGCTACTGATTTCAACTCAACTGCTGATTCTTATTCATTTGTGAGTAATTATAAAAGGCTAGTTCATGATATTGTTAGATTGACTGTCTGTATTAAAGCCGACGATGGTTTGAATTGGTTGAATCAACGTCTAGAGCAGTTTTTCAGTTCTGAAATGGCAAGTCCTATTTTCACTTCCCAGGCATTAGATTATCATGGAGAGCCCTTCATTTACGTTATTTCTCAATTAGATATTACAGAAGCTGCTGTCAGGGCTATTGTCAGATGGAAAATCTGGTATGATAAGGTTGACTACAATGAAAGATTAGATGAATTATTAGCCAAAGTTGAGGCATTATTTGACAAGCTCTTGGCTGTTCCAATCAAAGATCCAGTTGTGTTGAGAAAGTTGATCCAAGTGCTGGTTCAATTTGCTCCGTTGTTGAATGATCAAGCTATTTTTAGACTGATTGAGAAGATTTTAACTGTTTGTACATATGACTATGTTGAGAATGCGTCTGACGTTTTATCCACATCAATCAAGGACTTGAGAAGTACATGTGGTCTGGAATTGAACAGATTGGGTTTCATGTTACCTAGAAATTTAATGAACATTTTAGATGATCTTGAGAATGTTTTTGATACATTGGCACCAAAACTATCAGCTACTGAAATCGTTACATTCAAATCATTCTTGTTGGTTGTTTCTCAAAGAACTCCAACTCCTAATAGAGATGAAAGATTTATCAAAATTGTTGATACTGAGTTGATGGCATGGTCTAACCCAGATACCATCAAGGGATTGACGGATTTACATTGGTTTATGGAAAGATTAGGAATTGTGAAGATTGCAGATTATTTCAAATCAAGAGGTATCAGTCCTAATGCTGATTTAATGAACACATCAATGGATGAAGCTGGTGCCAAATTGAAGTCCGAATTATCTGATAGATGGTCCGCCATTTTCCCAATTAGAACAACGAGATTATTGATCCAATATTCCATTGAGAAATTACCTCATGATTCTGAAGATTTCCAAAGATTATTGAGATTATGGAAGCCAAGATTGATTCCTATTGTTCCTAACATCCTACAATTACTATACCAAATTCAGGCATACCATGACCCTGATAACTGGAATACTTTACCTGATATTGTTCAATCATTTGTTAAGGAATCAACTAAGGAGAGATTCTGGCAAATTGGTGTCTCTCTTCAATCGAGAGATGAATTCTTAGAAGAAACTGTTAAGGCAATGCACACTTTGAGAGATTTTGCAGATTCAGTGGGCCATGTTGTTAGATATACTAGAGAATATGTGTTTCTGTCAATAGCATCAATTGCTCAATTAGGTGATACTCTCTATACAATCCCAGATATCGCAACAGTCTTCTGGAAGGCAGCTACTACTGAAAAGGTTGGTATTACTTTACATTCTTGGAAGCATTTTATCAATGTTGCATTGAGACCAGTTATTAAATCATGTCCAGTTGAGCGTGTTGAAGATTTCATGACTGCTCTCTTACCGCAAGTGTTCAATACCTTTGATGAATTGATCATCGATAAGTGGGAGAAGGTTTATATTTCAGAGTTCAAGCAAGATGAAGATGATCAGGAGCTTTCTGAAGAGATGATGGAAGAGCATATGTTAAGACAAACTACTCAGGCTATTTTGAGAGTTGTTTTGGATTGTGTTGGACAAGATAGTTACAAGACCCTGAGTGATACTCAGCAGGCCATTAAGGAATTGATTATCAATGATAAGACTATTTTAGCACCTTTCCTTCAACTCGCAACTCATTTGATGATGGTTAATGATTCCAAGACTGCTTTTAATGTCATTCTGGTTTTCAAAGGTCTATTACCTGAATTGGTTTTAAAAGATGAAGAAGTTGACAAATACTTATGTGAACATCTAACGAAGGCCTTAGTCAAGTTTGTTTCCTCACAGTTATATGTGGAAGGACACTATGATGGTTTCTATGTGCTAACAGTCCTATACACCAACATGAGATCCAGAGGTACATACATTTATGATATCTTAAGGGATTGTCTTCCATATGTTACCAATGAAGCAATCCAAAGATTTGAAGCAAACTTATCAGAGAGTAAGAACACCAGAGAGCAAAGAAACGCAATGAGTGAATTCATGAATGTTTGTAAGAATGGTGAACAATTTGATGATGAGCATTATTCCAAGAATAGAAAGAATCAGTTAGAATTAGTTACAAAGAAGAAGAAAAATGAATCTAATATCATGAATGATCCATTTGTTGAAAATGGAGCAATTGGGAACTTGTTTGGTGGTGAATAGATAGATTATAAGAAGTTGTATACCACCTTTTGAATGGTTGCCCCTGATTCGAACCACTCAATTCAAGCATTAAATCATGTACTGTATCAATATGAAGCTCTTATGTAGAACTACGATCAAATTAGCTGTCTATATATGTGTATAATTATATGTATTAACGAACATCAACTATCATATTAACGCTAACATTATCAAAGTCATTTCATTCTATTATTTTTAATCATACAACAACGTAAGTTTACCAAACATCCTCTTGGTATCTATTAGTGGTTTTGAAATCTTTTAAGAATTCATGAGCATCTTCATGAGAAACATTTTTACCCTTAGCCCAAATATCAACTAAAGTTTCATTGACATCTTTAGCCATCTTAGCAGCATCACCACAGACGTAGATGAAAGCACCTTGATCTAGTAATTTCAAAATATCGTCTTCTCTTTCTTTTATCTTATGTTGAACATAGACTTTCTTAGCATTTTCTCTAGAGAAAGCAGTAATTAATTCAAATGATTCACCCAAGACTTTAGAATATTCTGGCCATTCTTCTTTGTACAAGAAATCTTCAGTTGAATTTCTTGATCCATAGAATAATAAAGCTTTACCTACGTTTTTAGTACCATTTTTGGCTTGTTGAACACGATCTCGGACGAAACCTCTGAATGGGGCAACACCAGTACCTGGGCCAATCATAATGACCGGAGTGGATGGATTTGATGGTAATCTGAAAGTCGAACGACGGACATGAACAGGTAATTTGAAACTAGAAAAGATCGTTCTTGGACCACCTAAGTTATAAGTCAAATATGGTTTAGATGATTTTTTGTTTTGCTCAATTTCGATGTTTCTCAATAAGTTAGTAGCAACACCTGTTATTAGCCTGCCCTCGAATTGCTCAGCTTCGACAACGGCAGTGATATGAATGGTGGTCTTTTCAGTCAATGAAGATGAGGAGATTGAATAGTAACGTGGTTGTAAGTGAGGTAATGATTCGATCAAGAAGTCCAATGGTAAGGACCATTTAGCACCTTCTGATAAGACAGATAAGACATCAGAGAGACTGTACTTCTTAGCATGGATTTCTTTAGCAAAAGCAGCTTTATCTTTACCTAATCTTTCAGCTTCAGCTCTGGCCTTCTCATTTGGTGCATATTGTTTCAAGTTGACAAGAGTTTGTCTTGAAACTGGACCTGAAACTTCTTTATAATGACGGAAGATGGACTCAACAGAAGCCGGAGTTGGGAATGGAATGGTAACGGTTGAATCAATTGGTTTCAAATCATAGACAACTTCTCTATCAGTAGCTAAACCAGTGATTTCTAAGAACTGGTCCAAGATTTCATTTGAGTTTGATGGCCAAACCGCTAAATGGTCACCAGTGGAGTAACGTAAATTAGTTTGGGATAAGTCAAATTCAGCATGGATACAGGATCTGTCTGTGGAGTTGAATAATTCTTTTGATTTGGAAATCGGAGCCAAGTATGGGTGAGCATGATCGAAAGGACCTTTGGACAAATCAACAGTTGAATCCAAATACGTTTTGTCTGGCTCACCTAAAAAGACTTTGTCTTCATCGAATTCACCAGGATCTAATCTCAATAAGGTCAAAGATGGTTCAAATGAGGAATCATGTTCTTCTAATTTCAAGATATCTTTCAATGTCTCTAAAGTGGCTTCTTTCCAACTTAGGTAATCTTCATCTAAAGTACCAGCACCATCATCACCTTGACCGTATTGACCAATCAAAGTAGCACCAGCGTTCTGTAATAATGAGTTGGCCTTTGCGGCAGCACCATTGTAGAATTCATAAGTAGAATTACCTAGACCAAAAAGGGTGTATTTCAAGTTTGATAATTCACCTTCAGCCAATGAGTTCAAATGGGACTCAAAGGCAATGGAGGAGTCTGGGAAGTCACCTTCACCGTAAGAGGAGATCAAGAATGAGACAATGCAGTCTAACTCATTCAAAGTCTCGAAGTCATAGTCTTCCAAATCAGCGATCATCACGTTCAATTTGAACTTGGATTTCAACTCTTTGGCGAACTTGTGGGCATAGTCCTCTGCAGTACCAGTCTGGGAACCGTAAAAAATCAGGAACTGCTTGTTATTCTCTCTGACAACCTGGGCAATATCTCTGGAAGTAGCGACGACCTTTGTACCATCGTCTGGAACAGCCCACAGAAGGCCCTTGGTGAAGTAAGCAGCAACAGCCAACGCAAGTGCGACCAGCACGGTGTAATCCAACGTATCCAAACTCATATTCAGTGTCCTTGAAGCTCGAAATAAGGGGATTTTCCAGCGTTTGACGACAATTTTATCAAACAAGTGTCAGAAACAGGTGAGAAATGAGAAATTCAAATCTTATGTCAATAAAAAACGCTAAACGACGATTTGCATAAAAATGGCGCGAAAAATCAAGATCAAGTGCCCGTCCGAAAAGGGTAAAAAATTGCGACAGAATCTGTCTCGCTACATCTTTCCGGAAAAGGGCGGTTTTGGTGTTATGTTATATATCTATTATTCGTTTTGCAACTATATTGTGTCACTTTGACAAATCATCCCGTTGAGATTACTATCTCTCACTTTGTTACCAGCTCACATCGCCTTCCATACACTGGCTCCAAGGACTCGGCCATTTTGGCTGTGAAATCCTCAGCAATTTCTGGGTCATTAATATCGTACAGGATTCTCAGAAGGCCAATGAAATCATCCCTGGTGAACTCAATCTTCGCACGACGGCCAACGCTGTACTCAACAATAGGCTCGCCGTTATCTGAAGCAATCACTAATCTGTTCACGTAGTCCATCTTGTCCAAATGTTTGAGGAAGTCATGTGGAAGCATATCCAAGATTGGGATGTGTTGGTTTGGATGAACACCAAACTCATTCTTCAATAGATCCAATAACTCATGTTCATCCATCTTGTTACTGTGCACAATAAGTAAGGACAGAATAGTCAATACTAGTCCATTAGTCAACTGTTCCTGATCTGACTTGTAAACTGGTGCCTCTTCTCTGTTGTTTCTATAGTCGTGTCTTTCATCACTCAATTCACTAGCGAACAAACCCTTTGCTGTAGGCAGATTGAATGATGTCTCCTGGTAAAACCTCAATTGTGCATCATCCAAAACATTAACAAGGACCCATTGTTGTAAACTGGATTCTCTTCTGGCACCTTTACTGTTAATCGTTTCCTTTGGTGGTAACGCTTTGATCGCGTAACCGTAAACATCTCTTAATATCTCATCAGCTAAACCTAATATCACAGTGACCTTTACTTTGGCCATGGACGTGTCTGTCCATGCATTCTTCTGAAGAACTGTCTTGGTGACTGGTGTGTTTGTGTTACTGCATGATAAAAACGTTCTGATGGTTCTAGTGAGGATTTGTCTCTCAATCTGTAGTGGTGTTAGTAATTGTGCACCGCGTCATATCTAAGAGAGTGCGTACTATATTTAGTTCCACATCCGATGTACTGTCTTCTTGTGTTACCTCGACTTCTGAATCGGACATGGTGCTGTATTTGGTGGTGCTTTGGAGTTGATATTTTTCGTGTACTGCACATAATCTTGGTTTTACATTTTACGTGTTCTGTGGCTCGTACCAGATTTGAATTACATGATGTCAATAAAACTATAAAGCTGTAATCAGTTCTGGAAACTCTTGTGAATATTCGTTACCCAAAACATATCTATGAAAATATGGAAACCAGTCTCCAGAGATAATACCAGCAGATAAATGATTCGCCTAAGTTAATCGGTCTTTTCAATCTTTTCAGATTTTTCAACCCTCATAGTACTCTCAGTGGCCGCTAATTGAGAATGATCAATCGGTTTCAACTTACCATCAGCGTCCAACCACTTAGCAACTTCAGGTGGAATTTCACCAGTCTTAGTGTTGTATAATACAATACCATTCGATCTGGCATCTATCTTCTCCTGTCTTTTATACAAATAACAAGTGACCCAAACCCAGATCAATAACAGACCATCAATAACAGCTGTATAAGTGAAACCTCTCTTATATCTAGGAGCTTGAGATGTTGGGTACGTCAATCTACCAATCCATGCAGTGAACTGATTTGAAAACATATTACACCAACACAACACAATAGATCTTGCTTGAGGATCGTGTCTCATGATATCATTCAACCAACCATAAACAACTGATGAAATAGTGATACCAAAATAACCAATATAGAACGCATACCATTTAGCACTTCGAGGAACAGCCCAAATTGCCAGAATCAACGAACCTGAGAAATTAATTGATTCAGCCCAAAATATAGCCTTTGATCTAGATCTCAGGAAATCTGCAGAGAAACAAACAGCAAGAATGAAAGCAACACCTAATGCTGGTGGAATAGTGGTCAATCTGTTAACTTCAGGAATTGTATAATCACCAGATTCTTTTAACCATATAGCAAAGGCATTGTATCCATTGTTTGAAGAGTTCCAGAAAAGTGCATCTAAAATCGACAACGTATACACTTGCCAACTAGTCAAGATCTTCTTCCATAATTTCCAGTTGAAGAATTGAGGTGGCTCTCTAGTTGGTGGATGAATGTTAGCATCTTTTAATCTCTTTCTTGCTAATCGAATATCATCGTCTGTCAGGAATAACGAGTAACAACTATATGGGGTACCAGGAACCATATACCAAGCAACTAGACCAATTGGTAATGTGATCAAACCATCAATGATAAAAGCCCATCTCCAACCTGCTCTACCATTCAAACCATTCATTGTCTCGAAAATAGAAGCTTGCAACAAACCGGCCGTTAAAACACCAAGCATCTGACCACAGTAATAGAACCCACCACGTCTTCCTAATTCGTCAGGCTTGTACCATGACCCCAACAAATAATGAATCATCATGAAATAACCAGCCTCAGCAGCACCAATGAAGAATCTGCATGCGTATAACTGACCAGGATTGTTAACGAATGAAGTGAAAATAGTAATTAATGACCAAACAACATCAGCGATGGCAAACATCCAATGCATAGAGACTCTTGGGAATAAGTACATGTAGAAAGCCTGGAAAATGACGGAACCTGCATGATACATGGCAATAGCATTGGAATATTCATCACCAAACATTTGTAAATCTTCTTTCATACCAGAAACATAAGCATTACCAATATTAGCTTGATCAACGTATTTGGCCCAATATGAAATAATAGCAAAGGTAACAATCATGATATCTAACTTGATGATCAATTTTTTCTCCTTTGGTGAAGTTCCCTTATCAAACCATCTCCAAAAATTCTTGTTCTTAGTGACATGAGTAGGGTATCTGTATTCATACTCATCAAAGAATTTCCACCATTTACGATTAGCTTCATCTCTGAATTCAAAATTGATTGGATTAATCTCTTTACCCTCTGGGGTAATCTCCACAACGTTTTCCTCATCAAGGGCCTTATTGACAGATCCAAAATCATCAAAAATAGAACCGGTGGTTAATACAACTGGAATATCATCTGGTAAATCATCAACTTCTCTGATATGAGGAATGAACTTCCAGTACCATTCATGATAGGTTCTTGTCACCCTGACTGGCTTATCTTCGTCAGTGGACTCGTCG
This sequence comes from Komagataea pratensis, assembly GCA_003707865.2. Classification (NCBI taxonomy): domain Eukaryota; kingdom Fungi; phylum Ascomycota; class Saccharomycetes; order Phaffomycetales; family Wickerhamomycetaceae; genus Komagataea; species Komagataea pratensis. The sequence goes on from PPMA02000007.1 coordinate 101,204, forward strand.
ATAACACTGGACATGATTCAAAAAAAACTGGTTAAGGCCAAACCAAACGAACTAACATATGACTACAAGGTACTTCCTGCCATTTATATAGGTATTAGGATGTGTGAACCACCACCACCATTACCACCAGTATGATGAATGTCTTGGTTATGTGGATGCAATTGTCGTTATTGTGGTACATCAAAGGTACGTCGGGCCTATAGCTAACGAAACTGTAACGTAAACAAGTCAAATCTTTGCCCTGATGGGATTAAATTACAGCTGCCACAATCCGACCAGTTTCCTCATAAAGCACATTTAGCATCTGAGATCTTCGTTGGTAGCTCTGATCGGGTCGCGATCTTGATGACGCTTGTGTCGATGAGGAAGACAGAATCGCAGTTTTGAGTGCAAAAATGAGGCAAATGAGGACGGCTCAAAGTGCAGGGTCCTTTGTATGTTCTTCAGGGTCTTGTGTGACGTGTCTGATGGAAGTGGTGTGTTTGCTGGCCTCTGGGTCCTGGCACTCCGGAGCGTAGTCTCGACTCTCAAGACTGTGGTGGGCCTAAACCACAATACCAAGACCAAATTCGCGGTCTAGTCTCTACTTCGGTCTTGTGTTGCAGCGCCCAGGGCCTTAGCCTAGACTACAGTGGAGACTGAATTGTGGCTTGTGGGGTCTGGGATCAGTGTATTGACTTGAAACACCGACGGGCACTTGTGCTACCTAGTACTGGTCTGCCACACAGATCTTGAGTTAAGCTAATCAACAATCCGCACTCCGCACTCGGATGAGCGTAAGAATCGTTTATTATTGCGACAATGTGCTCGATTGAGTATTCTACAGCCAGAATTGGAAAGAATAGGTAATATTTTAGGTGTTATACGATGAAATGTTTCTAATCAGAACAATGATGTCGCAATCACAGCAAAATCTACTACATAAACGTTGAAATAAACCGTCTGTATTTCCTCTTTGGGTCAAAAGTCAGTGTCTCTTCTCAACTCCCCGTCTTCATCTAGCCATTTCGACACTTCTCGCGGGATATCGCCAGTTTCTGAATTATAAAGGATAATTCCATTAGATTTAGCATCCCTTTTCTCTTGTCTTTTGTAAAACCAGAATGTCACCCAAACCCACACCAATAAACAGGCATCGATAATACTGGTATATGTATAACCTCTATGAAACTCTGGGGCATGAGATGTAGGATATGTTAATCTCCCAACCCATGCCGAAAATTGACTGGAGAATATCGTACACCAACATAAAACAATTGATCTCTCTTGTGCATCATGTCTCATGATATCATTGATCCATCCATACACGACAGATGATATAGTAATCCCAAAATAATCAATCATGAATGCATACCATTTGACACCGTCAGGCACGTTCCAGATAGATAGGATCAACGAACCTGAAAAATTAAAAGATTCTGCCCAAAATATAGCGATTGATCTAGATCTGAGAATATCAGCAGAGAAACAAACAGCTAGGATGAAAATAACACCTAATGCAGCAGGAATTGTACTTAGTCTGTTGATGTAAGCGATGGTGTAAAGGCCAGTTGATTTTAACCATAGGACAAAACCACCAGCATGATTATGACTTGAATTGAAGAACAGTCCATTCAGGATAGATAAGACATAAATCTGCCAACTTGTCAATATCTTCTTCCATAACTTCCAATTGAAAAAAGGTGGTGGATCTCTTGATGGTGATTTGATATTAGCATCTTTCAACCTCTTTCTGGCAAGTCTGATATCATCATCTGTCAAGAATAGCGAGTAACAACTATATGGTGTACCAGGAACCATATAGAAGGCTATCAATCCAATGGGTAATGTAATGATACCATCAATGATAAATGCCCATCTCCAGCCAGATCTTCCATTAAGGCCATCCATTGACTCAAAAATAGCAGCTTGTAAGAATCCAGCAGTTAAGGTACCCAGCATTGACCCACAATAATACAACCCACCACGTCTTCCTAATTCATCAGGTTTGTACCATGAACCCAATAAATAATGCATCATCATAAAATACCCAGCTTCAGCAGCACCAGTTGCAAACCTGCACCACATCAAATCATTTGAAGATCTAATGAATCCACAAAAAATAGTAATCAATGACCAAACAATATCACCAATTGCAAACATCCAATGCATCGAAACTCTAGGAAACAAATACATGTAAAAGACCTGAAATATAACAGATCCGGCATTATACATTGCCAAAACATTTGAATATTCATCACCAAACATGCTTAGTTCTTCTCTCATCCCAGAAACATACGCGTTTCCAACATTGGCTTGATCAACGTACTTAGCCCAATATGACATGATAGCAAAAAGAACAATCAAGATATCTAATTTCCAAATCAGTTTCTTTTCCTTTGAGGTCGTCCCTTTATCATACAATCTCCAGCTCTTGTTTTGAATCACAGAAGTTGGATACCGGTATTCGTACTCATCAAAGAACCTCCACCATCTTCTCCCAGCCTCATCCCTAAACTCATAATTAGCAGGACTGATTTCCTTCTCAAGGGGAAATTCATCATCGAGTTGGATCTCCTGGACACGGTACGTTGTTTTGGTCTTAATAATACTGTCATGCGAGGACTGATAAGAATTGCTCTCGAGTAAAGGAACTCCATCTTCTGGATAATCTTCAACCTCACGAATATGTGGAACGAATTTCCAATACCAGGCACCATATGGATCTGTCATGATGGCACTGTGATCTGGTGAGTTTGGTCTTGAATAGTGTAACTGTTGAGAAAGTTCTAAGAAACATGGATATTCACAGATGTCATATCAAGTCACTCCTAAAATGTGCCAGATCAAGAATAAGGCAAACTGTGTAAACAATTACCACCGATTTGATACCTTATATGGAAAAAACAACGGGTAGGATAAGGAACGAATGTATCAACTTAAGCGAAAGCGGGTTTCGGTACCGTAACCATCACAAACAAATAATAATGATCGATTACTGTCAAAGAAACCATGATTATAGCTATCAGTCCTGTTAATAGTAATAAAGCGTTTCTAAAAGTACCAAAGTTCAAAGGTTTGGCACCAAATGTAATATTCTTCGTGAAGAATTCGCGAATCTACATTCGAAGACACATAAACTGGGAATTGACTTCCTTTGCTACTTCAATTGCACAATTCTCCATCAAAATGTCCGTTGATTTGAAAGCAGTGAAAGCGTTCCTCATCGAGCTTGCCCATGAAGCTGGTGATATCATCAAATCCCACTCAGGAAAAGAAACATTCGATGACAAGAAAAACTCAGTTGATTTAGTCACCAAGATTGATAAATTGGTGGAGAAGACCGTTTCTGAAAAGATCAATGCCAGATTCCCAGATTACAAATTCATTGGTGAAGAAACCTACGTTGAAGGCGAGACCAAATTGACTGATGATCCAACATTTATTGTCGATCCAATTGACGGTACCACAAACTTCATTCACAATTTCCCATATTCTTGTATCTCATTGGGGTTCACCATCAACAAATCACCAGTTGTCGGTGTTATTTTCAATCCTCATTTGGACTTATTATTCCATGCCATCAAGGGTGAAGGTGCATATTTGAACGAAGACAGATTGCCAAACTTATCAGAACGTTCTTTGACTTTGCAGGGTTCTATTGTTGCATTAGAAAGTGGCTCTGATAGATCTGGGGAATTATTCGATATCAAGATAGAAACTTTCAGAAACTTATTGAGCAAAGAGAAAGGTTTCATTCATGGTTTCAGATCATTTGGTTCTGCAGCAATGAACATTTCTCATGTTTCTACTGGCCAGTTGGACGCTTATTGGGAAGGTGGTTGTCAAAGTTGGGATGTCGCTGCAGGTTGGGTCATCTTGGAAGAAACCGGTGGTATTATCGTCAGTGGTAACCCAGGTGGTTGGGAGAATCCAGTCGACTCAAGAGTCTATTTATTTGTTAGAGGCGCTCCAAAGGAAGAACAAAAGGAATATGTTAAAGAATTCTGGAGTAATGTTACAGGTGATTTGAAATATTAAATGTTGGTTTCTCTATATTTCATGATATACATACATTTTATACTTTTAAACACTGGGTTGTTTACAATTTTCTAAATGCTACTTCTTCTGGTAGTTGGAAACTGACTCTGAACATAGGTTTAGTTGGTGCGACTTTTCTGACTGTGTGGAATGAGACTTGGTCAAATTCAAGCTTGTCATAACTCATGATCTTCTGGATCTTCGCAAGAACTCTTCTATGTAGGTCTTCCTCTGATGGTTCTGGAGATTCTTCATGACTGAATTTCTCAAAACAGTAGACATGAACAAATGGTAACTTGAATCCTTCGATGTTTTTGATTTCTGGATGGTCAGAATATATACCGTTGTATTCATTCACAAATTCAATAGCACTATCTGGAAGATTCATTACAAAATGACTGACGAATTTAGGAACTGGGTATTCTTGAGTTACTATAACCGATGGCTGGTCCTTATTGACTTTTCTCCTTTTGTTAACCTTAACTAGATCATTTCTCTTTAAGCTGAATTCCTTTATATATTTGACAACATCCTGTATCAATACTCTACCATCAATGTTTAATGGTTCCACAAACTCGCTGACTTTGTTCTTCTTTATGTTCTCAATCATGTACTTGTAACTTTCTGGGTTCAAATCATTCGAAATAACGAAGACCTTCTTTCTACCAGCCGGAACACTGAATGGACCAACACCAGCCATTACATCACACACAAGATCACCTTCCTCAAATTGTGAGACTAACCTCTCATGTTCGGTATGTAATCTTGAATTCCAATAGACCTGTTCGAAATCGAACTTAAAGACACAATTGGATTCTCTTTGTTCGACAATCAAATCCTTATCGCCAGCAAGAATCTCCATGGCGAAAGTTCTGTAGACAGTATGAATAGAATCTAGCTTATCAACAACGGTTCTGATGTTCGGATTCTTATCTAGAATCACTTGACCAATCAATTTACCAAATGGTTTGAACTCTTCTCTTAAGTTCAAATGTGCAATATGACCAGTGATTGTGAAACCTGATGGGATTTCATCAAGAAATTTCTCCGGAAGGATAGCACCTAAGATATCTTCACTCTTCCAGAAATCATAATCAATGACTAGTTCATATGGTTTCAAAGTAATATCGTTCTTTTTAATGAAATCTATCGTGGTTTGACTCAACACTTTCTCAGCATCTTCCACGTTATTCAGTTTCTCATCCAACAAGACACCTCTCTCTTCTCCAAACTTCAAAACATTCTTGATCTTTTTAATCTTTAGTAAATCATTAGCACATCCCTTTGTGAATAGGCCAACTTGTTTAGGATCTTTGAAGAAAGCATAGACTAAATTAACTCTTCTCTGGAAAAAATCACGATCCAATTGGGTCATGTTTCTATTGACTGGTGGTGATAAATCAAGTGCACTCATTCTGTATGGTACTTTTGTGGATATTCTTCTAAGAAAATTGAGCAGCATAAACCTCAAACGAGTGAAATCTTGCCTTTGATAGGTACTTAAAACTAAAGTACCAATTCTTTATCATAGTGATGAATAATTTTTGGTGAAAAAGCTCATCTGGTACGGGCAGTATTTTGTTCAAAGAAAATTTATATTTCTTTTCAGAAAACACCATAGTCAAGAACCCATCAACAAGCTACAAACTCACCGCAGAATTGCCACATATGAGCGAGATACTGAGTATAATCCGCAAATCTGCCATTGAAAGCAGCGATTTTGCCGAACCAGAAGACTCCGATGTGGATGTCTTGATGTCTGATGAAGAAGGTCAGGAATCGTCATCAAGACCTGTAAACACAGATGAAAATAATTTAAAGAAGTCAGTTGTGACACCTGGCGAATTGGTCACTGATGATCCGATCTGGATGAAAGGTCACGGTACTTATTACTTAGAGAATGACACATACAGTTCTGTCGCAGGGACAATAACGAGAGTTAATAGATTGTTGAGTGTTGCTCCAATACGAGGAAGATATCAACCAGAAACAGGTGATCATATCGTTGGAAGAATAACGGAAGTTGGACAAAGAAGGTGGAAAGTTGATATTGGTGCTAAGCAGGATGCTGTGTTGATGTTGGGGTCTGTTAATTTGCCAGGGGGTGTTCTTAGAAGAAAGTCAGAGACTGATGAATTACAAATGAGAAATTTCTTGAAGGAGGGAGACTTATTGAATGCTGAAGTTCAATCGTTATATCAAGATGGTTCTGCCTCTTTACATACCAGATCATTGAAATATGGTAAATTAAGAAACGGTGTTTTTTTGAAAGTCCCAAGTTCTTTGATTATCAGAGCTAAGAATCATTCACATAATTTACCGGGTAGCGTCAGTATCATTATTGGTGTTAATGGGTACATCTGGTTAAGAAAAACTACTGAAGAAAACTTAGATGTTAACAAATCCACAATCGGTAAAAATGCAACAGCAATTGCCTCAAAGGGACAATATAATCCAGGTTCCGGTTCTGTCTCAATCACTAGACTAGAAGAAGAAAGTTCATGGGAAATCTACAGTGATAAGAACGAATACATCTCACCAAGTATAAGAAGCACAATAACAAGATACTCCAATTGTATAAAGGCATTGGCACATTGTGAGATAGGTATAAATGAACAAAGAATAGTCAATGCCTATGAAGCAAGTATTGCATATGAAAACCCGGGTCGTTTAATCGATAGAGAGGTTATGGAAAGTATTGGTCAGGATGTCATTAATGGTGAGAAATACAGAGGTCAATAATTTGCGTATCGTATTTGTATATGATTTATAATATGTACAGGTTCTATAATACTTAATTGATTTTGTCAGTAGATGACGAGGTTTGTTGTTGCAACTTCTTCTTTTGTTCCAGTTCTTCCTCTTGCAATTCTTTGATACGTTTTTGGATACCTGGTGAGATATACTTTTGGACAAAGGTTAGCTCTTCTTTTCTCTTTTTGTCTGACTTCTTCTTTGCGACAATACACCAAGTAGTACCTAAATGAGTTCTCTTCTCTTCAGTGATTTCCAATCCAGAATCATCTAAAATTTCACCAATATCTAAATTCCATCTACAACCCCAACTTTCCAATCTCTTTTCAGATCTGTTATCTAGGATATCATTGATGAAATCATATTCACCCCTACCATGCTCCAACAGGATGATTCTACCACCTGGCTTCAACAAAGTTTCAAAGTTTTTCAATGCTCTGACTGGATCCTCGTGTGAACACAGACCAAATGCTTCAATAATAGTATCATATTTGATTTGTTTGGTCTTTTCAGTGACTGGTAATTCTTTTTTATCTGTATCTTGGACAGTAATACTAGCTCCACTACTCTTATTGGTAGCCAAATCAACTAAATCTTCAGCTCTACCAACAACAAAAGCAGCATTCTTGTAAGTTGGGAAGGCCTTTCTGAATTTCTCATGAGCAACTTCCATCATCTTGCCTGAAGAATCTAAAAATGTGACTGAGTGAATTTGAGTCATATCCATAAATTTGATGTTTCTACCGGTACCACAAGACACTTCCAAAACATCACCTTTACAGTGGTTCATTAACCATTTTCTTCTTCTACCCATCATGACCATCTTTTCTTCCCAATCGATATCAGAATCATAATCTTCAGCTTTAGAGTCATAGAAAGGTGTAGTATCTCTAGGTGGTAAAATCTTTTCATTAGACTCATTCTCATTTTGAATATTGACTTTAACATCATCCAAATTTTCAACGCCTTGTTCTTTTAACTTGACATACTCCAAAAGTTTCAATTCATCTCTTCTTCTTAGTCTCCCAGTAAGTTCTTTCAATCTCAATTCTTCGTATTCATTCAATGGACCTTCTATTTCTTTCCTAGTGATGTCTTCGATTTCCTTATCTCTTTTCCAGACACCATTCATGTATTTGTACCCAAAGATCAAGAATACGATGTAGGCACCAACATAATAGTATGTCAGTTTCTTTCGAAAATCTTTGGTTCTAAACCTAGCACCCCACCTGATGAACCAGTTGTCGGATTTCAAATCGGTTTGGAGTTTCTCATATGCAATTTGTTCTTCAGTCTTTGGTTTCTTCACAGTAGATGGAGGGCTATAAAAACTGTTGAATCTTAATGATGTGGTAGACACACCGAGGCGAAGCCCATTCAGACCACTCAGTTGCGTTCTCTTCAGAGATCTGGTGGTGATTCTCCGCAGAAACATGCCTTAGACGTCTTTATACTATACTGGAAGCGATGCTGGGGCAGAAATAAATAAATTCATGTTTGATTTCGAGTTTTTTTTTGAAATTTGACCATTCGATGGATAACTCCGAAATAATTCCGTGTTTGTCGGATAACGAATATCCGATATTTGACACATTTGGGGTAACCGCTGAAGTGTTTTGGATACTTGTTTTGATTTTGGTTGTCAATGTTTATCCTTTATAAGTGACTGTTACTATGAACAGAGTCACTGAGGGTGATAGGCAGCTCATCCAGGTCGAGATCGTGGACTTGCGCCAGGTGCTCGACTTCCAGAACATCAGGCCGCGCACTTTGATGTTGTACGGGATCGATATGGACAGCTTCAATGATGTCAAGATGTTGAGCAAAGAGCAGTATAACAGTTTGATGGTAGAAGAAGAAGATAAAATTATTGAAGACAAAATGGAGGAAGACTACAGTGAGGACGAAGACAAAGACATGCTATCATCAGAACGACCCCCTTCCTCATTCTTTGACATCACACGCAGTGATGGTTTCATGAAAATGTCATCGGACGACACGTCAATGCAAACCGAAGACAGCTACTTGAAAGTTGGTAGAAAGAGACAAAAGACCGGTCCTTCAGGAGATGTGTGTGACCCATTGAGCTATGAGCGGATCCCATATGCTGCGGCATTGAGTGATATCCTCGCTTCTGATCAGGATATTCTCGCAAGTGAGGAGACCAACACGAGTACTAGTTACCCAAGTACAATAGAACCAGGATCTAGTGATCCTATTACAAGTGATTCAAATTCCGAAGATTAGATTGTTCTATGTATATTCTGTATAGCTAATTGAGTGGGGTATTACCGTATTTTTTAGTGTATAAACCTAATGCTTTGATAGGAAACAAAAATCTATAATTAGGGTACTCAATAGCACAAGAATGATTGAAAACACCTTCCATGTCTTCGTATTCCCATTCACCAGTAGCCTTTTGACGTGATATTAGGAAATTGACTCCCTTGTCAATGACTTCCTTATTTGGATAACCTGCCAAAATCAAACCAATTATAACCCAAGCTGTCTGAACAACCAAACTCTGTTCTGTTTCAACATAAGAGTGAGTCTCTGAACCTTTCATACTTTCACTCCAACCGCCATCTTGTCTTTGTCTTTTGACCAAGAAATCACAACCTTTCTTAACATGTTCTGAATTAGAATAGTTTTGATCAACTGTGTTGAATGCTTCTAAGGCAAACATGGCTGCGTAAGTGTAACAAATACCCCAGGCACCATACCAAGCACCATCTTCCTCTTGTGCATTTTTTATGTATTCAATGGCTCTGTGGATAGCTAAATCAATCTCATCACGTCTGTAAGAATGGAACTTTCTGAAATATGTTAACCCCAAGACAACAGAATCAGTACATTCAACATAAGGATATTCGACCATAATGTTGCCAAAGACTTCTGCAGGATTCAATTTTTCTAATAATGGTGTTGCTTTGATCTGCTCATATGATGCAAATGAACCAAATTCAAAGGATCCAACGTTCTGTAATTCTAATAATCTGTCAATACCTTCATAAAGATTATCATCCCTAAACAAGTCTTTCAAGTGTGCAAACCGGGAATCATTTCTAACCATGATGATAGCCTTGATTGCTTCAGCAGTACAATCACTAACAATATAACCTTGCTCCTTGGTACTGAATGGGAAGCCACCTTTGCGTTTATCACGGAAACTATTCTCAACACATTCATCATTGAATTGAGATTTGACTAGAAATTTATAACCACGTTCAATGTATTCATGAAATTCTGGTAACTCTGATAATCCAGCCATGTAGAAGTACTGAACTGAGAATGCAGTATCCCACACTTGTGAACCATTGGTACCCATCACTGTTAATCCTTGAGGGCCCAAGAACAGACACTCCTGCATTCTATCCATTGATGCTTTGAATCTTGGTGAATGTTTTCCTTCCTCTAAGTAAACGACAATTGAATTGAATGCTGAATTGACTGGTGCAATGGATAGGTTTGATGTGTTGTCCAATTCTTTCAAGATCAAGTCATACGAATATTTTTTTGAGTATTCTAACAGCCAGTTTGGTCTGATGTATTTCTCATATGCAACTAATAATTTATTAGCAAAATTCAAAACCGAACTATGTGGATAGTATAAATCAACACCACAGACGTTGTCCCTATGTTTACTGAAATCAATCTCATCAAATGGTTTAGTGTAGATCTCAGCTCTGATTTGTTCTAATAATGGATCTAACTCGACTTGGACCCTTGAAGAGGATAAATAACCTAATGGTAGATAGATGGCTCTTGTATGAACCCACCATCTGGCTGGATGAATAGGTAATGCATAAGGTAATGCCCAAAGTTCAGGCGGTGCTGGATTAACACCTTCCCATTTGTATAGGTTCAAAATTGATAACCATGCTTTACCCCAGTGTGGATTCCCAATAGCACCACCCAATCTATGCAGGGTTTTTCTTGCTCTTACACAAACTGGATGATCAGCTTCAAGACCTAATAATCTCAAATTGACATAGTTCACAGAAGTACCAAAGCACGTTGACTTATCAATTGAGTGCAGCCCCCACCCACCATCAACAGGATGTGCTGTATTGACAATATATCTGAGTAATTCAATCCTTTGATACTCCGGAATGGGGGTCTTGGTGAAATAACAATCAGTGACATAACCAATAGTCATGAACATAGGACCCTTATACTGGTTTGGGAAGATACCAGATGGATCTTGCAATTTCTGGAAAAAGGTAGCTCCATTTTTGGCTGCATCAAATGGTGTCTCAGGCTTGGGTAGCTCATCTGCCTCGAAGTCAACTGGATTTAGTAAATATTTGGTTAAGTCTGATTGTGGAATGGATTTGGCTTCATTCTCATCTTCGATGAATTCCCAACGTGTCGCACCCAATTCAGCGGTTTTGAGTCTCCATTTCGAAGGATCTGTACGTGGGATTCCCACAACATCAGAGTAATATTGCTTCATGGTACCAAATGAGCGAATAATACGATAATTGAAAAAACAATGAAACAATAAGCTGGAGAGAATAAGCAAAAGTTATACGGTAAACGAATAGATCCATGCAAGTGACCTTCACTAAATCACGTGCATACGTTAGTCGTTTCACGTGATACCAAGCGGCACATTTGGTAGGGACACAAAAGTCTTCTTTTGACAGTTTTGGATCATGGACTAAAATTGCTGCTATCTATAACCCCCAAAAGGAGCTGCTCAATTCGTTTAATCTGCAGTCTAGTCTATCCGGAATGAGTACAGAACGTGAGATCTTACCTAAGCAAGTCAAGCCTATCCACTATGATTTGGAAGTCTTCAACATTGATGTCAACAAAAACACTTTTGAAGGTAAAGTCATTATTGATTTAGAAGTCAAGGAGGACACTGATGTTATTACTTTACACGCCGCTGAATTGACATTCAAGGAAGTTTCAGTTATCTACACCGTCCCCAAGACTGAATCTCAAGTTGGCATCAAGGGAACCGAATTCAATGAAAGGGATCAAACTGCTGTCATTGCTTTAAACGAACTCTTGAAAGCTTCCCCATCCGCTAAAGTCACTTTAACTATCAGTTATGCCGCTAAAATCAAGGAAAATATGCTTGGTTTTTACAGATCTGACTACAAGGACAAAGATGGTAAAGACCAAGTTTTATTATCTACCCAATTCGAGGCCATTGATGCCAGAGGTGCATTACCATGTTTCGATGAACCAAACTTGAAGGCTTCTTTCCAACTTACTTTAACTGTTGCTGAAGATTTCACTGCCTTATCCAATACGCCAATCTTGTCTTCAAAGGTTCAAGCCGATGGTAAGAAAAAGGGTGCTGTTGAAGCTTCTGGTTTAAAGGTTGTCAAATTCCAAAAGACTCCAATTATGTCTACTTATTTGTTGGCTTGGGCTGTTGGTAAATTAGATTTCATTGAAGCTTTCACTGAAAAATCATACGATGGCAGAAAGATCCCAGTTAGAATCTACACACAAGAAGGTATTTCTGAACAGGGTCAGTTTGGTTTAGAAGTTGCTACCAAAGTTGTTGATTTCTTTTCTGAAGCTTTTGATATTGATTATGCCTTACCTAAATTGGATTTGATCAATGTCCCAAGTTACTCTCATAATGCCATGGAAAACTGGGGTTTGATTACTTTTAGACCAACTGCTTTGTTGTTTGATCCAAAAAGTTCTGATCCAAAATATAAGAAGAAGGTTGCTTATGTTGTTGCCCACGAATTGGCACATCAATGGTTTGGTAACCTAGTCACCATGGACTGGTGGAATGAGCTATGGCTAAATGAAGGTTTTGCCACTTGGGTTGGTAACTATGCAGTTGAAAACTTATTCCCAACATGGAAAACATCTGATATCACCACTTCAGGTGAATTGCAACATGCCTTGACGGCCGATGCTTTGAGAAATTCACATCCAGTTGAAGTTCCAATTCAATCTGCTGCTGACATTGACCAAGTCTTTGATCACATTTCATACCTGAAAGGTGGCGGTGTTATCAATCAAATTGCGCAGTCATTAGGTGTTTCGACCTTCCTAAAGGGTGTTTCTGTTTATTTGAAAAAGAACAAATACGCTAATGGTACCACTGATGATCTATTCAAGGCTGTTTCTGAGGTCTCTGGTGTTGATGTTGTCTCTCAAGCTAATAACTGGATCAGAAAGATTGGTTTCCCATATGTCTCTGTTGAAGTCCAAGATAATGGTGATGTTAAATTCACTCAAAACAGATTCTTATCTGGTGGTGATGCCACTGAAGACGAAAATCAAACTCTATGGTACATTCCATTGAACATTTCCACTGGTAAGGAGGAAACTGCTAAAGTGGAGGCTGCTTTGACTGAAAGATCAATCACTGTTCCAAACATTGGTAACTCCTTCTTCAAAGTCAACAAAAACACTGTTGGTGTGTACAGAGTTGTGTATGATGCTAAATCTAGAGATTTGGTTAAACAAAACATTGACAAACTATCAAGCACTGATAAAGTTGGTATTATTTCTGATGCTGTTGTCACTGCTATTGCCGGTTACTCGGAGACTTCTGATGCCTTGGAATTGATCAAACTTTTCAAGGGCGACACTGAATATGTTGTTTGGACTACCATCTTGAGTAACTTGCGTCTCATCAAGTCTACATTCTTTGAGCAGTCTGAAATTTTACAAACTAGTTTAACCAACTACATTAGAGATTTAGTTGAACCAACTGCGGTTTCTTTAGAATTTGAAGTTGCTGAAACCGATGATCTCTTGACTGTCCAATTAAGATCTGAGATTTTGACCACTGCAGTCAGTGTTGGTGTCCCAGAGCTAGTTCAAAAAGCCAAAGAACTATTCTCCAAGGGCGATGAAATTGATCCATCTTTGAAATCTGTTGTCTACCAAGCTGTTGTCGCTGACATCGATGCCACTGAAGAAGATTTCCAGTCCGTCTATGATGTTATCAACACTTCCAAAGCCATTGAAACTAGAGAATTGGTCTTGACCGCGTTGGGTTCAGTCACTAATGAAAAACTGATCAAAAAGTCATTAGATTTGATCCTTTCGCCAGAAATCCCAATCATGGATGTTCAATTCATCTCAATTGCTCTTTCAAAGAATGGTAAAGCCAAATGGGCATTCTGGAACTACCTGAAAGAAAACTACGATGCAGTTTACACCAGATTGAATGTCAATAGGGTTGTCTTTGATAGATTTATCAAGTTCACTTTAGGTCATTTCGCTTCCATTAAAGCACATGATGAAATTAAGGCCTTCTTTGCCGACAAAGATATCTACGGTTTTGAAAGGTCTTTGGAACAAGTCCTAGATTCTATCAAGACTAATGCTTCTTGGGTTGAAAGAGATACCGCTGATGTTGAGGATTTCTTGAAGAACCGAGTTTGATCTGTCTCACATTCTGAGCCCATTTTACCATGATCATGACGAGTGGAGTTTAATTAAATTGTTAATATTTTGCTAATAACATGACTATGATGATATTTTAATGAGAAATGTCTATCTTTTTCTTACACTGACTTCTTTCTGCCGTGTCTCCTCATGGATAATTAATTGACTTCAAGTTGAAAAAATATGTGCGCAAATCGGATCCTGGCTTAGTTACGTCGCAGCTCTGAAGAAACTTTAATTGCTCTACGTCTGGGTCTAGGATCTGGTCCTTAATCATTTAGGTTTCTTCTCCAAGATTTTTACTTAAAAGTTTGCTCATGTTCGGCAATAATTAATCCATTTATTACCGCTTCTGAGTGAAATTTGAGACAGACGTGAAAAGTAGACAAGTCCTAAAAACATACAAGTCCTACCCCCTTACAAACGCTTTGTGTATCTTTTCAGCGGCCAGCCTGTAGTATGTGCTACTTCCTTCGATTGAAAATTCGAATTTGTAACTTCACTCGGTATATAGCACCGACTGCATACAACTGCGAATTATTTTTTGCAGAAACCTGTACGATGCACATATCTGCTGAGCTAATCCTAGGTACGACCATCGTATGCAGCTTTTGGTGTTTGGCGACCTGGCCCTGGCAATCACAGTGCTGATCACTTGTTGGGTTAGATCGTCTTCTTAAAGCCAGCTCGACAAATAGCTGAAGCTCAAAATCCAGAATACAATACTGGGAAAAAAAAATTGTGTGCCTCTGATGTAACGATACACTTAGCAAAGTTGGACAAAGAAGATACAGTGTTGGCGCCCACTTAATTTATTATTTTCTATATAACTTGCAGTCTCCGGGTAGGTCAGGTCAGCACAACTTCTTTTAATTCTTTTGGAGTAGTTCAAGTGAAGTCAATTTTCCTTTTTTATTAAAAGTCCAAAGAGGAAGCTTGCATGTTGCTAGTATGATCCTGTGACCTGTCTAACTATATTCACGGATTAATATGTTCGTTCTTTTAGTTAATTCGCAGTCATTCCTCTAATACCTTTCATCCCATAAGTTAATCAGGATCAGCAAGTTGTAAATTCAACAAAATATTAACTGACAACTGTTTTTTTACTTAATTTTTTTAAGTCAATCCTAAAGGCTAATATAACACTACTGTATATAATTTACTTACTAACCTATTTCGTTCTTAGTGGTTCTCTATTAATCTCCTTGGTGCATCCTTCTACCTGACTATTGTTCCCAGCAGCACTTGGGTCACGTGCCTTTTCGCGGTTTTAAACTTAAATCTACGTCCGAAATCATTCTCTCAACAAATCCTCTCGGTAGCCAAGTTGGTTTAAGGCGCAAGACTGTAATGGCAACAAAGTAATCTTGAGATCGGGCGTTCGACTCGCCCCCGAGAGAGTTAATTTTTTTTGTCATTTTACAATTGTGTTCGCGAATTACGTGTTTATTATTTTAGTTTATCATCCACTTCATACATGATTGTCTCTTTTTTGGCTGAATAACTGTTGGTGAGATGGGTGACTATGACGAGGGCCTCAAGGTCCTGAAGAATGAACCCAGCGTACTGGAGATACAGCGAATCACTGAGCTGTTCCTTGGTGAGAAACATGAATTGAAAGCACAAGTTCAGATCATCAACACATACATTTTACACATCTTACCAGTATATTCAAGTCTGAAGAATCAATTACAGCTGCAAGTGAGGAGAATCTTCTACTCATGCATCGGGATCTCCAACCTGATTAATCAATATAAGCTATCGAAGAATGAAATCTATTTGAAGGTGATGAGAGATCTGTTGATTGATCCTACGTTATTGGTGACTGTAGTTGAATCTGCTGATGGTAATAGAATGGAGATGAGTCAAGTGAAGTCATTATTCTTCGGAAGTAAGATATTCAATGCGTTTGAAGGGAAGTTCATTCTTGATGACTACTTGAAGTTATTGGCTAAACAATTGATGCAGATTTGCAAAGTTGGAAAATCAAACGGTGCCTATTTAATTGGGTATTTATCAATACATCCTGTTGAATCAAAACTGAAATTATTCAATGAATCGTTGAATGATGCTAATTTTCAATATCTGGTATCCACAATCAATGAAATGAGTGACTTCCAGAAAAAGAATTTCTTCATCAAGCATTTTTTCCCATATTTTGAAACCCTCATAAATATGAAAAATATAGAGACTGGTTTACTCATACTCAAAGACTTAAATTATGAATCAATTGAACTCAATGTTGCTAAATACTTAGGAGATGTGGGAAATGTGAACCTGCAGCAAGCCGTAACATACCATTTCAAGAATCATTTTGAAGATTTCTTATCGTTGATGCAATTATGGGGAGACGAACAGTATGTTAAAGACACGCCAGAAAATAATCAAGATTGCTTAACCAAGGAGTTACTTGTGCTGGCTAATCACCTAACTAAAGAGCAATTGAAAGACATATCGAGGGATAAAATCTTTCTTAATGCAATCACGGCTCACTTGTCAGTCAATGATGCGAAGAAGAGAGATTTGGGTATAATAATAGCAAGAGTGGTGACCAACAATGAAATTAGTTTAACTGTTGAGGATGAAATCATAATTGACAAACTACCAAGTATGGACCTCAGTCGTGCTATTGACTTCAGTGAACTGTCTTTGACCCCCGCATTTGGTGACTTGAGCATTTCCAAGAAAGAAACGGTCATGGTTGATAGTGATGATGACAGTGATGACGATGGGTATGAATCACAAGATGAAGCAGAGTCTGTGTTTTTGAAGGATTTGATTGTTAATTTGAATAGTGATAAGACTAGAAGTATTACTAAGTTATTTACGCATTCTATCAAATTGGTTAGACAGAAGACCACATTCAAATTAGAGATTGAGTTTTATTCTGAAGAGCTCATAAGCTTGTTGATTGGGTTGATAAATAAATATGATGAAGCTGGTTTCGAGGAGTTGAAATTGAATGCTATTGTTACTGTGATTGTGGTGAACCCTTCTATTATTTCTCATGTGATGAAGTTGTTATTCACTGGTGATTATTCATTACAGCAAAGAATGGTTATACTGAGTTCAATTTCATTGGCAGCTAGAGAATTACGTGGATTTGATGACGAAGTTATCGATAAACCTAAGGCTGGTTTCCCAACAAAGGAGATTGAATCAAGAAAGAAAAAGTTGGTTCAGGAGGTAACAACACCAAGATTCGAAGAAATTAAAGATGAAGGGGAAAATAAGGTCATAGGTCAAGGTACAGTCACTAGAATATCGTCCAATTTAACAAAACCAAAGACAAAGACAAGACCTAACAACTTTTCCAAAATTGCGCCAAAGTTCTTCTATCCATTGGCCAATGGTTGGATTGAGGGTATTAATATTGGTCACTATAACGAAATGTTCATGAAGCATTATTTACAGACAATGAAACTAATCATCAACGCAGCATATCCATGCCATGAATTTGAGGCTATGGCTGAATTGTTCACAGAGATTCTAAACAGCACACCTATCAATATCAGTATATAAGTGGAGTACTAATCTCACTTGTTAATAAACTTTTTCAATATTGAGATGCGATTAGAGTATGATCTAATCTCAGCTTTCCGAACCGATACACAGAGATTTACCCTTTGAGCGGCTGCTGTGCGAAATCAAATCACAATATTTCGTCATCTGCAAGATTCTGATACTATTAGGACCCAAACCTCTGTCTATCTTTCTCTGAAACACCAATTCAGGTAGTCCGGAACCCACACTAAATGACCACCTATCCCAGGTTCCAGTGCATGCCCACTCGCACGAGCAGCGATGCATATGTGATAATGGAACTCCCAACTGATGGCTTACGCCATGGTCGGGCTTATGATGAGCCAATCAGCCACAGTGGCTCAAAATGAGATCCTGTGCGTAATGAACTGGCCAAGACTCAAAACCCACTGTGAATTGACAGTACAATCTGGAGAAGCAGACAACTTGTTGTGCTGCTCAAGCCTCAGCCTCACCACTGCCTTCTGATACCGTGCGTGCCGGCCAATCACACGCCGCAGTTTGCCAGCTGTGTGGTTGTGTTTTTTCGGATCGGGCGAAAAGTGACACAATAGATTATAGTCCATCAGCTACCGTGAGTCTAGAATATCACCAGTCACCACTCCAGCCTCGCGACACGCACTTGCTGCAGTTCCTCCTGAGTCCGCTTTGTCGTGTCCCAATGGTGGCTTCTCCACACAGATCAGTATAAAACGACTCTGATCCACCGACAATGGGACTCTCAACAATTAGAACCTTGAACACGACAATAACACTAGCACAATGCAACCTGATCTTCCACAAGGTGCTGGGTACGCCGTTATCATTGGGCTTGGTGTCTTTTTTGCCGTGTTGATGAACGTCATCACATGGATCCAGAACAAATACACAAAGACTCACTCAGACAATGCAGATGAGTTCACTGCTGCGTCAAGAAACGTCTCGTTTGGTTTGATCTGTTGTGGTATTGTGTCCTCCTGGACTTGGTCTTTGACATTATTACAATCCGCCACTGAGTCATATACTTTGGGTATCAGTGGTAGTTATTACTATGCAATCGGTGGGTTATGTCAAGTTGGTGTCTTCTCAATCATCGCTGCTAAAGTTAAGGCAAACGCTAATCTAGTCACTACTTTTCCAGAGATGGGATATTTCAGATTTGGTACTGCTGGTCATATTGCCTTCTTGTGGTGTGCTTTTGTTTGTAACTCCATTGTTTCTGCCTGTATCTTATTGGGTGGTTCTTCCGTTGTTAATGCTGTCAGTGGTGTTGATTATTACGCTGCTATTTGGTTATTACCTTTCGTCTGTGCCATTTATGTCTTCTTGGGTGGGTTGAGAGCTACTTTTATTGCTGATGCTACTCATACTTTTCTTTTATTGATCTTCATTATGGTGTTTGCTTACACTGTTTACGCTGGTGATGATTCCAAGATTGGTTCGCCATCAAGAATGGTGGAACTGTTGACTGAGCTGGCTAAGACCACGCCAATTGAAGATAATTATCAGGGTTCTTACTTAACTTTCAGATCCAAGAATGGTGCTCTTTTCGCTGTTAGATCAGTTATCACTGGTTTTGGTTTAGTAAACTGTGACCAAGCATACTGGTCAAGAGCAATCGCTGCAGACAGCAGACACACCAGTTCTTCTTACTTCTTTTCAGCATGTGCTTGGTTCATTATCCCAACAACTATGGGTTTAACTTTAGGTTTAGGTGCAAGAGCATTGTCATTATCACCAGATTTCCCAGAACTAACAGATGCTGAAGTCGGTAGTGGATTAGCAGCTGTTGCAGCAGCACAGTATTTACTAGGAAAAGTCGGTTCGGTATTGATTTTATTGATGGTGTTCTTATCTGTTACTTCTTCATTGTCTGGTGAGTTGATTGCTTCAAGTACTCTGATCTCTTATGATGTTTACAAAAAATACATCAACCCTCATGCATCACCAAAGAAGGTTGTGATCTCTGCAAAGATTGCTGTCTTTATTTGGTCTATTTATGCTTCTGCTTTGGCCTCTGTCTTTTACAAGATTGGTATCTCCATGGGTTGGTTATTCAACTTTTTAGGTGTTGCAACAGCATCTGGTGTCTTTCCAATCGCATTGTCTTTCTTATGGAAGGATTTAAACAAATGGGGCGCAGTTGGTGGTTCACTCGGTGGATTAGTCTTAGCTTTAGTTGTCTGGTTAGTCACATGTAAAGGTCTTAATGGTGAAATCAGCGTCACTAATCTCTCATCTAATTGGGTTTCTTTCGCTGGTAATGCAGCTGCTATCGTTCTTGGTGGCATCATTTCTGTTGTATGTTCATGGATTAAGCCAGCCAATTTTGATTTTAATAAGACAAGAAACAAAACCATCTTGGATGATGATAAAGATACTGAATACAGTCACTCCGCAGAATCCTTGAATGAGGTTGAAGTTGAGAACGATTCAAATGAAAAGAATTCAAAGGTCCAATACACAGAGGAACAAAAAGAAGAAGAATCCGTTTCTGATGGAAATGAACTACCACAGAAACAAATTCTTGATTTCCAGAACTTGAATGCTCAGCATAAGAAATTTGCCATCATGACCACCGTTCTAGTTACTGTCTTCTGTTTTGTTATTCCAATTCCACTGAGTGCTGCTCCATATATCTTCTCCACTGGATTTTTGACTGGTTGGGTCGTTATTATGTACATCTGGTTATTCCTTTCATTTGGTCTTGTGATTGTTTACCCATTGGTCGAATCACGAAAGACGATATGGAGTCTAGCAAAACGAATTCTGGGACTTGCCTAATCTCCTGTCCCCTTTATACTGTTTTTTATTGTTAATGGTTATGTTACGTGAATTTTCCAATGTAGATGGTGTATTTAGCATTTCCCAACTCGGTAATCTAGGAAATCACAATAGTCTCAAACCCTCAATATTATAATCTTGGTGTCAGTTTGGCACGACTTCCCACACTACAAACCCCCCCCCCCCAATTCCACAGTCCAAGGGCCTGAATCTGTCACAGAGAAGAATCTATTGCTGCTGAAGAACACACACAGTCATGTCATTCTTCAACACGCTTAGAGAGCGCGCATCATCCATATCCTTGTTCGAGAAAGTCAACGGACCTAAGAAGTCATCCAAAGACGAGCTCTTCAGAGAGGAGTTCAAGCTTCCTGAGCAGGAATCAGTGCTAGATGAGAACGCTGCAGAAGTACTTATTGTGTCTCCCTCAGAGGAGAAGAGTGGCCACTCCAATTCCAACATTGTTTATTCAGGGAAACTCTACTTGACACAACATTTCCTTGTCTTTAGAGACAGTTTTGATAAAAAGAGCTGTGTCCTGGAACTCAATTTGTCCACCGTTAAGAAAGTCGAGAGGATTCCTTCAAAGGCATACGTGTTTGCTTTATCTATTTATTTACAATCTGGTCTTAAGGTGCTTGTTCAGTTCATTGGTATCCGTTCCAGATCTGAGGAATTCTCACATAAATTGAAAGTCCAATTGAAGAATAACATACCCAACACAAAGAAATTGGAACCATTTTTAAGTACTCTATATTCAGAATTTATCATCAGAAAGAATGAGCCTGGTGCCGATAAGGATAAATTTAAAACTCCGGAAGGTGGATTAGGACAAACTTTCAAGTATCCTGGTGATGTCAGAAAGTTGAAAGATAAGTCCAAATTAAGACTCTGGTATGATTACTTTAGACGCAACGGTAGAAATTTGACCTTGTCACGCCAAAAGATGTTTTACAAACTATTGAGGGTTGGTCTACCAAACAGATTGAGAGGTGAAATCTGGGAATTGACCACAGGTGCCATGTATTTGAGATTTCAAGAATTGGGAACATACCAGAAGTTACTAGATGATAACGAAGGTAAAGAATCTCAAGCAATTGAAGAGATCAAAAAGGATTTGAACCGTTCATTACCAGAATATCCAGCATATCAATCACAAGAAGGTATTGAAAAGTTGCGTAGAGTGTTAACTGCATACTCATGGAAAAATCCAGAATTGGGTTATTGTCAAGCAATGAATATCGTCGCTGCTGCTCTATTGATTTTTCAAACTGAAGAACAGGCATTCTGGACATTGTCCTTATTGTGTGAGAAATATGTCCCGGGATATTACTCAAGAACTATGTATGGTACATTGTTAGATCAAAAAGTGTTTGAATCATTGGTTGAAAAGACTATGCCTATTTTATGGCAACATATTGTCAAGAATGATATCCAACTATCTGTTGTTTCATTACCTTGGTTCTTGTCATTATTCCTATCTTCAATGCCATTGGTATTTGCTTTCAGAATTATTGATATCTTTTTCCTTCATGGTCCAAAGACATTATTTCAAGTCGCATTGGCTATTTTGAGAATTAATGGTGAAGAGTTATTAGAAATTGATGATGATGGTACTTTCATATCAGTCTTGAAAGACTATTTTAACAGACTTGCTGATTCAGCACATCCTAATTCCAATGACCCTAAATTCAGACAATTGACCAAGTTTCAAGAATTATTGATTGTTGCGTTCAAAGAATTTTCTACCATAACAGATGATCTAATCGCTAAAGAACGTCAGAGACATAAACCAGAAATCACACAAAATATTGAAACATTCTTAAAGAGATCGCAAATCAGAAGTTTACCAAAGACACCACATTTAAATCCAGAGTATTTATCAAACATCTATGATAGATTTTATGATAGTATCCAATCTCAGAAATCTGACCTAGGAATTGGATCCTCCTCAATGGATTTTGATACGTTCAAGAAGTTTCTAGCTGGTTTCTGTGACTGGGTCACTGATGATTATGAATACTACCCTGATGATTTCCTACATAGATTATTTAAGAAATGGGATAAGGATAACAATGGTTCGTTAACCTTAACTGAGGTTGTTATCGGATTAGATAAACTAGTCAACACTAATCTATTGGAATCAATCTCAAGTTTCTTTGAGATCTATGATCAAGAAGGTAAAGGAGAATTAGACAGAGAAGGTATCTTACATATCTCAGAGGGCTTTTTATTCATCACGAAACCATTACAGGATGCAATCACCCTTGATATCATAACACAAAAATCAATTGAGTCATACGTTGCTGATGTGATTGTTGAACAACAAAAGAACAATCCAGATTCCGATGAAATCATTTTACCTGATCAGGTCCCAATTGATAAGGAATCATTCCAAAGAGAACAAGGTGAACGTTATTTATCAGCAGCAAGTAGTTTCATTCAACGTGCTTTTGAATATGCCCAACCTGCTGAAGTTCCCCAATTGATTGATATCGAAGAGAACAAAGATTCTGCTAAATTGAAAGCAAATGCTGCATTGGATCCAAATCATCCGTTGACTTTGAATTTACCAACTTTCAGAATGGTGGTTTTAGCTGATGAATCATATGAATTGTTGTTTTCAAAGACGTTGGCTGATTCTATTCATCTCGACAGAAAGACTAAGATCACTAACAACAATAACCTATTACGTGATATGTTTGATGGATTATTGGCAGATGGTAGAAGAGTTGCAACACAGGTTCGTCGTCGTATGGATTCAACCAACTCAAGTGAAAACCACAGTGTTAAATCACAAAGACAGCATTCTGATGCTGCTGATGAAGAAGAAGAGGATGATTTTGGACCACAGGCTGCAACTACTGCTGATTATGGTGATTTGTTGGAAGGTGCTGAAGTTCAGGCATTGGGTGATGGTATTCCCTTGGGTAGTGACGATAAACAAACTGAATTGGCTAATGAATTGAAGATCTTGCATCTTGAGGATGAGAAGAAGAGAATGGAAGGTTCTACGAAGAACAATAGTGATCTCATAGAGTTTGAGAACTAACATATAAGATTATAA
Source organism: Komagataea pratensis (assembly GCA_003707865.2). NCBI lineage: Eukaryota > Fungi > Ascomycota > Saccharomycetes > Phaffomycetales > Wickerhamomycetaceae > Komagataea > Komagataea pratensis. The sequence goes on from PPMA02000007.1 coordinate 124,731, forward strand.
TATTACACATTCTGGTGCTTTTTTGGAGATTCAGCTACATGTAGAGTTCTAAAAACATACGAATTAAATAACGTATCCAGAGTGCGTAATATACATAGAATACTTTTATAATTATTAAAGAACTAATCTTTAGATCTACCGAATAGCTTCTTTAATTTACCACCAAAGCTTGTCTTCTTCTTCTCCTTTTCACCATGTGCTTTTGAAACATACTCCTTATCAGCCTCACTGAAAAATCTAGTTTGTCTTTGTTCAGGTAATGATTTAGCTGGTGAATTCTCAAGAACAGTAGCAGCACTTGCTGTTCTTAAAGTATATTGTGATTTTGGTTTTCTTAAAGCTGGGTTTGATGGAGGTGGAGCAAACCCTTGGAATCCAGCATGACTCTCTGAATCTGAATCTGAATCATTAAATCTTGATTTATAGCCACGATTTGGACTTGAATTTATCACTGGTTCATGATGAGTAGGTAGACGTTGAGTTTGTTGATGTTGATGTTTTGGTGATCTGGATGCAGCTTGATCTCTATAGAATCCAAGGTTTGATTCAACTTTGGTTTGAGTATATTGTGGATTGACTGATGCATCTCTTAATGACATTCTCTTAAAAGCAGCATGGGACTCATTGCCTCTCTCTTTTTCAAAACTAGATTTCTTGACAAGTTGTGGAGGCCTTGGTTCATCTTTCTTCAAAGTAGCATTCACAGCAGCTGCATTTGATGGAGATTTATGTATCTGTGACTGAGGTTGTCTGAATTGTGGTAGAGGTTGTTGTGGTTGTTTATGATAGACCTGTGATTGCGGTCTTCTTTGCGCTTGTTGACTTGGAGATTTTGCAACTTGAACAGATTGAGGTCTGGCGTTACCATTTGGTGGTCTCTCTTGAGTTCTTTGAGCAAGCTGATGAGCTCTTTGTGGTTGAGCTGGTGGGGCTTTTGAACCGTTTGGAGCAAATTGGTCTGGTCTAGCAGAGTTTCTGAATGATCTATTTACTGGGGTGTTACCATTTGGTGGTGGAGATGCCTTTTTGGATAAAGCTGCATTCAATCTAGTATTTTCAGCGGTGGTTAATGACAAGTAAGCAGCACTTGCTGAGTTTGATGTATTTTCAACAAGGTTAACACTAGCTGATGATCTGTTCTTCAAAGCAGATTTCAAAGATTTGTTCTCTCTCTTGGCTGATCTTGATGGAATTTCACTCTCTTCTGAATATATACTGCTCTGTGAACTGATTGTTTGAGGCTGGATGGGTTGGGGACCATTACTAATCTCACTAGCTAAACCATCTTCAGCATCAACTTTTTCTTTGTTGTTAACGAAAATAGTAGGACGTAACTGTTGAGCCATCGAGCCACCAGTGTAAGGCTTAACATCATCCTCAGGTTCTGATTCTTGAGTTGTGTATGATGATTGAGCAGCATTCAAAGTATCTGAAGACTTGGCAGTTGATGGAGCATCAGCATATTGGTCAACATCTGAGGAGGTAGCTTCATCATAGTCATTCTTTGAGAGTTCTGGTTTTGAAAAATCAGAATAGTTCGTTGGTTCAACAACCGCTTGTTTGGATTCTGCCTTAACGATTTCAACTGGTGCAGCTGTGGATAGTGATGCTTCAGTCTCTTGTTTTTGTTCAACTGGTCGGTTCTCAACTTCTGAAGTTCTTTTGACGACTTCGTCTGAGATTATCTCTTGTTCTTTTGTTTCTTCCTTCTGTAGCTCTTCAACTAGTTCTCTTTCTTCCTTGATCTTTTGGTCTTGTAATGATTCTAATTCTTTCTTTGCGGCAGCTTCACCTCCAAAGGTATCCTCTGTTTCCGGCTCCTCTTCAACAATGGATCCTAAATCCTTATAAGCCTCACTCAAACCGTGTGATCTTGGTGGCGTCATTGTACTATCAAAGTCCAGTGGAAAGTCTTCCTGAACATCTCTCAATGGTTCTCTAAATGCTGGTCTCCTGGATGAGCTATTTGAATTCAATGATGTGATACTACCATTTTCATTGACATGAGATCTTCGAGCTGGTCTAGTAAGTGATGATGTTCTCTTAGCGACTTGTTTGAGTCTTTCTTCCTCTTCTTCAATTGGGACTTCTATAGTGACCAAACCGTAAGGACCTGGAACGTGTTTCTTGATGGTACGAGGTTTTCCTTTGTTGGTTGGATTGACTGCCTTTGGTCTTCCCACAGTACTCAATGATTGTGATCTATTTGGTGGAGCTGTTTGTGGGTTCTCATTGAATTGAAATGAGTTACTAGTCTGTAGACCCAAGAAACTGCTTGATCTGTTGATCTTTGATCCCCTTCCGGATTGTTTTATGGAAAGACTGGAAGTTCTCTGTAGACTGTTTGATCTTGGGATAGGGGTACCTGTTTTGAGTGCATGGCCAATGGCAGTGGCTGCAGCTAAGGCGTTGGAATTGACATTTGTTGATTGCTGGAAATGGTGTTAGTAAAGACGTCAATTGAATGCTACCTGGAAGTATTATACATACGTTACCTGGAAGAGGTCCTTGATTAGGAATACGGCTCTTTCTTCTGGAAAACATGGCCTCTTGGTTCAGATGGAACGACTGGAATTTCTCTTGTTGATGATGAGACTAAGTGTCCTTGTGGCTATCAGTAGGGGGACGTTGTTGTCGTTGGTTGCTCTGTGAGGAAGCGGTCACGGGAATGAGGGCCAGAGTATTAATTGGGGCAGCTGGTGGCACGTTCAGGTGGGATGTCTGGCTGGACACTGCACACGAAACGCTGCTGGATGGGATTGAAGAAGTGGCTGTTTGTGTTTGGTTTTGAAACATGTCCCTCATTCAGACGGTTCTTTTTTTGCTTGCACGAGTATGGAGAAGACCCAGATTTACCTAAGGTCGGCAATTGCAGGCCCATTTTTCTTCAAAAGCGTGTACATTTCAGCACCGTTTGACAGGTCCGATATTGCAGAACCTGTGCTTGTTTCTTCTGTGTTTCTAGAAGCATGTATATTTTGAGGGCCCAGTGTAGGGCCCTGCGCATTGTGAAGTAATGGTAAAGTAAGTAGGTTTGGTTCGTGTCTGTCGTGTTGGTCCCAGTTAGCTCATAAAGAGTTTATCGACCACGGTTTGTTAAAAGAGATGGACCAGCAGTTTACTCTCTTTTGCATTGATCAGAGTGTTCTTGACAACAGAGGGTTACCAGCTGATATAGTGAACTGGCACCATGTGTAACCACAGTGGTATTTCCAGTACTCTGAGTTCTTCATTGGTTTCTTCTCTTACTGATATCCATACCCTTCTCTGTTATTACCATCATTTTTTGCTTGACTAGGAATATCGATTGAATCACATACAGTCGCGTTATCGTGACACTCCAAAAGAAAACTGACAAATAGAATTTATCAAGCTACCACATTTTGTGCTCAAATATTACCTAGTGGTTCTATCCTTCTCGTAAATCAGTTGCCAATTAAGCAAATTGTGTATAAGCGCGACCTGGTCAGGGATCCGAGATTAAGATTCGGTTGCAAACAGGTCCGCATAATATTGCGTATCATTGCATGCAATCTTACCGTTTTTCAACTTAAAAGTTCTTAAATGGTCGGTACTAGGTAGTCATGTTACCTGTTACTACAAAGGTCATGATATTGGGGGGATCTTTTCTCAAAAAGGGCATAGAACCAACCAGAAATCTTAGCAAATCATAATAAATAAAAGCAAAGTACCAGCGATGGGCAGCATAGTGGATCTTCAGCAACAGCACTCATCATCAACTTCAGCACCATCAGTGGCCCCAGTTCTATATATGTGACTGATTTAACAAGATTATTTCCCTCTGCTGCGACATTTGCAAAATATGTCGTTCCAGTGGTACCTGAAGTGCTTGATGATTTAAAAGTGGGGATTGCATCACTCAAACTGAACTGTTGGAGGTTGCAGAATTCCAAACAGCAATACCTTTAAAGGTGGCTCTTGAAAAGAATGATATGGCTAGCAGTCTTAGAAGTAGTAATAGACTAGTGCAAATGTCATCAGTGTCAAGCTCAGCGCCGTCTGTATCTGGAAAGATGACTGTTGGAGTTTCTCCATACCACTCCAGTTCAATCAAGCCAGCAAAAGTAATAGTAAACTTCTTGGTAAAATCTCTAGCGTTGTGGAGAGTAGTTATGGTGTCAGCATTGAGCTCATCAGTGGAAACAATATCATCTGGTGAAATGGTCTCCCATATCTAGTAAATGGCCTGACGTTTCAGCAACCCGTTAGTTGGTATAATAAAGATCAATGCAACAACCTCAACATCCCATGAGTCGTCCAAATAAGTGAAAGAGGCAGAAATGAAAGCGAATTTTCAGTACGTTCAGCTAATGCAAATTTGACTGATTCTAATAATCAATCGCCAGTAACCTCCTTAAGAACCCAAAATCTTCACCAAATTTCACACTGAGTATCAATGGAGCCAATATGCGGTCTGGACAAATGTAGCTAGAGCCCAGTCTCGGTGGGTTGTAAACAGTAACATACTAGGATCGTTAGTGAGAATGTGTTTGTTGTAGCGAGTTACACGAACTTGATAGAGTGCCAGGTTCTTCGCTAAATTGGCCCTAAATCTCGGATTTCATAATTATTATTTTTCACAAAAAAACTATTTCCACGTTTATGTTGTCTGTTTTGGTACTTGTGCAAACACAGGGGGACTATACACTAAATCGATGACCTTTTTTGAAAAAAAAAAACTAGAAACAGAAAAAGAACATGCAGATAATGGTTCGGAAGACTACGTACTTGATCCCCTTCAGCCCTAAGCAGTTCTGAAAAGAGAAGGGAGACTTGTCACTCACATTGGTAGTGCTCTCCGTGATCACCGAGTCCCTTCAGGCTTTTGAAGCAATATTTTTGTACATGGAGATTGAACGATCAAACATGAAACGAGAATCACTGACTGATCGCTGATCCTTTTCGTAGAGCCCAATGCAAAGACATGCCTTACCAGCTATTCTATGTTCTAGTTGAAGACACATATATATATATCTCATCCGTGAAGCTTTGTAGGGAATTTTGAAGGGTACTTAGTGCTTTAGAGCACAGTTTGCAATGTTGGTTTAAAACCCCACATTGTTGAATAACGTGACAAGCGAATATTTCAGACTATGTATGCCTCTGTTGATTGTTATGTCTCTAATTGGATGGTTTCATCATTTGTGAGCGCTTTCAGCCATTTATATGCTGACTGTAAGAGTAGTTGAAGTGTTGGTGACCTCTGAATGCACACATATTGACTTCTCTGATGTTAGGACGAAATTGACATCAAACATGCGGGGGTTCCTTAGGAGTGTGTGCATTTTGTTACATGTGAAGGACACAATGAAGTTCATGAAGCTTAAATGGATTTACAATTACTTTGCCAAGCTCTTTACTCTTTTCAGGTTCAGATATTTGCTTTCCAAATTAAACCCCTATGAGGCACGAATGAAAAACTTTGAAAATGTCTGTGTCTTTTTGGTCCTTTGGGTCTTCGGAGAGAAGCAATTGGACTGTTGGTGTAATTACGTAATTACCAAATGAAGTGCAACCCCCAATTGTACCCAATTAACCACTGCCTCCAACTCACTACAGGATGTAACGCGTACCCACTACGTACATAGCCAATTCCACCATGGTGGATTCGTGGCAACTGTGTGTGCAACCAATTTTCAGCTGCAGAGGGAAGCGCGCATGCCAGCATATGCGATCTGCATCTGCAAACATTCTCGACGTAATACCCACTTTTGGGGGGATCAAAGATGTATGAATAAACTATAGAGATGCTCCATCCTCGATTCTCGAACCCAATTAGGATCTCAACCAGGTCCCGCTTTTGCCTCTAAAGAGGTACATATCCATTTGTTGATGTAAAAATGAACATTTTTGGTAATGTGCGTTGAGAAGTCAAAGTTTCCGGGACTGGCCAAGGCCTTATGAGTCAGTTTTAGACAATCCGTTGTCATGAGTTCACCAATATAAGCCTTTACGAGGGAAAAAAAAATCGAGTTTCAGGATAGTTGCCAACTTGTAACTTCGTAATAACTGACTTTGAATCAACTTTTAAACTTGTGTTGGTTCCTAGTCTCTAAGGCAGAGACAAGACGGATCAACAATAGTTCCAGCAATCACCACCTATCGAAGGCTAGTGCCAATCATCATCAACCAGATCGACTCAGTAAGTTACAGGCCAAAGAAGCATCTATGGTGACCGGCCCTTTTAGATCATCGCGTACATGTAACATAATCACCAGTAACTACCACTACCAGAATGCTTACCTAATTGTCAAGAGAATCCGTTCTTTGGGGCTCATCGCTTGGTCCATCCAAAATTTGGAATCGACCCAGCAAGCCAAGCGATCATAGGCTGGTGTTTAACTCATAATGGATATTCTCAAGACCAGCCAACGCAGCTAGAGGATGATCATGAAGTCAAGCTTAAATCGTCGCCATATTAGTATTAATAATAATAAGTATTAATGAGAGGTCACATTACAATTTACGAGCACTTAAAGTCACCTTTTCTCGGTTAACTTTTCAAATATGTACGCCTTATGTGAAATGCTGATGTGCAGTTTTGTGTTGTACAGCGTGCTACTAGCTAGTTATATAGTACGTTACTAAATATTAAATATATATTAGCATTAAAAAATTAAAATACAAAAGAAAAGACTGCCAAATTTGAAAATATTATACCGACGGTGAAACCAACGGACACGTGAATATCAGGTGCCAAGATCTTTTGATATAGATGCTCTCATCTACGTATAAAGAGCTGTGTCAACACCGTATTCTCATCATAGGTGTTCGCGGATTATTGATGTGGACCATGTGGTAATGTTCTTGAGTTCCTTCGACGATTTCCATTTTTAACTCAAATTCACTACATTAATTAGGTAAAACTAATGATATTAATGAGCGAAAAACGATGATCAGTATAAACTGCCTTTGGGAAATCATTATAATTTCTGTAAAGATGTCAGGGATAGATAAGGCGATCAGTTTGTCATTTGCTCTTTGTTTAGACTAAGGACTCTAGAGGTTCAATACTCGTGTTTCGAGTTCTCAGGTTAAAAAATAAAAGCACTGATGTGCTCTATGAAGTGCATTTGAATAATAGGTATACATACGCCTGATTGGTTCAAAGAGTTTCAAATCATGCAGTTTAAAACGGAATTACTTCCGATCTTCCCTTAGACTGAGTAGAAGTTGGAAGAAGGGCTCTGTGGCTGCCTTTTCCGTGTGCGACTTTTTATAAGAACATGGCTGTGTCATGTCATTTGAGCAAAAGGTGATCTTGAAGCGCAACGGGTCAAAAACAGATGATTCATGAAAGCACAATGACCATTAAACGCTGTTTACTGGCGTGGTTCCCTTCTGCTACTTCTTTGAGTGATCAATGGTTAGCATTGTAACCTTTTAGTGCGCGTGGTGAGAAACAGATTCTTTGGTAAGCTAAAATAAAACTGAAGGGCTCTGGCCAACTTTGAATAAAACGGCCATACATACAATGACATCGTCATGGCTCGCTGTAGGACAAATCCATGATTCATTCCATTAAAAATATGTCCTTTTTGGAAACAGCTTATGATTTTTGGGGGAAAATGGAAACCCAAATAAGGTAAGGGAAGTACGAGAGGCTGAATGTTGTCAATGTATACGTCTGTGGTGGTTAAAGGGTTAGTAAATGCTTTAGTATCTTGCCTTGATTTCTTTTGTTTGGTGCACCAACCTTTTTGGATGTATTTTGGATTAAACCAGTCGGTGATACATATATATTTTCGATCAAGACATCATGACCTAAATTCTAACCAGTTTTGATTCAATACCGTTCCAAAATCAATGGCGATCCTCTTGTTCACCTGCCCTGTAGACCTCGCTTAGAGCCCCGAATGTCACATCTAAAGATCTTTCTCAATGGTGAACATCGTACAACAATCAAATGTCCTGATTATTGGGAATCAAACCAATAATGGCTAACCAGGAAGGCTTCCTGATGGAGTAAGGCGGGCGATCGGGATTAACTGAAATTATATAGCTCTTCATCAAATTCTTTCCCATTCTAGCGAGAAGTGCCGAGAGGGGAGCTGTTAGGAATATTCCAAACGTAGAATCAACAATTGCTCAGTTCTGCGTGCTTATTTTCACGTTTCATAACCACTGCGTAAAGTTTCCCACGTCAGCAAAAGAAAAGCAGGAAAGGGTCGTCATTGTTCTTGAGTTATGCTTCTGAAGGTGTTTTTTAATTCTGCCGTGTCAATTTAAACTTAATTAACACTTATAATTGCCCAGTAATTATTTTCCTTCAGACCAAATTAGCGATTTTGGTCTGCATGCAAGTAGACATGCTGCATCACCAAGCTTACAATTGGAAGCCATATGCACTTATCTGCATGTACGACAAGTACCGAAGCGTGCACACAGTTCAACGGGATAATCTCCAGACGCAATGAAGGTTCAGCAGCTCGATATAGTGCATATATGCGCTCTAGTAGTTTCAGGTTACTCTAGGTGCCATAGGATGCACCGATAGTTACGGACTCTAGTCTCTGTCTCTGACCCGTTAAAGTTCTTGAGAAATATTTCTGCAGCTCAGTAAATTTCTTAAGTCTTTGATGCTCTCGATTTATATAAATAGAGAGAATCTCTCTCACCTTTCTTCATGATATTTCATCTGGTTGATAATTTTCCTTATCCACCCAGTGAACTCAACTCACTCTAGTTGGTTATACCACGGATACCCAGCCTTGCTTGCACTCATCAGTTAAGGTTTCATAACACACACACTTCTTCACTACTCCAGTCATATAGTGCGATCCACCGGTGCAGTTCCTACTCTACAACCGCAGATATCCATTAGTTAATGCAAAAAGGAGTTATCAACCTAATACTACGTGTTACTACTTCATATTCTACGTTCATTGAAGTCTTTGATTCATAGAAAAATGTTGAAACAATTCAAGAGTTCGTATTCAGACAACTTTGAACTTCCGCCATACTTGGTTACCACCATGAACAACAACAACAACAACCAACCAATGCCAGTTTCTCCATTGGTGACGTTACAGGATGAAGACTCGTTTTCCCCAATAGACTTATACTCTCAACATCCAGAACTCCGCAACCCATCCCACTTACACATGCAACAACAAATAGTACGGCAACCAAATCACCATGTCCCACAATATACTGTGGGTCCAAATTTTGACCATTTCCAGCTTGATACCACCAGCATGCAACACATGTCCAACGTGAGAGTGAATGAAAACTCGTGGATGCACCAAGAACCTGCCCATCAATTGAACAAGCCAAAATCTTTGGAAAGAATCATTGAACAACAAATCTTAGTTCCTGCTAGTTTACAGCTTAACAGTACAAGAAATGATAATCTTCATACTTATCCGTTATTAGAATTAGAGACTGAAGAAATTGATGATGGTTTTGGTTCTTATTTCCCAAACATCTCCACTGACTTATCCACTGACTTATCTACTGAAGATAAATCTTACAAGAATCAGAATTTGAACTTGGTTAAAGTTTCAGTTTATCCAACCCCGGATGAACCATATTTTTCAGAAGATGTTAAAGCTACAATCAACTTTGATGATATTGATACGAATTCAAGTTGTTACAGTTCTTTAAGAAATTCTCCAATTGCTTATACGTTCAACCAAAACTCATTCAAAAGAAGCAACAGTTCTCGTTCTCCAATTCCATTATATCGTGTTGAGAAATTTTCACCAATCAAGAACAGAAAAGCTGCTTCTTGCCCAGATATTTCCAAAGTTACTAAAACTGGTGTCCATACTACACAGCCTGGTCCTATTCCTGCTTCTGAACCACAAGTTGACATAGATTCAGAAACTGGTGATGAACTATTATCATTCTCATATTCAAAGCAAAAAATTATCAAGAACTTCACTATAAGGTGCCCCGCTAAACCGATAGATATCAGTGAGATTCCTGAACAGTTTTCGAACGAAAATTGTGTTTACCCAAGAGCTATGGTACCACCTGAAGAGTACAAAGGTAACAGAGGTAAATATGAGAGAGAATGTAATGAGATTGGTTGGAGATTATGTTGGTACAATCCAGAGATTAGAAACCATAGAGGGTTGACACAAAGAGCAGTTGATAGTTGGAGAAACACCAGAAGTGATAAAACGTTACGTTCAAGAAGAGTAAGAAAAAACGCTCAAGGTGATGAATAGACGTATTTAGAGATAATTTGATATTATATGATACTAAAAAATACTAATACCTCAAAGAACTTTTCTGTTTCTGACTTTATCCCCTTGAGGTTATAATATTATTTCATCAGGTTGAAATTCAGATCTCGAAACCGATCATATGAAATTTTAGAGCGCGAAGATAGACCCAATTTGAAATTTCCCCAGGAAGTGCCCTAAGTGGTAATTTACGTGCCCAATTGACTGGTATTTCCAGCATTCAGAAGGCCAGAACACTCCCAGATGTATACTCCTATATGCACCATCAACCATGGGATTGTACGTCCGCAAATCTGATGTGTCGCTCTCATGAGTTACGATTGTGCCCGATGCGGAAAATAAAATCAATTCCAGGATCCTGTTGTCTCATGTATGATATCGCTTGTATCTTTGACACTTCATCTCGATGTGGCGATGATGCATGTTTTGCATGTCTAGCTCGGGAAATTCTCTCTGTAGGAAACAATCTTCATCTCCAGCTTTTTTGAGATCCATATATCTGGGCAGATTCGTTAATAAATAAGATAGGCATTCTGAATAGGATCGCTCGTTTCGGTGAGCCGGTTCTGAACTGATTAGGTTATTTCCTACCATTTTGGTCCGGGTGGCAGAATGTCGCCAGAGTGTGGTGTACAGCTGCGTTTGAAGGAATCAGATAAAACCGAGAGTCACATTTCACAAGTGCATCGAACTGTGCGTCAAGCCATCTTACAAGATGAATATGTGGACCTCAAACCGCACTTCTCAAATTGACAGATAATAGGCGCACATCCATACTCAGGAATCACGCTACGTAAGTGGCATAATTGCAACATTCCAGTCAAAAAAACACCTACATGGTCTGTGGTTTCCTTGCTCCTCGAACTGACAGTTACGAAACGGACCACACCAATGATAGTTGGATGTGGTATCTTCTTTCATGAGAATCAGTGGACCATGGTGATAGTTCCTGAAATCACTAAAACCACCATGATTCGCATTTTAGAGCATTCTCCACATGTACCATCTAGTTTCAACATACATGGTCGTAGTTCTGAACCGAACTAGCCCAATTTACACTGGTGAGCCACAAGCGAACCGTTCAATTTCAGGAACAGCCTAGTAAATAGTAAATACTAAGACTTTTGTAATTACAATAACCTTCTGACAAACAGGACTTGCTGGTTGATCTAAAAACTTTACAAATGCGTTGGATTAAAGCTGCGTAGGTACATATACACAGATTTGAAAGTTGAAATACACCTGAATATCATTACCTGCATGTTGATATGGAATTCCTGTTGAATAGGAATGAGGAATTCCATATCAACATACAGACAAGCACAGTCTCACACACTGATCAGTTACCCTGTACGGTCTGCCTTGTGGATGATTACTACGTACGATATGAAAATCTTGAATCGACCATATGAAACGATTCTCAGTGGTACATCTCAGGCTGTACGCCGATTACTCCAAAAGTTTCAATTCATGACCATAGGGTTCAGAGTCTTAGGGGTCAGACTGGGTTGACCAACTATGGGAATTCTATTACCCATTAAAGCTTAGTTATGGAGATGATCAGGTGCTGACTGTTTACTGGAAAGTTGAAACCCGTGATGTGCCTTCGCTTACAGGTCATTTGTCAAATTCTAATTCCATCAAATATCGAACGAACTTGTTACTTGGAAAACCTTCACAAGCCTAAACTCACCAAAAGCGACAACGTGAACGGTCATCTTATCATATATGTGACAAACTGAAAGTTGCCAGATAGAAAAGCTTGCTGTGCTCTGGCTGTGGGAAGATCAGCTGTGTCAGACCTCTCTTACGTAAAGCATACAGCATCAATTACACGCTTCTTGCTCATAACTAGGCTGCTAGAGCCTAGCGTGTAGACGAGTTTATACCAAAGGGGACAATATTTTTGAATTTGAGGCCGAGCCTTAAGTGGCCAATACAGTTCAATCAAGATACGGTACACTGTAGAAGATCGTGGTCAACAAGTTGCTGAATCTGGTTCCTCTCCAAGCCACAAAGGTGAATGGCGAGATCAGGAGTCCTACTCCTACATAAATCTAGATCCCTTAAGACATGCCAACTTTGACACTTCCTTATATACCGTCACCGATCGGTCTCCGTTGAAGCGCAATCAAAACCTCACGCTATTATTTAGGTCCAACGCCTTGGGCAGATGAAATTTGGTGTTTCAGGAGGGACAACCAACGTTGTTCTGAAGTCTGTCTCCAAGTAGAGAAAAGACCCATTAAAATTTACAGCCCACAGTCGCATAAAATCAATTTCATCTTGGAGAGCACTTGTTACAGCTTCTGCAATAGGCTACATTGACTGTAGGCTCCGCTCTTTAGTGGCCGTCTGACTATATAGAGTCGGACGGTTGACCCACTGACTCCTGAGTCCAGTAATCCTCTGAACCAATTGCAGGATCGCTCTCTCTGGAATGAAACACAAATATGTTGAAATCAGCAATACCTACATCTTAAGTTTTAAACCGTTTTTAGTGCATTTGTCGTAGTTAAACTTTAAAGTTTGACAGTTATACATGATGAGCTAAACTTACAGTTCCGTTAGTCTGATATCGGAGAGGACTGGTCACTGTTCTAAATCATGATGTTCGGTATGATTTGATATATCTGGGGCGCCCTATTGTATATTAGAGCACGCGGATACCAATTGCGCTCTATCTTATCGGTGATAGACTCATTATTTTAACAGTCTCCTTTGACATATTCTAATTTTCTCACTCTATTGAACGTGGTACATAGGTTGATGTGCCATCGTAGTTGACTGAGAGCAGTTGAGCGTATATCTCCAAATTAGCGTCTGACATACGCACTTGGCGTCTCAAGTTTGGGCGGAACTAGGAATTGTACTGACAAATAACGTCATCGAAGTGTCACAAAGGGTGTCTGAGATAGAATTTGTGGCTACGGTGGATAAATCACGTACCGTCCCGCATTCTTTTGTAAATCGTCGCCTGTCGTCACCCACGATTTGAAACTTTAAACAATGGATTTGTTACGCGAAAGTGTTGATGTCAATAATTTGCTCTCGGTCCTGTCCGATTAGGGATATGCCGTCAGACCAACGTAGTGCCCAACTGTGAGAAGAGGTCCTAGAATCAGTCACAGACACATGCCACATATAACTCTTCTAATAATACGACGTATATTACGAAGAAGCAGCTCGTAAATTGTATTCGGTAGTTTGAATTTTGTATTTTTGAACTGGAGACTTTCAAAAAATCATCTACGTATATAACGGAGAAAACGCCAAAAAGAAGCAATCTTTAAGGATTTAAACCCTTGTAGAACTCATCGCCGTTTTAGTGAAATTTCAAACCATCCACTACTAGTGGGGCCTCACGATGTCAAAAGATTATAACGAGAAATGAACACTGAGATTCCGCATATAGAGTCTACGACTCTAGAGCACATAAATCAATCAATTTAACAATATCTCACACCTATCCCATCTTTTACAGCCATAGCTAACTAACCCTTGACCCACAATTGACACCAAAGCTTATAATTACGTGTTTCGCTGATGAGTGCTGAATAACTCGTTTAAATTCTGAGATTTGGTGGTTGCATAACAATAGAACTGGTGGTGAGCCAAAGAATATGCATGCTTCGTTAGATTCGGAGTCACCGGAAATGGTAGGTCACAATACGTTACTTTCCTCTGTCGAGGTGGAATAAGAGTTCTATGATGGTGACTTGAACTGCAGGGCATAAACCAATCAAAAGCATGGTACACTCAAAAGACTCTAAACCATCATGAGATCATAAACATACAGAGAACTTCAAGAATACAAAAACACCATAAAAATGATCAAGAAATCATACTCATTAATATAATTTCAATAAAAAAGATCTATAAACTTAATAATATACCTAAATAACAAAGGCATGATAATCAAGAGTCGAAAACCAAGAAAGAACCAAAACAGACACAACAAAACCAACCAAAGGACAAGTAACATAAACTCAACGGATATCAAAAAACAACATCTTCATCAACAATAACTAGATTCATTTCAACTTTCTTCTTCTTCTCTTTTGAACTTGTTCTTTTCAGAATATTAAATCAATTCATCTATTCGACAGTGACTGATTTCGCTAAGTTTCTTGGGAAATCAACATCAATACCTCTGTTAACAGCTAACCAATAAGAAATCAATTGTAATGGAATGACATTCAATAGACCTTGCAAACAATCAACGGTTTGCGGAACATCTAATGAAGTCAAAGAATTTTCTAAGTTGATTGAGTCGTCACCTTCATTCTTGATAATGATTGGTCTACCTGATCTGGCAGTAACTTGTTCAATAGCACTCATAACTTTAGGGAATAAAGAATCTCTAGTAGCAAATGCAATGATTGGTAAGTTTTCATCAACTAAAGCTAAAACACCATGTTTCAATTCACCAGCTAAAACACCTTCTGAATGCATGTATGAAATTTCCTTAATCTTCAAGGCACCTTCTAAAGCAGTAGCATGTTGGTAACCTCTACCTAATAACAATAAAGATTTCTGAGAGACCAATTCAGTTTCACATAAGGCTTTAATTTTAGTTTCTAAATCTAGAACTTTTTTAATTTGTTCTGGGATTTTTTGTAAACCATCAATGATTTCTTTACGTCTTTGAATTTGTGAAACTCTATCATCAGATAATGATAAAGCAATCATAACTAAAGCAATATATTGTGAAGTGTAAGCTTTAGTGGACGCAACACCGATTTCTGGACCAGCATTGATATGAACACCACAATGGGTAACTCTTGAAATAGAAGAACCAACGGAGTTAACGACACCAACGGTTAAAGCATCTCTTTCTAGACAGTATTGTAAAGCTAACATGGAATCAGCAGTTTCACCAGATTGGGAAACAAAGATACAAGTATCATCTCTGAAAACTGGTGATCTTCTATCTAAGAAATCAGAAGCTAATTCAACAGAAACTGGAATTTCAGTTAACTCTTCAAAGATGGATCTTGTTGCCAAACATGAATGGTATGAAGTACCACAAGCAATCATAATAATTCTTCTACATCTTCTGATAGTAGTCAGCCAAGATTTCAAACCGCCCAAAATAACGGAATGGTTAATAAAATCAATTCTACCTCTCATGGTGTTGAAAGTGGATTCTGGTTGTTCAAAGATTTCCTTTTGCATGAAATGAGTGTATGGCCCTTTCATGATTTGAGCCAATTCTAATTCTAAAGTTTGGATTGATCTGGTACCAGAAAGACTATCATCTCTTCTAGCTCTGTGGATATGTAGTTCACCATCGTAAATGTGTGCAATATCATCATCTTCTAAAAATAAGACTTTCTTGGTGTGCTGAATAACAGAAGCTGGATCTGATGATAAGAAGAATTCAGCTGGTTGTGGGGTACCATCTTCAGATAAGAAAGCTCTTGATTGAGAATGTCTCAAACCACTGTCACCAGCAGCAACTGGTAATAAACCAGCATGTTCTTGGTGAGCCTTTGAGTTGACTTCTTGTTCGACAGATTCTGGGAATTCAACATCAACGAAATCAACTTTCAATTTCTTTTCGGTTTTGACACCAACTAATAATGGAGAACCTTTTCTAGTGGCAACAACTTCATTTGGATAATGGATAGACTTAACTAATAAACCATAAGAACCATCGATTTCCAATAAAACTTGTTTCATCAATTCATTGAGATCTAATTCATAACCATTTTTAATGTTTGAATCATAGACGTGTTTGAACAATTTGGCAATACATTCAGTATCAGTATCGGATTCAAAAATGAATCCTTTTTGTTGTAGTAAAGTTTTCAATTCTCTGTAATTGGTGATGATACCATTGTGAACAACAACGAATTCTTTGTTGGCATCAGAACTTTGTGGATGGCAATTGACCTTCTTTGGTTGACCATGAGTGGCCCATCTGGTGTGAGCAATACCAGCATGACTGACAAAAGTCGCATCTTGGTTGTAATTTTGGGCTTCGTATTCTTTCTTCAAAGCGACGACTTTACCAATTTCTCTGATGACATAGGTTTCATTTTCTTTGTCACCGTCAATGGCAATACCAGCAGAGTCGTAACCTCTATACTCTAATCTCTGCAAACCATCAATCAAAGTGTTTGCAATCTCACCTCTTGATTTTTCAACCAGGTAGTTAACGTAACCAAAAATACCACACATGTTTGTGAAACTGGACTAAAAGACAATTGAAAAGAACACAAGAATTGCAACACAAACAAAAACGAGAGATCCTAAAACGCAGAAACAATGACTTTATAGATCTTTGGGATGGGGCTTCTCAGAGAGTGGGAATATGAGTGCTTGTCTGAGAGCTATTTTTGTCTCTATTTTTTTTGCTCTGTTTCGAGAAAAGAAATTTTATGTGTGTTTTTTTGTTTTGTTTTCGTGTTTTGCGTAAAGTGGCGCAAAACCGATTACCAGATTCGGACGGTACTGAAAGAAGAGGGAATGGTGGAATTTGTGGGAATGGTGGAATCTGAAGGAAAGAAGCTCCGGGCACCTCCAAAAGACTGAAATATGTTAGAAAAGCTCTAATAAGATGTCCCAACTGTTCAGATCACCAAAATTGGTTGCCAATTACCCAAATATATCTCACACTTTCCTGTTCTCTGTCTCACTCACTAATTCCAGCGTGGCCATACTGTGTCCAAAAGAGGAAAAAAGTAAACTTGTCCAATTTATAGTGCAGAAACGTGACTTTGATAGAGTGCCAAACGGCGGAAATTAGCGAAAATTCCTGAAATAAGTCTATAATTAGAGCTGAGGCGAGAATCGAGAAGTTTCTGAGTGGGATCTGCGATGTGCTAACCTAGTTTGCCATACTTAAGGAAACACCCTCTGAGAATGTCACAGAGGTATTGCCTGTAGACACATGTGATAGCGTACTCGCGGTCATGGGGGTTCCTGAAATACCACCTAAGAGTATTTAACACGTTCTGTAGCACCTCCACGGTCTCAGGTCCTCGGCCAACACTCTCGAGACTCAACATGCTTCAGAGGAGTGTCGCTCTGGCTGGTACCTTTTCTCACGGTCTGCCTAAAATCCCCGTGCCGTATAGAAGGGTTCCGGGCTTAACCACTGGTTTTTTTTTATAGTTTTGGCACATTTTTTGCATCTACTGGTCACTGCACCAAAAGCAGAACAAATTGATCTCTGGATTTCAGACCTGAATATCGCTGCAACCACTATGTTCTCCTCTTTCAGAACACTATGTCCATTGTTTTTTGCCGGTCCACTGAGACAATACTCCACCAATATCAATCCTAATACTCTCCTGAAGAAAATACCCAAAACTACAAGAATCATTACATCACAGGAACTGAGAAGGACAAACCGCCTCAAGACCCCAATTGAGAGATCAGAGGACATCAAGCCATGTACGACGTTTACAGTGTGTGAGAAGTATGATCTGAATATTATCAAGAACACTACTAGCTTTAAAGGTCAGATAAATGAATTGATCCCTAATGAGATATTACATTTCAAGTTTAAGAAGGAAGTTGATGTTCTGATATCGGAGAATGGATCAGTTGTTGGTTGGGGTGTTGATGAAAAAGAAGTGCATAGTAAGATCTTACCGTTGCTGGAGAAAGCTATGATTAGAAGTTATGAGTTTCCTGAATCTGAAGATATGGATTATTTAGAGATTAATTCACCGGAGGAGAGAAGTCATATTGTTGAAGAGGTGTTGGTCGTTAATACATTTGATAAGGAACAGGAGTTATTGGATAAAGCTGCCTTCTCGTCAGGGTTGGCTAGATCAACCAGATTAGCAGTGTTGGAGAATTCATTGGAAAGACATATCTCAAGAACTAGAAAAATCACAGAGAGTTTGTCAAAAGGTGAAAGTATAAAAATTACAGAGAAGGAATTATTAAGATCAACTGGTGAATTGTTCTTATTGAGAGGTAAGTTGAATTTATACTCGGAATTAATTGAAATCCCAGATTTATACTGGTCAGAACCAACACTGGAGAAGATTTATAAGGCCACTTCAGGTATCTTAGATATTGCGCCACGTATTGGGATCTTGAACAAGAAGTTAGATTACTGTACCGATGAATCAAGAGCATTATTGAGCACACTGAGTGAAAAGAAAGGTACTAGATTAGAATGGATCATTATCATTCTGATCATGATTGAAGTTGGATTTGAAATCTTCCATTTTTACGAGAAATATGAACAACGAATTAATAATAGCAAGGATAAAGAAGGAATTGAAGTTGATGTATAGAACATGTACATAGATAGCTACATCAAGTTCAAATGATGATTTTCTATAATCAAACCTATAGATTTCAGTTACTTTACAAGACTCTATCAACAGCATCGATTTCTAATTCAATCTTTGAGCCATCCAAGACTTTAACATGAGTTAAATCTTTAACAACATAAGTGGCACCTGCCTTATACAATAATTGTGGATCAAAACTACTAGCAATACCAATAACAGTAGCACCTGAATTGACACCTGCTTGAATCCCAACTGGTGCATCTTCAAATACAACTTTCTTAACTTTAGTTTCATCCACTCCTAACCGTTCACATAACAACTTAGCACCGTTCAAATAACCTTGGGGATCTGGTTTTCCCTTAGTGACCATCTCTGCTGTGATGAATACTTCTGGTTTCTTTATATCACTCAAAATGTTATCAAACCAACTGAATGCAAGTCCCTGATTACCAGAAGTAACAATACACCATTTCTTTGGATCTAAATCATTTAATAATCTAGCGTTACCAGGAATAACTTTGACCAAATCACCATGTTTCTTAACAATATCAGAATCAAACTGCAATGCGTATTTGTTATCGGTGTTATCGATCCTTGGGAAGAACTTAGCAAGGACTTCTGTTGTTCTGGTTCCGTGCGAGAATTCAAATAATTGAGTATGATCAACACCCTCCTCTTTACATAGTTCGATCCATAATTTCTCGACAGATTCAGTGGTGTTGACTAAAGTTCCGTCTAGATCGAATTCGCAAATGTCTGTTTGTAGTCTGTTGATACCCATTGTTGGAAGTGGAACTATGTGGAATGATATTCCTTAAGAGATGTATTGGTTTTTTTTGTTTTTGGCGGAGTGCATCAACTCATGCTTTTTGTACGGAAGATCTGGAGATGGTGTCTTCGGGAAATAATGTCTAATATCTTCCCTAAAAATAGCGGAAAAGAAGCCTAAATAAGATAAAAAATCATTGCTGTACCTTTCTGAGTGCTCCAGGATACATAAATTTACTGATTTCGCCCAAAATTCAACTTTTTGGCGGAATTTTCCGCGATTTGGGGACCTGCAGATGGCAGTAAAATATCAACAGGCAACTTGGCCGAGTGGTTAAGGCGAAAGATTAGAAATCTTTTGGGTTTACCCGCGCAGGTTCGAATCCTGCAGTTGTCGTCATTTTTTTGCACTTTTGATTTCTTTAGTGGAAATCTAGCGCAGTTAGCCAAGGGAGCTCCTCGTTTTGATTCTGATAGCCTGGATAATCTTCTTTTTCTATCAAGGACTTATTATATTGGTGTAACTGTAAACTCAATAGATGGTTAACATTAGTAAAGTGAAGAAGTCGAGTTAGAATTTGTGAACTTTTTTTAATACTCCTCATGAACTCTTTGCACCGAATCTAATTCAAGCGGTGAGTTTCGATCCAAATAAACAATTCGCCTACATTGCGCTATCAACTTTAAACTTGTATTTATCATTTTTGGAAAAATTGGTACATCATAGTGTTCTCTAGTTTAGATTTGTCTATAAATCACCAAATGCATCAAGAGTATCTCTACGTAATTCGAAGAAACCTTTAAAGAACTTGACACCTAACCCGACATCCTTAACACCAGTAGCTGCTCTAATACTATGCATTGATAATTGAGCAATACCTAAATCAATGGTTCTTGCACCTGTTGCTGATGAAATTGTTGGACCAATAGTACCACCGCTTCTTGCACCATTCTTGATTTGGAAATATTGTAGGACATCACCGTTTTGTTTAGCAATTGATTCAGCAAAGGCTAAACCGACTGAATCAGTAGCCATGTGACCATTTGGATCCAATGCAATACTGATACCAGTGTTTGGTAATGGGTAATGATTTTCCAAGTATTCAGATTTGTAAGTCGGGTTTAACAGATGTGTAACATCAGCAGATAAAACAATAGAGTTAGCAAATGAGACTCTTGACAACTCAACAATATCTTTACCGAATTTAGAACCAATAACACGCTCCGTGATGGTGTTAACTAAAGTGGATTTAGCACCTTGTCTAGTCAATGAACCAATCTCTTCATTGTCGTACAATAAGACTTGGTTGAATGCATTACCTGGAATTTCTGATTTGGCAAACTCTAGTAAGGCAGAAATACCTGAATATGAACAAATTCTATCATCAATTCTTGGTGCGAAAATAAAATCATCTTTCAAACCACCAATGGTACCTTTTTGGACATCAAATAGATCCAAATCTAACTGGACTAATTCTTCAACTTTAACCTCAGCCAACTCAGCAATGTATCTTAATAATTCTAATGAATGCTTATCGATCAATGGTGATTTCTTTTCAGAATCAGTTGGCTTTGGGTCCGAACCAGGGGTGTAAGCAATTACAGGAATTGCTTGGGTTTCACGATCAAAAGGTGGAGCAGCAGCAGCACCAAAATGTTCAGCCAATGTGGAAATTCTTGCAATTGGTTTTGGAGAAGAACTAATCAATTTAGAAACAACTTTGAAACCAGTTTTGGATTCTTTGTCTGGAATCTCAACAAGAACTCTACCAGCAAGACCTAAATCTCTATCAAACCAAGCTGGTGATAATGCACCAGCATAAGGAGCAACACCTAGTAATTCATACCCGTCAACTTTAGATTTCTTAGAGACCGGCTTTAATTTAGTTGCCAAAGCATCAATATGGGAACCAATAATACCAGCACCATCTTCAGGTTTCCAATCCTTACCAATGACAAAGGCACCTAATGAAGTACCATTTCTTGTGGTGAAATATTTACCAACTCCGATATCCTTCCAGGATTCCTTTTCTGATAAGTAGGTAAAACCTTCCAATTCCAACAATTTAGAGAAATATTCAACAACATGGAAAGTGGTTGGGTTTTGAGCAGTAAAGTTCAAATAATCATCTGCATAGGAGATGAAATAATCTTTATCCTCGGGGGTTTTGGTTTTGGTTTTGGTTCTGGTTGGTAGTTTGAATTGTCTCAATGGCTGTGGCATTTTGACCAAGTTGTCTATATCATCTACATCGAACTCATCCTCGTCTTCAAAAGGGGTGGTTTCTTCGTCATCAGTGTCAAATGAGACAGGGGTTCTTTGTTTTCTGTGTTTTCTGGCATTACGAGAAGGAGCTCCGGAGGAAGAAGATTGTTGTTGTTGTTGAGGTTGGGCAGCGACTCTCCCGTTATTGATCATCTCAGCTCCGAGATTGAAGAGGCTGAAGGCCTCGTGCATGACGTTCTGAGCCTTCACGAGTTCCTTCTGGATGTCATCGGATTGGTAGGACATTGGTGTGGTGTATGGGGTGGTTGTTGGTGTGTTTAGTGGGAGAGATAAAGGGGAATGAAATTGAGTACCGAATTTGGTGTCACCATTATCTAATCGGTGGCTGGATGATGTCACTGGCTGGAGTGAGTGCGGTGTGTATGTACTAGATGAAAGTGCGTACAATGTATACAATTGCACACTGTAAACACACTGGCACAGTACTGGAAACTATTACTCCCTAGCTGCCCCACAGCCACTACCCAGTACCTCATATGGGTTTAACTATGGTGCTACTTAACAATGTAAATGCCGAGCTCACTATGAAAATTTTATTTCGTACTCATCACTTTTCGTCAACTACCCTAATCTCCACAAAAATCCACACAGACCCACCCACACAATGTCCAAAGACAATACCAAACTCCCAGACATACTGTCAGATGCAGTCTTGAAAGCATCTGTGCCAGTTCCTGACGATTTCGTCAAGGTCTCAGGGATTGACTACTCCAAACCAGAAAGTGTCAACATGAGAGCTATCGATTTGATCAAATCAATGAGAAACATGGGATTTCAAGCATCTTCATTGTCTGAAGGTTGTGAAATTATCAACGAGATGAGAAGTTGGAGAGGTGAACACAGAGATAATTTAGAAGAAGCTGCTAAGGACAAAGGTGAATTCGATGATGTAGGTTATCAAAAATCAACAATCTTCTTGGGTTATACTTCTAATTTGATCTCTTCTGGTTTAAGAGACACTTTGAGATATCTTGTCCAACACAAACATGTCAGTGCCATTGTTGCAACTGCTGGTGGTATTGAAGAAGATCTCATTAAATGTCTAGCTCCTACTTTCATGGGTGAGTTTAGTCTAAAGGGTTCCAAGTTAAGAGATGAAGGTATGAATCGTATTGGGAACTTGTTAGTTCCAAATGATAACTATTGTAAATTTGAGGAATGGATTGTCCCAATCCTGGATACTTTGTTAGAAGAACAATCAGCTGCTGCTAAAGAACTTGGAGCCGATGCCTTAGATGCTGATTCTGCTGCTATCTTAACCCCATCTAAATTGATTGACAGATTAGGTAAAGAAATTAACGATGAATCATCTGTATTATATTGGGCACACAAAAACAAAATCCCTATCTTTTGTCCTGCAATCACTGATGGTTCCATTGGTGATATGTTATTCTTCCATACTTTCAAGGCTTCTCCGCAACAGTTAAGATTGGACATCGTTGCTGATATCAGAAGAATCAATTCAATGTCCATGGAAGCTTCCCATGCTGGTATGGTTATATTAGGTGGTGGTTTAGTTAAACATCATATCTGTAATGCTTGTTTGATGAGAAATGGTGCTGATGAAGCTGTTTACATTAATACTGGTCAAGAATTTGATGGTTCTGATGCAGGCGCTAGACCAGATGAAGCTGTTTCTTGGGGTAAGATTAAAGCAGAAGCACATTCTACAAAGATTTACGCTGATGCTACTGTTGTTTTCCCATTGATTGTTGCTGCTACTTTTGCCAGTGGTGAAGATCCAAAAAGCAGTTTGAAATAGAATTTTCTAGATTTTGATGTAAATAGAGGAATAATATATTACAGGGTTTCATAATTCAAATTCGTATGTAGAATAATAAATCAATAAATAATAAATAGGTTCAATAAATAAGGTAAAATAAATAAGGAAATGAATGATTCACGATTAGATCGTCAAATCATTCTAAATTCATGCTCTGGTCGCAACCTTAGGTTCCCATTGGGTGAACTTAGGTTTTGCAGTATTGTAAGGAACATAAGCACCAGGACTTCCAGTATAATTCTCATCATGGACTTCAGGCAATGGATAAGCTCTAACAGTCTTTTCAGCACCGTGTAATTTGGTCGGTGGAGTATCGGTACCATACCCCAACCAATAATGCCAACCTGGTTCAACTTGAGAGATATCCCAGTCAAAACCTGAAGATTTCTTATATTCCACCCATCTTGTTCTTAAATGGATTTCTTCTGGTGCATCAGTCTCGTAGAATTCGTTACCATAGTCATCGACACCAACTAACGTACCGGCTTTGGCATCACCGATGGAGTTCATCTGCTTGACGTATCTTTTCCAGCCTGATTGCCTGATGTTCTTGAGCGTACGCCACAAGGACACGGACATTTTGCGAGGTTTGAAGTGTGAATTTTATTGATGATTGGAGTAGTCAAATAGCTGATTGTTTATTCGATATTCATTTTCTGAAAACCTCCCTTATTTCTATATTCGCCGTTTTGACATATTAAAAAAGTTACCCGGGATATTAGTCACGTGGATGTTAGCTCCGGTTTGTTTCACTGGCTTTTTTGACTCGTCCCGATAAGCTCAATTTACGTAGAAATCTTTTGTAGTATAGCTTTACCTTGATTGAATTTGATTCCACTGTTGAAATCACTGAATCTCTATATTCAAACTCCACAAACACAACACACATACACGAAGCAATGGACGGTAAGACAATCGGGATCTTAGGTGGTGGTCAACTAGGCCGTATGTTGGTCGAAGCTGCTCATCGTCTTAACATCAAAACCATCATTTTAGATGCTCCTAATTCCCCAGCCAAACAAATCAATGCTTTGGATCCTCACGTTGACGGTTCCTTCAGTGATGCTAAGGGTATTGCTGAATTAGCTGCAAGATGTGATGTGTTGACTGTTGAAATCGAACACGTTGATGCTGATGCCTTGAAATTGATTGCTGAAGAAAAGAATGTTCAGGTCTATCCATTACCTGAAACTATCAAATTGATTCAAGATAAATATAAACAGAAATTGCATTTGATCGAACATGGTATTGCTGTTGCTGAATCAGTTGATGTTTCAAACACTGAAGAAGCTTTGGAACAAGTTGGTGAGAAATTTGGATATCCATTCTTATTAAAATCAAGAACTTTAGCATATGATGGTCGTGGTAACTTCGTTGTTAAATCAAAAGACTCAATCAAAGAGGCATTAGAAGTCTTACATGATCGTCCATTATACGCTGAGAAATTCGCTCCATTTACTAAAGAATTAGCCGTTATGGTTGTTAGATCAATTGATAGTGAAGTCTTTTCATACCCAACTGTTGAAACTGTTCATGAGAACAATATTTGTCATTTAGTTTATGCACCAGCCAGAGTTCCAGATTCAATTCAATTGAAGGCTAAGATCTTAGCTCAAAATACGGTCAAGTCATTCCCAGGTGCAGGTATCTTTGGTGTCGAAATGTTCTTATTACCAAATGGTGAATTATTAGTTAATGAATTAGCACCAAGACCACATAACTCAGGTCATTATACAATCGATGCCTGTGTCACTTCACAATTCGAAGCACATATTAGAGCAGTTGCCAACTTACCATTGCCTAAAGATTTCACTACATTAACCACTTCAAACACAAATGCTATCATGTTGAATGTGTTGGGTACTCAGGAACCAAATGGAGAATTCGAAGCATGTAGACGTGCTTTAGAAACACCAGGAGCTTCTGTCTATCTATATGGCAAATCCACCAGACCAGCAAGAAAGATGGGTCATATTAATGTCGTTACCAGTTCAATGCAAGAATCAGAACGTCGTTTGTCTTACATATTAGGAGAATCCAAAGAGTTAACCATTGAGAATTCAGAAAAACCAAAACCTTTAGTCAGTATAATAATGGGTTCTGATTCAGATCTACCAGTCATGGCCAAAGGTGCTGATATTTTAAAACAATTTGGTGTTCCATTCGAAGTCACTATTGTTTCTGCCCATAGAACTCCCCATAGAATGTCCAAATTCGCAATTGAAGCTTCACAAAGAGGTGTTAAAGCTATTATTGCCGGTGCTGGTGGTGCTGCTCATTTGCCAGGTATGGTTGCTGCCATGACTGCCTTACCAGTTATTGGTGTCCCTGTTAAAGGTTCTTCTTTAGACGGTGTTGATTCGTTATATTCTATTGTTCAAATGCCTAGAGGTATCCCAGTTGCTACTGTTGCTATCAATAATGCCACTAATGCTGCTTTGTTGGCTATCAGAATCTTGGGTACTTCAGACAGTAAGTACTTGACTGAGATGCAAAACTACCTGTTAAAACAGGAGGAGGAAGTTTTAGGGAAAGCTGAAAGATTAGAGACGGTTGGTTATGAAAGTTATTAGATAACGTGTTGATTTTATAGTAATCATATGATTTAGTTTTATAAACTACAGTGATGACTGTAACCCTAAATAGTACATATACTACTAGAATATTTATAAGTTTGACACTTAGCTCATTCTTGAAATAACATCATCAACATAGTTAATAATAGCTTCAGCTTGGGTTGAAATAGATTCAACGTATGGCCAGTATCTTCCATGGGATTGAATAAACTTTGAACATAATCTGATCTTTTCCTGTAATCCAACAATATTAAACTCTTGAACGCAACCACTGAATTCATCATGTGGTAAAGAAACAGGAATCATTCTACTTCCATTCTTAGCGACAACTTCAATATTAATCTTCCCATCCTCTGTGGAAACTTCACCGATGCTTAAAATCCTCGTCAAGACAGCAGATGATGACAATACAGTCAAAGCATTAGCGATAACAACGACTGAGAAAATAGGATATTGAATCCAAGGATCAGGGACTTCATTAAATGTTTGAGCCTGTGCACTCATAGTCTTGCCTGGTTCTGGAATTGCATTTATCCACCAATTTTCAGTAGTTTTCAAAGATGAGATTTCACAAGCTGGTTGGAAATTCAAAGGACCACCAATCACAGTACTTGGAATAACCGAACCCGATTCTTCTGGAATATGACCTAATCCTAGTCCAATATATCTAACTGCATCTAATGCTGCTTTGAAAGCAGTGAAGTAATGATATAGTTGTTTTGGAGTAATGGTCATTGTTGCTTCATTGATTGTTTCTAGTTTGGATTCATATAGAGAATTGAAAACATCATCTGGATTGGAGTTTGAATTGGTTTCATGAGGTTTGATGAGAAGAATTTGTGCACATTGAGTGACATTAGTGACTAACTTGGCAACGTTGACTAATAACAAAGCGAATATCTTGGATATATTCAAGACAATCATCTTTTTCTTGATGTGGGAGACATGATATAGGGATGAATTTGTGATATTTTCAATTAATCTGATTCTTTGATTGAATTCTGAGATGGTTGAAGAGTTCAATTTCCCAGCACTTATAGTATCCATCACTTCTTCCATAGTTTTAGTACCAATTATAATCAATTGGGCATCTGTGAAATTCTTATATTCCGAAGGATCAGTTTCAGCTTTTTTCAAATCTTGTTCAATTTCTTTCCATGACTTATATTCTAATTTACTGATCGCTGAAGTATCCTTAACATCAAAGATTGATAAGTTTGAATTGAATGCAGTATCTGATGAAGGAAATGGAAGATCTTCTAAAAATTCAACCAAATTAGCTGATATCTTATTGAATGGGAACCCTCTATTGATTCTCAAAAAAACATTCAATTTCCACGATCCCCACACAGTTCGTAACATATCTTCATACCTAATGACCTGTTTCTTCGTAGCACAACTAGAAAATAAATGCCAATCCTTAATGATCAAAGTCTGATAGAAATCACAAACATGCAATTTCTTCTTGAATGTTTCTTCACCTTCAATAGCCTGCTCGACATAACCACCAGGTCCTAACGCCCCCATCAATAACACCAATGCCTGTAATGACGTTTCGAGGTCTAATAGGTCCCAATATTTCTCAGCTAGAAAATACCAATGTTGAGGATCTCTTAACTTCGGATTCGGTATGTCTTTAGTTGATGCGAATCTTGAAGAGCATGAAAACATGGCATGTAATAATGATGCGTCTTGTCTGATTTGGATCTGATAAACTAGACGATGTTTGGGTGGGAGAAATGGTCTGGATGGGTGAATGTATCTGTAATAGAGGTCGATTAAACAACATGTTGTTTTCCAATCAGGTAAGTCTAATTTCTCTAATTCATCATGTGTGATATGAATGAATTCTTCAACTCTTGAAATCTTGGGTAGTGTTGGATTTGTCGGAAATCCATCAAGATCACTAGTCATGCTTCTCTTTAGAAGATTAGTCGACGTTGCTTGTAATGATGGGTATGATGGTGGTGGGCATGCGGAATATGATGAGAACGAGGTAGATGGATGTAATGGTTGAGATTGTGATTGGTACGGTTGCGTGTTGCTAACATGTGATGTTGATGAGGTATTGACTGGGTTTCCAGGATTGGTGGTGGGTTGGACATTCCAATGGAATGATTGTGATTGGTTTTGTGCAGGGCTGAGATGAAATGGTTGTTGTTGATGATATGACTTGGTGGGATCATTGTCTGATGGAACGGAGCTTGAACCAGGCTGTTGCTGTTGAAAATAATCGTTGGGTGGACCATGACCCAAGCTTGAAGGTACATGGGACTGGATGTTTGGTGGGTTGATGCCTTGTAATGGTCTAATTGGTTCTTTCAAACCATTTAAAGGAGCAGGAGGGTGCAAACTTTGTGGATAGCTGAGTCTAGCATTGACTTCGTTGTCATTATGATCTAATTGTTGGGTTTGCTGCACACCAGGGTTGGAGTAAGGAGAGCCTTCATCACTGGAACGAGGTTGACCATCAGCATCCTTCTTTCTTCTTCCTCCTCTTTGTGAGCGAACAAAGATGCACTGAATGTTTGATGTCTTACAGTTGGTGCATCGTTGAGTCTTTAGCTCGATCTGTCGTTCTCCTGATGGGACAGGGACCTCTCCGTCACATTTGACCTTTTTCTCACGGCAGGCCAGACACGCATGACGTGCCACTGCTCTTTTGGAGGTGCTGGACATGGGATTTGTGGGTGTTTGTGTGGTTCTCGTTGGCGATGTGTGTGATCCAGTACGGGACTTGGTTTGGTGACTCGGGGACTCTAAGGAAGTAGCGGTACCGGCCTTTGAGTGGAGTGTCGCTGGAGACGATGAAAGTGGAACCGGAGGTGGGAAGGTAATCGTGGGGACTCCAAGAGGGAGGGTAGCGGTGCTTTTCAAGCGATCTAGATGAGGGTTTGGGTAGAAAGAGGTAATAAATTGTTGTTTTCTCCCAAAATTGGTTGGCTAATTGACAATAAATTTGAATACCGTTCGGCAATTGGCAGTCGGTGTTTGCCAAGTTTGTTAGCGTCCATCGGACTTTTTCCAACAGGGAATTCATTATTCGTGCGAGAACTTAGAAGGAAGTCAGCAGCACTTTTAGGCGGAGCCCCCTGTGACCGATCTAGGCGGCCAAGCCGGTGAAAGCGGGACACAGGGCATAGCTGCGGCACTGCTGAGGTGTCCACTGACGACCACTGACCCCTAGCAGGGCTCAGGGCGGGCGGCAATAACTCCCAGTCCTGGCTCCAGTCTGGCTTTAGTGGCGAGTTGTGTCCGTCGGGCTCCCTGCATCTCCAGAATTTGATCCTGCACTATCGCGTGTATGCTTCCGCCTATGCCAGAATACACAATAGCCTGTTAAAGCTTAACACCGCTAAGAAAAACAGTCACCTGCGCGTGGCCCACCACTGTGCGCACACTGAAACCAGGTGAAAGGACGCTCCTCAATTAAACGCTGTTCATTGGCCCATCTCGTACGTCAGGTGGCGCCCATGTGTCGCAGTCTCCCTTGACAAATCGCTCCGATTTAGGAGGATAGCCCGCCTAAGGCTTCTGAGCATCGGCCCGGTATTCAACCTTCAGAGAAAGCCGAGGCAGCCTGGATGCGTAGAAGCAGAGCCAATGGTACTACTGCTACACTGTCAGGACCACCTTAACTTGGGAAGATGCAACAACGGACTTCTTGCAAGCTCTCGGTGCCACTATTCGCATTTTATACACTGTACAGTTATACAGAGTAAATCTAAAAAGTCAATAAAAGTATATTACGTTAAAAAAAAAACAGACCTCGTTTCTAACGGCTACTTCTGGAGAAAGCCTCTGATTCACACCGACACCTTGGTACGGTTCTGGTGATCCATATACCATACTCGTGACTTGTCTCCTCAGGTGGAATGGGAGGCTCAGACAGAGACTCATTTGAAGATGAAGATCATATTGGTGGAGAGCCTCTCTCAACGGTTCAACTGCGGAATGCCACTTCCACATAGCTGCCCACTACTAGGCCCCCCAAAAAACCCCTATGCCATATGCCAATACAATATTATCAACCATTTCAACGTAGATCCGGCTACAACTTACAAAACTCATTTAAACTCGTAATCACATGTATTTTGAACCTCATATCAACCGTTCATAAATATCTTCATAAACGTAAAAATTAAACTCTATCAACTCCTTCAACCTTTTCAAATCATCTATATCTTTTGCTGTCAACTTGTACAACTTCTCTAAGGCCTTCAAACATGCATCATGACTTTCATCACCTTCTGTTTCCCCGTTCTTACCAGACCCCGGTAAACAATGCAACATTATCACCCATCTCTGGACATGTTTCAAGCCTTTCAACAACCTTTCTAATTCGGGTCTCACAACCTCAACTGTCTTCAACTCCTCAATCCCCTTTTCACTTAAAATAATATGTTCTAATAGCAGCACCCTCCATTCAATATGCTTTCTCTTAGGGATCTCTAAATTTAACTCCTCGACGTATTCATCAACCGATAAATTATCCCTCTTTGCCAACTCATACTTGAACAACTTCTTTTCAAAATCAACAAATGACGGAGATTTGTTCACCGATGACTCAATCCACAAATTAGTAAAATGATTCATTAACTTCCTCCAAGTTTTCAAATATTCAATTCTTGTTGAACACAGACGGTATACGTATCCTGATGGAAGAACCTCCTTTAAGAAAACCTGAACATTTCTCAAATACTCATCTTCTTCAACACCATTAATCAATCCTTCAATGCCTGCATTCTGTCCATCATTGAGTTCCTTTCCAATACATCCAAATAACATCTTATTCAACTCTACAAGATCCCTATCATTCGAACATTCCTCAACATAACTCCTGAATGTCGTCAATCCAATCTCACTCATCTCCTTCTCAACGCCATATTCGTCTCCATTAACAAGAAAGACGGTACCTGTCTTCATCAACTTCTTCTTTCCATTTTTTAATTCATTAATGACTCTATTGGTTCTGAACTTCCTCCATTCAAGCACACTGAATCCCGGAGGAATGATCAAATTCTGATCCCACACATTTTTCGAACTTTCATAATTCTCGTATTGCTTAAACAACACACCAACCCTTTCTTGTAAAGTGTTTCCCAATGTGAACCAATGATGTTGGGGATCTTCATTTCTTTTATCATTTAAGACGATTTGTCTCTCAAGCGCCTGTTTTTGTCTCTTGAAGATATCACGTCTTCTATATTCATAGGAAGGATTCAAACCTGCATGTTCCTGGATAGCGATTCCACTTTCTAATAGATCTAATGCTTTGGTTAACAACAACAGTGACCTCTTGGTATGGAAGTTGGTAAAAATGTGGAAAATCTCAACGTTTTCTCTCCATCTGTTCAAAAACTTCAAATGTTGAGAACCGTATAATTCATGAGTTAATGAAATCAATGATCTGAAAGAAGTTAGCAACTTTCTTGACACTCTAAGGTACTTCCCCACAATATAAAGATAGAACAGATCATCATGAAGGTGCAATTCCATAAATCCCTTCATTTCAAACCCTTGGAATTCCTGAATTGCATATTTACCTAATGTGGTATCATATGCTCTTTCTAAACCATTGGAAGAATGATGATCACCCAACATGATGATTGAATAAATGAACATGTTGGAGTTGGATAACTGTGTAGATAATTGTGGTGTCATGTAAAATTCAAGAGTTGTGGAGATTTGATGTTTGAAATCTGGAGAGTTGGCAAGTGTTGTGAGTTCTTCAAATGTGTTGAGTTTCAATGCTTTTGATAGTTGGGTCTGTAACAAAGATGAATTAGAAATCCTTTGTTTTGCAAGGTATGGAATAACACTCTTCACTATTATCTTGACTGATGAAGAATGACGCTCAATAAACTCTTGTGAATTATCATCATCTTCTTCCTCCTGACCATCAAACACATCACCACTTAACCTCACCTCGCCCAACTCAACCTTAAACTTATACTTACCCCAGACTCTTGAGTCACTTGAGAACCGTCTCGCATTCTCTTTAACACCATCTAGTACCTGCTTTCTATTCTCACTAGCATTTTCCAATCTTCTTTGAAACTGTTCCTGTCTTTTCTCATTCTCAACCTGACGTTCTTCTCTGAACTTAGATACTCTATCAAGCACTTCACTAGCGGACAGCGTTCTTTTCTTAGATACACTGCGATCAATTACCCTGGAAACATCTCGAGGTGGTGAACTCATCAAAATCTCAAGTCTTTCTTCCCTGGATGAGAACCTGACTGGTGTGAGTCTGGACAGGATCTTTCTGGGTGGTGATAACGGTGAGGTACTATCAGTCTCCTCGGTCATTATGCGGTTTCTTGATATCTTTTCAACTGATGTATCAAATGAATGAGGTTCTTGATAGTCCAGATCCCCTAAGCCAATGCCTTCTCTGCCAACAAGTAGGAGATTTGTGGAGTTTTATGGTTTTAGATAAGAAAGTTGACACAATTTTTCTCTATCTGTCAAAATTTCGTGATTGTCTGAAAAAATGGCTGGCTGTTTTTTTTTTAATTTTGACACAATTTCCACAGTGAATTCTGTGATTTCTAAAGATTTTGCAACAAAGAAGTGACATCAATGAAAGGAGTTGCACGCTTATTATATAGTATATGCCCTTAAATTTAACAATAAACCTGTGTCTCGAACAGCAACGTCATTGTAATTTTGAAATTTTAGGGTTGCCCCGAATAATTGCTAAAAATGTGACAATGGTTTGCTTGCTCATATACCGAAATGTCTAACTGACACAAACATAACATAACATTAACAAGCTACAAAATACCGATGATTAATAAATGGCTGAAAATGCTCATTATCATTAAGTCTATATACGGAAGGAAAAAAGCAGAATTAGTCTAAAATGTCTCATTTTGAGGATGCAATGGTGATGATGATAGCAACAGCACTAAGTATTAGGAGCAGGTAATGAAGAAGATCCATTCAGTTGATCCGCATTTTCTTTCTTCTTTAGTTTGAACTTCATGAATCTAGCACCCCATGTGCTTTTACCTTCAGGTGGTCTTGGATCATATGCTGATGCGGTTGGTTCTATATTACAGGGACCCCTGATGTATTTTGGACGATTATGATTATGATTATGATTATGACGATCTGTGGATTGGGATGAATCTATTGATGTTCTGGATGGACGATCCGGGGAGTTGGATTTATCTGATGATTGTTCAGGAGATTGAAGAATTGATGATGATGATCCACTATGGAGTTTCAAATGGTATTTGTTTAAGAAGTTGGATAAGGATGAAATTGGAGTCCCTGATCTTCTGATGGAATCAGTGGAACTGGTTGATGTGATGGTGAATAAATCATTTGAACTGTTATTGTTGTCTTTGGTGAGTTCTAAGTTGATGATGTTTTTGTCTTGTTCTTTTATTGGCGAGGGAGTTTTCTCAATTTTCTTTGGTTGAGATTTAGCAATCAATCTTTCTTGTTCTGAAATAAATTTGTAATAGATGTTTTCTCTCAGAAGTTGTAAGACTGCATTCTTAGCAGGTAATAAAGTCAATGGTGAATGATATAAGATCTTATGATTATCAGATTCTTTCAATAGATTTGTATAGACATCACCCGGCAAATTGATTTCATACATTGAATTAGCAGAAACATAAGTGATGATAATATAATCAAATTTCTCACTTAATTCCTCTTTTAGTCTCTCTCTGATTTCTAATTGTTTGACTGATTCATTGTATTCATTTTCATCATCTTCACAAGTATCTAAATGAACAGTTGAATGATTGTGCAAAGCATCATTACACAGACAATCACCATTAGTCTTTTGATTCTCATCACAGTACGATGATTTGAATAATGAATCCCAAACCTCTTTGTTGCTTGTTGTGCTATTAGTTGTGAATGCTCTTGGTTTACTCTTTATGTTATTATTAGCATTAACAGTAAGTATTGGATCTGATTTATTGAAATCACCATTAGCAAATGATTTGGCATCAAAATCATCTTGGGATTTGATAACATGTGGTAAAGTCAAATTATTAACAACATTATCGATTTCTGATTGAGGTGGAGAATGAGACATACTTCTTCTTTCAACAACATCTCTTGGTTTTCTTCTTGTTTCATGATTGGCTTTAGCTTCAGCTAGATGATCATTGGTTTCTGGTTCTTCTACAATAGATTGATGTCTGATTCGCAAACTTGATGAATTTGTGAAAACAGTAGCAACTGATTGTTTTCTTTGCATTTGTAATGATTCATCCTTACATTTCAGTATAGATGATTGTCTTTTGAAGATCTTGTTCCAGATCTTTTCATAATGGAAGATTTCTATTAAGAAGTTGAGATTCTCTAAACAGTGGGCACTGATAATGAATTGTTTGAACTGTTTGCTGGTGAAATGTTGATCCTGGACATGATCACTGTTACTTCTGAACCTGCTTAGACTTTCTGATGGTCCAATAAGCTTGTTGTAGTAGTCTTCGCAACACTGGTTGACGAGTATCTCCAGGGAGGGCACTTGCTGCTTGTCGTTTACCCGAGACATACTGATGATGTTGGGGTAGTTGATGATTATCCTTGTTCAAGGCAGCCAGTGCGCGCCTTAACCGTGGTGGTGGTGAATCTTGGAAGTGATTGCTGGCAGGATTGCTCCTTTGTGTGAAATGAGTGTTGTGAAGGACAAAGAGTTGCGAGTTTGACGTTCAGATTTCCTGGAGTTGTTGATGCTGGAAAACAAATTAGCAATTTTCAACACACCAGAAAATTGAGGGATTTAGTGCAAATTATGACAAATCCTCACAGTTCTGTTGTGGAAAACAGGAAGAATGGGTAATAAATATAAGGTTTCGTTTCTTTTGGAAAACCCAGAAACAAGAATCATCAACATTAATATATACCATATTGTGTGACTTTTTTTTCGACTCCGCTGATCAGGATTTAGTTAAGTTCGTAACAAAAAAATTGGCCTGAAAAAAAAGAAATTATACTGAAAATTTATTCGTTGCTGGAGTCAAGGTGCATCTTACTGCATGGAAATTCGCAGATAATGCCATATCGTGCCTTAATTTGCATCGTTGGGAGCGACTTCAAAGTTCAGATCGACAACTGACAACTGTTGACAGCGGTTGGATAAGTTGATGGGCAGGGCAGTGGGGGGACAGTCTTCGCCTGCCTTTGCTTAATTCGCTGTTAGTGGAACTTTCAGATGATACAAGGTGGAGGGTCTTTCGTGCAACGCCTCAGTTGAGTTATTTATCAGTTATTGGTCACACCCTCGAAATCTGAGGATGGTCTGATTATGTTATATATACTTCTAGCTTTATGACGCGAACGAACTGAAAAATAGGTAAAGAGACTGAACTTTAGTGGCCTTAAAGCATACATCAAAAGGTTAATTACCGGGCATTGTTTGGCAACTTTTGCTGTCGGAACATGGTTGTGTGGTAAGTTGCGATTTGGTTGACGTTTCAGTTGTTCTGGTCTGATAATACGTTTGAATTCAACGATCTCAGAAACTTTCATACACGATTTCATCATGAATAAGATCTGGCCCAATCTTACATTTTTCCTCATAGAGCCTCGAGAAAACGTATTAGTATGTGCATATGAAGTTTGAGCAAATGAGCCGTATCAAAAGTACCCATTAGCCTATTCTAGTTGACTCCTTCGTAAGTGTTCCCAACACTGAAAGAGTCATATCTAAATATTGGGCCAATTACCTTAATATTTACCCATCTTCGTAATTATGATCGTATGAGCCCTGTTTTCTATTCCGCTTGTGGTTCACTTGTCGTGTGAGCAAACCACTGAAATTACGGGAGTTTAAAGTATATAACGAACTGATCTTACACTTAGCCCCGAGCTGCAACAATTCCTGAAGGATCCTGTCAATAGCACCACCGGATCACATAGTTCGATGTATTGTTTCTACTCACGGTGATCTTGTAGATTTTGTGGCTTTTTGTAGCTCTATAATTTATGCTGCCTTCTTGATCTGCGGTAAAAAGAAACTTTGGCTGACTGGAAGAATTTTAAGTAAAGAGAAAGCTTTCATTAAGAATTCACAAGCTTTGTCAGGTATCCATAACGCGTATTAAGATGATCGTTTATAAGCCTCAATGCGTTGTCCCTATAAAAGCCTCTTTGAAATAACAACATTCCGTCAAGTGTGGAAGGGCTATTTATGGGTGCAAGGTTGTATGTGAAAAATATCCGTTGCTCTGCATGTTCGCTCGCGTCGATCATTCTTTCTCGAACGCGCTTTCCGAATCAGGTGAACTTTTCGTAGGGGATCTCAAAAACTGTAATATCTGAAGATTTTGTGACTCGGGTTTACCG
This sequence comes from Komagataea pratensis, assembly GCA_003707865.2. NCBI lineage: Eukaryota > Fungi > Ascomycota > Saccharomycetes > Phaffomycetales > Wickerhamomycetaceae > Komagataea > Komagataea pratensis. Next base: position 160,940 of record PPMA02000007.1, read on the forward strand.
TTTCAGATTCGATTGGACTTGAGGAACAAACTCTGCGCAGATTCCAGTCGTTGTTACACCCAACAACGGAAGAAGAGGCATTTGTGCTCACTGCTTCACTGCTTACTGCAGCTCAAGCTGCGACTGGTCACTGGGGGTGTTTGCAAGGAGTTCTTCATTGTATGCTGACGCAGTAACACTGTGAGTTACCAGTGTTACGTACGGCCTTACAACAAACTTCTACTACAAAAACCGTCGTGAAATAACAAATTTGCCATTATATAATAAACATTTGGACACACAAAAATAATACAATATAAACAAATAAAAACACAAATCACAATAAAACAACCGTAATCCTCTATAGAATAATGACAATAAAGGTGTCACTATAACGATGCTATGATAAAAATGCAAAAACTAACCACCTTTACGAACAAACCCAAAACCAACCAATTATGCGAGTACAACACCCTGAATCCAAAAAACTGAAATTATCAATTAGATTCAAAACCCAAGACTGGAAAACTTACGCTCCAGATTTTGTAAAGTAGGAGACGTAACAACATCCTCTGACTTAACTGGAGTAACTGAATTCTTATATCTTTGAGAACTGAAATAATCATCAGAACCACGAACAGGAACAGTAGGATCACTTAATGACGATCTTCCCAAAAGAGGAGCAGCACCACCAACTGGTGATTTCCTTATTGAACTTTTCAGATTTTTTATCTTTGTTTCCCATTTATTGAAGTTTTCAAATTTAGCAGTTTCTAATTCTTTGATTTCGTTCTCTGTCATCCATCCACTACTTTTTAGGTCCTTCAGAGTCTTATCAAACTCAACGATTTCTTTCTTCTGAACGTTCTCATATAGTCGGATTTTCTCTTCTATGGTCTTTGGTGTTGTTGATTCATTGATCATTGGAATATCTAAACAGACTTCAAATCTTTCTTGAATGTTAATAGCTGGTGCATAATTCAACATTTCATCATCTTGTTCTTTTGTCACAGAAGACACTGTGTTGGTTCTCATAGATCTAGTACGTCCTGGAGATAAATATGTCTCATTTGCATCTGATGAAGTTGTTGTTAATTTGAATATGTTGGATTGCGATGAGGATGATATGATACTTTTGGGAAGGGTTCCGGTTGGTGAATGGTTTAAAGGGGTCTCCAAAGTTTCTAATGATCCATTTCCATTATCAGTTTTTGGTGTAGAAAATGCTGAATCACTGGATGGCAAAGGAGGGAGTAAGTTCTTAGTCTCTGGTGTTTCGTAATCTTCTTCAGGTTCTTCAATGAAATCTCCTATTTCTTGATCATTTGGATCACCGAAACCTAAACCAAGTCCAGTGACACGAGGTTTCTGATTGCTTGACATTTGTGAGTGGAAGAACTGTTCGGGACTTCTTTGGTAGTCCTCTTGATGTGGACTTAATGCTGTGTTTGATGACATTGGATTGTGGCTGCTTCAAATGTATGTGGGGCCTCTGGAGAGATCCCAGATCCTGAATATGGGGTTAGGCTTCTGATAAGGAAGGACCGAGGGGATGAAGGGGGTTCGATGAGGTGTTAATATATCGAGGGGATGAGATGAAACAAGATACCACTATTGCTCTGGATATCTGAAACAACTTTTTCAAACTATATGGGTAATGTCAGGTACTAATCTCAAGATCGGACTTTTTCCTCCGTATAAAAGATGATCTTCTTATCCCTTGAGCGACAATGCTTATGAAACAAGACCGTGCACGCTAATGAAAAGAGTGGAGCAGCAAAGCAGTGAATGAATGGAGGGAGTCAAGTCCTTTGAAATGAGGTGGTGCGGTGGTTCTTTAAAGTGTTAGAAACCCTTTTTGGTTGCAAGAACCGTTAAATTATTTTAAATTTGTGAGAAAAAGAAAAAAGCCCTAAAACTGTGCAAAAAATCGCCATTTTGGCAGAACCCCCCTGGTTGGGGACACAATGGCTCAAAAAAATGATTTGAGAGACGCATATAATTTACCGGAAAGGGCAACTGCTGCATGACATGAGAACGAAAATGGCGTAAAACCGTTGGAAAATCTTTTCTTTTTGGGATTCGGAAATCATCAAAATTATCATTTTAGTGTGGATAGGATTTTTGTGCATGTATTAATTGAGTGATTCGAGCAGATCATTGACGGACGCGAGTTGATTTTGGATCTCGTGCTTCAAATATTGATCATCTGCCAGTTCTGAAGACTCCTGTAACTCTTCTAAGTGACCTTTGAGCACCGCCTGTATCCTAGATTTATCAAATAGACCCTTCTCTTTCAACTGGTTTTCAATCGTGGTGTCTTCGGATACTAACCACGCTTTGATTTTGTTGATCTCCTGCACGATATTCAACCCATTCAAAATTCTCTCCTCATACGACGCACCTTCCTTATCTTGGGGAGTGTATGAATAGTCATTATCAATGAGATCAGAGTAGCGATTCTCCAATGAGTCTAACGCAGTGATATGCTTTAGATCATTCGATATCAATTTGTTAACCAATCTCAGCCTCTCATCTGAGTCAAGCGGTAAAAACGAAAACAACTTCTCCAAGAATTTGACAAATTGATATACCTTATCTTGATCCTTCTGACTTGGAAGGTATTTGAAAAATACCTTCAAGAAAACGTTTGTCTTGATGATCTTGATGGCTACTTGTGTTTTCACTTCATCATTATTAGATTCTAACACCGGGTTAAGTATGTTGACGAACATGTCTATACCGAATCTATTCTTTGAGCTGTTCAGTATTATGGAAAGTAATTCAAATCCTTCATTATCTAGAAATAATGAGACGCCTTTACCTGATAACAGTAGTAGTTTGATAGTTAGTATCAATATGTCAGAGTATGAAGACTCACTTCCCTTTGGCGCGACATTTCTGAATCTTGATAATTGAATCAGCAGAGTTTCAACAGTGGTTGGGTAATTCACCAAGAATTTCTTTGGATCGTTTTGGATGACTTTGGACAATATATCAACGGTAACATCTTCATACTCAAAGTTCTCACTTCCTTCGAATTTGTTAATCAGACTCAACAGACCAGCAACGAACTTCTCATTTTCCAAAACAGCTGCTTCCAACTCCAGACCGTCTGCCTTCAGTATATTATCAATTATCTCTAACTCTTCTATTCTTTCATTTGGTTCATAGTCAATTCTAGAAATCAATGAATTCAACAGTGATTGATGATCAATGACATATTTTACTAAGCTTTCTTTGCCTTGCATATCTTCCTCATCACTGAAATCGAACACATCATTGTACATAGATCTCAAAGATTCCCATATTTGATCATTTGGATGGTCGTTCAATTTTTCTAGGTAATCACCATTCAACGCAATGAATTGATCATAGATTGGTGGATCTGCCTCAGTTATGTTTGTCAGTTCTTTGATGGTGGAGTTTAACTGATATTCAGAATCTGCAAACTTCAATGCATCCAAAGCATATTTGAATCTTAGCTTGTCATTATTGTCAATCTCTTTCTTGAGATTGTCACTTAGTTGTTTCAACCAGTTGATGTCGATGGTAGGGACGTCCACTTCATCATCGTCGAGGTTCTTGACATAATCTAGGATCTTCGCGTCCTGCGATGTATCAGTCCACTTTGCTCTTTTTTGCTAGGTATAGTTGTTAGTACATAGGGCAATAGTACTATTGAAGTAGTAAGCTTACATCAGGCTCGCTCATTTTGACAATTATTGATGTTTGGTCTCTGACTTTTCGTTTGTTTACCTTTCCAGACTTTTTAATTTTTTTTTGAAATCCTGTCAAACTTCTCTGTAGTTAAGAACAACACCAAAACCACATTAGAGATGATCAAGACAATCTCTAACCCCATCAGGACAACAATCTACCACAAGACCCCATCACAAGACTCCATAAAGGCTCCGTTACTGGTCTTCATACCCGGAAACCCTGGATTCATCGAATACTACACAAGATACCTTGATCTTTTACACACCTCCACGGACTTTGAAATCCTAGGAATAGCACATGCTGGCTTCTGTACGGAAACCACTGAGCCCAACAAAAAGATCTTAACACTTAACGAGCAGATCCAGCACAAGGTTGACGTTATGAAGCAGTATGTTGCTCCCGGAAGGAAAATATATATCTTTGGCCATTCGGTTGGTGCGTGGATGGTTCAGAGGATAGTGGACCTCACTAGCCCCGAATTCGATTATGAATTCATTGGATTCATCACGCCTACGATATTGGATATTCATAAGTCTCAGAAAGGCTCAGTGTTGCTACCAATTGTGAGTTATATCTCATCGTTGTATAAAGTGGTTGGTGGATTGAGCAGGGTTGTTAGTTTATTGCCGGATTCTGTTATAAGGAGCGTGGTCGATCGTGCAATAGATACGGATTTCGAAGGAGCTAGGGAGATCACTCTGCATTTCATTACGCATCATGAATACGTGGAGCAAAGTATTGGGCTGGCTACTGAGGAGATGTTAACTATTCAATCAGATTGGGAATATCATACAACATTCTTTGAGAAGTATGGGAGTATTCAGAAATGGATATTCTTTGCATCGCCTGATCATTGGGTGAATGATGAGACCCAGAAAGATATCGAGCAGTCGTTGGAGAAATCGAAGAGCGTGGTGATTGATAAGGTTGAAGGAATCAGACATAGTTTCTGTGTCAGTCAGAGTGAGAAGTTCTCTGAGATTACAAAGAATGCCATTAATAACTACTCATAAAGGGCCATAATTATTAGTATAGAGTTGTGATAATGTGCTATGCTAGAGTTGAGCTTTTTGTTTGTGGTTTTTCTATGCATTTTGGTAATTAGTGCTGTTGGTTTGACCTTTTGATCCATTCAGGTTATCATTGGTGTGGTTATCGAATAAATCAAACTCATATTTGAGATACGATGGCTCTTCACTTAGATCATCACTTGAATGTAAGTTCTTTTCAATGTATGTTAGATGATGGTTTTTGTCAACCAAAATGACAGTTTGTGTTCTTGTACCATAGTATTTACCAGCAAGGTGATTGTTTCTGTTGTAGTCTCTGACAAGTAACGGTGGCACGAATATAGTCTTTTTGATATTGTTGAAGTTGGCTTGATAATCACTAGTGATATTGCCCATAGTGTTCTCAGACAGTAAGCCAAACAAGTCATCTATTAACTGGTTCTTAGAGACATTTTCAGTATTATAGTTCTCTGTGAAATCTCGAAGTTTATTAACACCGACTTTAACTTTCTCCCATGGTTCATCAAAGGCACTGTTACTCAAACCATGATACTCCGGAACTTCAGAAAATATCTTAAAATCATTATCATTCTTGTTCGAAATGATATCGAATCTGTTATTGATCAAATCTCCAAACATCAAGTTAAAACCACCAATCTTCGACAACAGATTCTCGTCTTTATACTTCAGTATCAACTCATTGACAAACTGTGACTTGGTGTTTGAATTCAACGACGTAACATAATCCAAAGGCAACACACCTCTCGATATGGGATTGATCGTGTCCTTGATTCCCTCTCTGAAATTCACGAGGATGGCGAACTTCTTGCTCTTAGGATTCAACGCCATCCAGGTTCCGTGCTCGTCCCTGGCCATGTCGAGTGGTGAGATGATCTCCTGGCCATTGTACCTGTGTGAGTGTGCTTGTTCAGTGCGACGCTTGAAGTACTCGTCCCTGTTGGATACGAGCACAAAGGGAAAGTCCCTGTTACCGTTGGTCGTGAGAAGGATGCACATCGTGATTATTTATATGATTGCAGTCTGTGCTGTGGCTGGTGTTCTTAAGATAAGTAGTTGCTGAGCAAAACAATGCGGAAACTAATTTAATGTTCTGTGGGGAAGCAAAAAGGGGCGTGTCCGGCCCAGTTTCAACTTGCCAACAATGTTCTGGTGCGAGCACAAGGTATGGCACGATGTTAAGGCCACAAAAGCTCAGAACGGGAATATCGTGCGTCCATGTGTGTCCGTCCATATGTGTTCTGGTGCTAGCAGGTTAGCATAAACACGGTCATTTTGCATATTTTCCATATCCTTTGTGATTCCTGTTTTCAGGACTGTGAAGTTTGAACTGCGCCTCTGTTATGGTGAACTTTGGTGTCTGGAATGCATGCACATCTCGAATCTCATCGGGAATCTCATTGGTACTTGAATTCAGGTACGGATTTTTATAAATTTTTCCACCTTTTATAACGTACTGATGAAATCCGCGGATTGAGATGTCCATGCGAAGAGTGATCCTCTCTAGGCAATTCTTTCTTCCTTACTCTTTTTCTTTGCTGGCTCCGAGCTTTGTAGTCTTCCCAAATTACAAGCCACCGTATGAGACGCTCAGTTCCTATATTTCTGTCTCGTCAGGTACCAAATCCATACCCAAACAGGTTATTCAAAACAATCAAAATTATTCAGAGACACCATTCCGGAGACTTGTGAACAAATATGAGGACACTTTCGGTGAGATGAGCTACCATGACAAGTGCGTTATACAATGTAAGTTGGCTGGGATGTCACTGATTTCAGTGATATTCCATATCATAGAGATCAAAACAAAAGCGGTTTTTCAAAGTGTATTTCAACAAGGAGTATAAAGGCCAGGAACTGAGAAAAATCTACGATCACTTTCCGAGTTACAATGGATCGAAATATGTTAAATGAATCGGAACGCAGAAAAGAGACCTATCAATTCAATGGCTAATCTGAGGGTGTATGGTGCTTGCTTCCTTTATCAGCATCATGAGAAGCCACCCACCCATGACAGACATAGAACAAACAGTCATTGGACCTGAAAAATACCGTGACAAAGCGGCTTACTTCTTCCGTGATAGAGAATTATCTGCCTACGAATCAGATTCTGATGTTATGGTCTTTAAGGCATTAATGACAACTAAGATAAGTAAGGCCTTGTTTGGAATATCTGAGACAACGTGGTGTACTGTAGGAAATAGGTTCATCAAGGGAAGATTCGTTCATTATATGGAGTCAGGATTAGTTGCCGCTGATAGAAAAGGACATTTCATAGATGTTCTAGCAACGCTACAGATATTTTTATGGGGTCCAGAAAATTTGGGGTGATAAGGAATTGTTCTGGTTAGGGATGTCAATGAGTGGTGATGAGGACTACTATATGAATGAATGGCCAGCTGGATCCGTTGGTGAATTCACTCCTAAAGGAAGAAGAGTACACAAAGATGAGAAAACTGGGCAGACAAGAGAGTTAATTGCCAATGAATTGTGTTCTACACATCCTGCCCATTTGTCATCCATGGATAACAAGACCTTATTATGGTTCAATTCCGGGTTTACATTATGTAAGTTTACTGACTCTGCCAAAGCTGATCTGGGGTCTGTGTTTATTGGAGACCAGGTAGTTGAAACTTTTGATGAATTGAGAGATCATTATAAGTCATATTTTAAGATTGATGGTCTGATTATTCCAAAGGCTCAAGAGTATTTTGTTGGTAATGGTCTTGGTGAAAATACACGTGGTTGGATCAAGAGTAACCAATGCAGAAAGTTTTCATGGTGTGCTTATGATAGAGTTGGTGGAAGAGATTTGGAAGAGTCCAATGGTAAATTAGTGAGGTTTGATGAAGATACACAAAAGCTGTATAGTTTCTATGGGAGTATTTATCAGAATTCAGAAAAGCTGTTTTACCCGGAAGGTGTTAGCAGGAGCTAGGAGCATTTTGGAGCACATTATAATGCATCCATTCCAGAGACATAGGTTCAGATATAGTAATAACTTCATCATAGGTGTTGCAAAAGGTGAACTTCGAGACTCTGGTACCCATTTATGAGATGCGGTGGGGACGACAAATTTAACGGATGGTAATGGATTGGGCCTCATGGGCAATCAACTTTGCTCTTCATATCTGAGACATGTAGCAGTTGATGCGCAAACAGTGGCCAATTCAGGGTAGAGAGTTTGTAAGCTTCCCGAGGAGGCAATGTATGATTTTCTGATACTTAGATTTTAACAATCATATATGTTTATCATTGTATCTGTACAGTTTTATGTACTTATTAACGAATATCCTGCGACATTATCAAATCTTTCATCATTCAAACTCATAACGACCAATAACAATTCGTCATAAATCTCAACACTTTCCTCCTTCAGCTTCCTCAGATTATCATATTCCAGAATCCATACCGCAGTGTCTCTCTTAGCTCTTGTTTCTGTCTCAAACCTCTCTTTAGCAAAATCTTCATTCTCAAAACGACCCAAGACGGTACGTGGTAGGTGAGTCTCATAAATGTTAGCTGATTTGTTGAGATAATAAGTAATTTCCAGGACACCAGACTCAATCAGCACAAAATAGGACGTGGCTGTTCCAAAGTTGATGATTCTGCCTTCTTTGATTTCTATCCTGTGGAAGTGTCTGACTATAGGGTACCAAAAATCTTCATCCTTGGAACTCATCCCTTGCAATGCAAACAAGAACAATGGTAATGGTTGATTCTTGACCTTATCATCTTCTGATTTTGGTGTTGTACTATACTCTAAACTGGTCTCTTTTCTGTAGATGAGATGTGCCTGATGAAGGAACTCATTGTTTCTGACAGTGTTGACAGAGAGTGATCTGGATTCTGAACGAGGGAATTTGAATGTGACTGAAGTTGGTTCAGTGCTAGAGTCCTTGAGTTGTTTATATTTTGTCAAAAATTCATTCTCACACCATTCTAATGAAGAGTTCAAGTCATGGAATGTTTGAATGTTGTTTGATTCTGTCAGTGTCTCCGGTGATTCGAAGATACCGACATTTCTCAACGATTTCAAGATCGACGGCTTATCACCCAATGATATGATCAAAAATGTCTTCTGCTCAGTCAAATATCTCTTAATTCTGATAAACCCTTCAGCAGCACTAAAATCAACATTTAAAACGTTCTTGAAATCCAAGATCAAGTACCTTATTGGATTTCTATCATATTTCTCAGTCTCAAACAAATCTTTGATCTTCTTTTCAATCTTACCTATGCTTCCAAAGAAGATAAAACTCTGTAATTTCAAAACATATATTTGTTTCCCAATATTGACTAGGAATTGTCTTTGCAGTGGATGTCTGATAACCGTGGATCTGGCAACTTCACCAGTATACTCTGCAGTGATTATTGGAATCTTAGTATTCTCATAAAGGAAATGGAAGGAAGCAATGATAATACCAATAACAATACCAAACACAAAATCCCAGACTCCCATAGTCAAGACAATGATCACAATAGTAACATATTCAAATGTATCAACTCTGCCAATCGTATCATATAGAGCCTCCTTCAGTAACTCATATCCCAATAAGAAGATCAGTGACCCGACCACACAGACAGGAATGAATCCAATGACAATTGGACCGCAAAGCAAGACACCAATAGTAGCAACACCTAACATAATACCTGCTAACCTCGAATCAGCACCTGCCCTAACAAACAAAATAGTGTTGGTATACACCAAATAATTCTGAACAGAACCAATTAAACCAGAAAGAAAGTTACTATAGCCATGTGCAATCAACTCTCTATCTAAATCAACATCATCTTGTTTGGTGGAGATGGCTAAAGCTGGAACGTTGATAGGAACATGCAAAATTCCAAAGAAAGCCACCGCTAACATAGATGGAATCTGTTTGAGGATGACGTTCCAATGCACAATTTTGAAATCATAGAGCTTGTAGAACTCATACCATGCTTCATCGGATCCTTCAGCGGGGAACATGTATCCTGAATCTCTGGCACTTTCGAGAGTCCATTGTGGTAATATCAAAATGATCAAATGCGTCAATGCAAAGACAAGGATAAAGTATGATGGTAATAATAATGCATTATCGTTGTGATGTTGCAAGATCAGTAGGATGGTAGTCAATATGATAGGAATGAGAACTTTTAAGAAAGTCGACCATTCTGTTAACTCTGATAAGTACTTCCAATTATACTGAAATGAACCCAATCTTGAACTGACCTCAATGGCAGTGATTGACAAGAAGTACCCAACACCACCAATACACCCAATAAGAATATGTCTAGGAAAGAAACCCACTATCTGACCAAGTTTGAACTTTCCTAGCACATAAAACACAATGCCAGTGAAAATAGAACTGACGGCATATGTGGTGATAGTGGTAGCTATAATCTCATCAGGATGTTCCTTACCTATCAATTGAGTGATATTGATAGCAAAAGTATGGAAAAATGGAATCACTTCAACCATCTGACACCCGACCCCTGCTTTGAAGGCAGATCCGTTCAATGAATACACGAACTGCGACACGATACAGGAGATGTAGAACAATGAAAGACCAGCCGATCCTAAGTTCTTGAACGTCTTCTCACCGATGGGGAACAAGATCATACCATAGGACAACCCATTAAGAATATTCAGCAGCAGACCCAAAATAACGCTGGGTATGTATTCAACAAACTTTGATAATGTGAGATCAGATAGTATTGATCTTGGGGAGGTTTTGGACGTGTTCTGGTGACCTGACAGTGATTGGTATCTCTGAGACTCAAGATCGTTCGGACCATCGTATCTATTTACTGCATGGGCATGCAACAACGCAGTATAATCGTCTTCTTCATCGACTTCCTCTATCACATTGCCAATCAGTGAGTCGATCCTCCCTGTGACTGCCTCCTCATAGAACGCATCGTCATCAGCCAAAGACACAGACTGATCTTGTAGTCTGGAATCACCAGTGAGGTCCTCACTCAAAGGATCTTCTGGGTCCAAATTGGCACTGTTTCTCTTTGAAGATGTTTCCAACGGTTTGGTGAATGCAACATAGGATCGGGAACGGTTGTAGCCTGGCTGTTCGATTTGGTTCCTCGTAGTTTCTGAAGATGAGATGCCCAGAGAGACGGAAATGGCACTCGAAAAGGAGAGTTCTCTGGCACGGGCGCACATCTGGTGTGAGTGACGGTGGTATTGTATCTGACTGCTAGATACTATAATAGACTATAGTAAACCAGAGCAGAAACGGTAAACATCACCAAGTGAAATGGGCTAAATAAATTTTCCTGATATTCATTGTTGAATAACGTATGGACCCTGGCAAAATCACGAATGATTTAACACAGTTTTAATAATTTGTATGGCACAAACAACCGAGTCAGAAATTAGAATCAGGCTGATGACACAGGTCCCAGGAGGTGCCGCCCGTCAGTGAAGAGAAGAATATGGGCCTCTGATTGGCCCGTTATTTGGATTCACAGAATGGCTTCTTATGCCAGTTCTTCACACGGCAATTGTGTGGAGTTTTTACTTTTTTTTCCTGTCAACGGCATCCCCTTGAACTGCATCATCGGATCTAACCCTGAGTGGGAACTACTATGAAACACCACTTTGGTATATAAAGACCTTCTAAAGAAAAGTCTAATTTTGGCCATTTGATAAACATTATCGCTTAGATTTGTTGTTCTTGAGAATTAAGATTTAACTGTACCGAATCTTCATTTGCATGAAACATAAAAACTACGAGCACACCAATGAATAACTATGATATTAAAGGGATATAAATGTAATGAATCACTATTATCTAAGTACTGATCAACGAATAACCAGTGATATTCTCGAATCTCTCATCATTTAGACCAACAACAACAAGCAACAACTCATTGTAGATCTCCAAGTTATCATTCTTCAACTTTTTCAGGTCCTCATCTTTCAAGATCCAGACAGTGGTGTCTCTCTTGGCTTTAATCTCAGTTCCAAAACGTTCCTTACCAGCATCATCGTTCTCAAAACGACCCAAGATCGTACGTGGTAAATAGGTCTCATAAATGTTAGCACTCTTATTGATCTTGTATGTGATCATGATAATACCCGATTCAATCAACAGGAAGTAAGATATACTTGAATCAAAATTCAATGATTCATTCTTGAGAATATCCAACTTGCTGAAGTATTTCAATAATGGAGTCCAATAGTCTTTGTCTTTGGAACTTAGACCTTGTAATGCAAATAATAATAATGGTAATGGCTCATTCTTTGCTGCTTGGTTTTGTGTGGTTGGGGTCTGAGATGTGGAGAATTCCAAGTTAGCTTCCTTCTTGTATGCGATTTGTGCCTGTTGCATGAAATTACTGTTTCTTGGTGTATTGATAGGTAATGATCTTCCTGCTGAGGTGGATGGCTTTCTGTAGATTTGAGTGTAGTTTATTGGTGTGTTGGCTTTCAATGTGTGTTGGACTTGTTTGTATTTGGTTAGAAATTCATTTTCACACCATTCTAAAGAAGTGTTCAAATCATGGAAGATTTGAATCTTTCCTAGTTCTGATGTGTTTGATGTTGGTTCAAAGATACCCACATTTCTCAAAGAGCTCAAAATTGATGATTTTTCACCCAATGAGATGATCAGGAATGCATTATGGTCTAAAACGTATTTCTTAATTCTAATAAAACCTTCGGCTGCACTGAAATCAACGTTCAACACATTCTTGAAATCCAAAATCAGATATCTAACTGGATTCTCATTATATTTATCACTGTCAAATAATGCCTTGATTGATTTTTCAACTTTACCAATGGTACCAAAGAATAAGAAACTTTGTAACTTTAGAACATAAATCTGTTTACCAATGTTTGACAGGAATTGTCTCTGTAATGGATGTCTGATAACAGTAGATCTAGCAACTTCACCAGTATATTCATTAATGATGATAGGAATCTTAGTACTTTCATAAAGGAAATGGAATGATGCAATAATTATACCAACAACAATACCAATGACAAAATCATAAACACCCATAGTAAGAACGATAACCAGGATAGTCAAATATTCAAACAAATTAACCCTACCAATAGTATCATACAATGCCTCTTTCAATAATTCGTAACCAAGTAGGAAAATCAAAGAACCAACAACACAAACAGGAATGAATCCAATAACGATTGGTCCAACTAATAAAATCCCAAATGTGGCAATAGCTAACATAACACCTGCGATTCTTGAATCGGCACCAGCTCTAATAAACAACAACGAGTTGGTATAGACCAAATAATTCTGAACGGAACCAATTGCACCACTGATGAAATTACTATAACCATGAGCAATCAATTCTCTATCGACATCGATATCATCTTGTTTGGTAGAAACAGCAAGAGCAGGGACATTAATAGGAACGTGTAAGATACCAAAGAAGGTTAATGCTAACATTGATGGGAGTTGTTTAACGATGACCATCCAATGAACAATTCTGAAGTCGTATAATCTGTAGAAATCATACCATGGTGGATTAGAGGAACCTTCTGCACTGAATAAATATCCGGAATCTCTAGCAATCGTGAGATTCCATTCTGGTGAAAGGAGGATGATTAGGTGCGTTAATGCAAACACAAGGATGAAGAATGATGGAAGAACAAGTGAATTGTGATTGTAATGTTGCACGACAATTAAGATGATAGTTAAGACGATTGGAATGGAAGTTTTAATGAAGGTGGAAAGTTCGAATAATGTGGATAGATATGCCCAATTGTATTCAAATGAACCTAATCTTGAACTGATTTCAATACATGTGATGATCAGGAAATAACCAACACCTCCAATACACCCAATTAAAATATGTCTCGGGAAGAATCCAACCAGTTGACCAAGTTTGAATTTACCTGACAGATAAAAGACAATACCAGTGACCATTGAACTGATAGCATACGTGGTAATAGTGGTAGCAATGATTGCATCTGGATTCTCTTCACCAATCAATAATGTGATATTAGCAGCCATAGTATGGTAAAATGGAGTTATTTCAATCATTTCTGAACCGATACCTGCACCAAATGCAGAACCGCCCAACGAATAAACCAACTGAGATACAACACATGAGATATAAAACATGGAAAGACCGGCAGAACCCAGATTACTAAAGATTTTCTCACCAATTGGGAAGATAATCATACCGTATGATAAACCATCCAAGATATTCAGTAGTAATCCAAGAATAACACCAGGTATGTACCCAATAATCTTAGCTGCCGTGACTTTTTCTGATCCATGTCGATCGCTTGATAAAGGTGATGGTGTGTGCGTAAATAATGCTGAATCAGTTCCATAGGGCTGTGCTTCCAGGTCATTGGACTGTGTATAATAATTCTTAAAATTAACAGGTGATTGTTCATTAAGCAGTTCCGAACCCTCATTAACTTCTTCAACAATCGAGTCAATTCTGTTCATAGTTGGCGTAGTTCCACTACCAACACCAGAAGCCTCCTCATAGAAATCATCATCATCGGCAAGAAACGCCGTTTGATCATGCAATTCATTCTCCATGGCCTCCTGCTGAGACTCATCCGCGTTGAATGAAAAATCTGCTCCTGATCGACTGTTTCGATGAGTACTAAATCCCATATAGGATCTTCCCAACAACGCAGCCTGCTCAATTCCCTGGCCTCTGCTCCCAAACGAGGACGAGAGTCCCAACGACACCGACAGAGCACTAGACAGTGACGTCTGCTGCTCGCCTTTCCTCTTATATGCCATACTTTGGTCTTATTTAGCAGAACTTCGGATTTGGTTGCAGTACTTGTTTTCGTTGGTTTATAGAAAATTTAATTTATAGTCTGGTTCTGTATCTACAAAAAATATGCAGCCATTGATAAGGTCACGTGAATCTCGAATTTTCACGTGAGGGCACTTGTTCGGCGAAAATATGTCAAATCAAATCAAATCATGGAATACTAGTAGTACGTACGTATGTTATAGCCTCTGTGGTTGTATTTATGGCGCGGTTGGACCGTTGATATATTGCCGTGTGTTTCTTTCTTTGATGACATTTGACTAAGCAGCGACGTTATACCGGACATATGGTGATCTGTAAACTATAGCTCATCACAAGCCCCAGCCTGAGTTTGGTGTTAATGCAGTGATGTATGTCCAGTTTTTGGCCACTCTATGAAATCACTGTGCACAAATGAGTTTCCTAGAATCCTGCTAATTGGATTGGCAGCAGCTATAAAGCCTTGTAAGATGTACTTTCTATCACCGTTCATCAGAACCACATGTCACAATTTGAGAGATTTCTGATATAGATCCCAGTCAGCTGATACACCCCTACACAAAATCCAATGGATCTGAAAACAGAGGACAAACGGATTCCGCTATATTTATACCAGTATGAATACCCCGATTTTATTGTCTTGAATCTGCTGTAAACGTTGTCGTTTTCTATCACAGAAATTACTAAATCCAGCCAATCTTTCCATCAAAAAATCCAAATGCCACCGCTCTTTTTTCCCAGATCCAGTTTTTTTCAGAAAAATTCCACAAAATAAAATGAACCAAACCTATATAAACTCAACCAAGTGTCACAATTGTCCTACTTAACCACGGTTCTGCAATCCAATTGACCACACATTCATCATGTCACTTCCACTAATTGCCGGTGCCTTCACCTTGATTGCCATCTTGGTCGGTTTCTTTTTCCTCAACAACTCTGGTGAACGCAAAGTTCTTAACAAAGAACAGTTTCAGCAATTCCCATTGATTCAAAAGACAATGCTTTCTCACAACTCAGGTATTTACAGATTCTCCTTACCTAAACCAAATGATGTTCTTGGGCTTCCTATTGGACAACACATCCAAATCTCAGCCAACATCAATGGTAAAGATATCGTCAGATCATACACCCCAACTTCAAATGATGCAGAAAAGGGTTATTTCGATTTATTGATCAAATCATACACACAAGGTAATATCTCTAAACACATTGCTGAATTGAACATTGGTGATAAGATCAACGTCAAAGGTCCAAAGGGTTTTTTCCAATACACTCCAAACATGTCCACTCATATCGGTATGGTTGCTGGTGGTACTGGTATCACTCCAATGTATCAAATCATTAACGCTATTGTATCAAACTCAGAAGACAAAACCGAAGTTGTGTTATTATATGGTAACCAAACTGAAGCTGATATCTTATTGAAGCCAGAATTAGACAAGATCGTGAAGGAACATTCAAACATCAAAGTTCATTACTTTTTAGATAGACCACCACAAAACTGGGAAGGTGGTGTTGGTTACATTACCAACGATGTCTTGAACAAATTCTTGCCTGCTGCCACTGAAAAGACCAACTTATTGATCTGTGGTCCTCCACCAATGACCAGCGGTGTTAAAAAGGGTGCAGTTGAATTAGGTTATCAAAAAGCCAAACCAGTTTCTAAAGCTGGTGATCAAATTTTTGTCTTCTAGGCTAGTAGTACATAGTTTCCAAATATATATATGAAAGAAGTACATTTATAGTCTATATAAATACATGATGGTCTTTTTTGGGTTAACATATCTATATTTTGGTATTATTTTGTGCTCAGTAGTTTATTGACCTAACTTAAGGGCTTCAATACGCTCATTCAAGGCAGTGACAGTTTGTGCCTTCTGATCCAACAATTTGGCATGGATGGATTGTAATGCCGTCAATGCGTTCTTTTCATCAATAACAGCACTGATATTAATCTCATTGGCACCTTGTGAAATCATTTCAATATTGATACCTTGTTCAGCTAAAGTTGCAAACATAGTACTAGCAACACCAATGTATTGTTTCATCTGCTTACCGACTAATGAGACAATACACATATTCTTGGTGACATCAACAGTACCTAATTTTCTCAATTCGGTGACACAATCTCTTAGATCTCTATTGTTTTCTTCACTTTCTGTATGCTCTAGGGCCATTGAAACATGTACTTCTGAGGTGGAAATTAAATCAACAACCAGTTTATATCTGTCTAAAGTTGAGAAGATCATGGCTAAGAAACCATGACTTAAGGTCTTTTTGTTGGAGTGAACATTGAGTACTAGGATATCATGCTTACATGTGATGGCAGTAGCAGCTTTCTTCTTGGTTAGTAACGTTGGTGCTAATTTGGCGATGGATTGAGGTGGATGTGGTGGAGTGGATTCACCCTTTCTGGCAACATCATCAGGGTAGATAATAGTACCTTCACCTGTTGGGTTTTCAACATTTTTGATTCTGATTGGGATCTTAGCCTTAATGACTTGTTCCATTGTAAATGGATGAATGACTTCAGAACCATAATATGTCAATTCTGCAGCTTCTTCTGGGGTGACGCTAGGCAGTAATCTTGCAGTCTTCACTTTACGTGGATCAGCAGTGAAAATACCATCAACTTCTTTCCATACTTGTAATTCTTCAGCATTTATACCGACTGCAATTAAAGCAGCACATAAGTCGGTATAACCTCTACCAACACCATTCAATAAACCACCAGGAACAATACCGAAATAACCAGTGAAGACAGGAACGACTGCGTCGTCTTCTAATTCTTGAATTTTAGCTGCCAAACTTTTAGCTAAGTTGGAGTAAAATTCATCATTGAAACCGGTTCTTGAAATATCCAAACCTGGAGCAATGATATTTGATAAGTCAACATATTGAGCCTTTATACCATGATCGTTAAACAACGCAGCCATGAACTGACAACTCAATTTCTCACCTGCACTCATGATAGAGTCCAATGTTCTAGGGGAAATCTCACCAATGATTTGGGAGGCATGCAATAATTTCAGAACTTGATCACATTCATAATTCGTGTCTTGGATCAACTGTGCTTTGATTTCCGGATCTTTGATGATGGCTTCTGCGTTTTGTAAATGATCATCTCTCACTAACTTCAACACACTCTCATAATCAGCATCAATTGAGGCTAAATCAGCGGCCCTCAGTAGTCTGGAAGTGGTACCTTCACTTTTGGTTTTGGACGAACGTGCTGAACAAACAACAGCGACTTTGTGGGTTCTGGAATACACCTTGACTATTTCGTCAGCTATTTGTTCACTGAACTTTCCAACACTGGTACCTCCAAACTTCTGCACAATCCAGCCTGGATTAAACGTGGATGACAAAGATGCAGATGACATGACTATATGAATAACAAATTAAAATACTGCTGATTCTTCGCAGTGTGAACAGAGCAAGAGTACCAAACTACTGAACAGGTTCTAAAAACTTTCGAAGTCCCATTCGATTTCTTTTGACTCATCGAAAACGGCCAAACCAAAAGGCGCACAGATGCGATGAGCTCCAGAAACGGGTCGGTTGATCCATGTAGTTACGTCATGTCACGTGTATCATTACTTCCTATTGAGGCATGGCTATGAGGAGCTTGTACTATACATTTGTAGCTGTCTGGGTATATATGCTCCCACTACACCTTCGATATACGTACATATATGTTATCTAGTGTACCCGCGTAACCCTATAAGAAGGGCAGCTGAGTGATGTTGCGACCACTGACCACTTCTCGGGGAGGACAGTGTATATGACCTTACGATATTTGTTTATGTAATGAATCCAAAGTGCTTTATTGGACCACTGGGTCTCTCTTGAAAATCATGGAATCCATATCTTCGAAATAATGGCATTTCTTGAAGAAATAACACACTCTGCTACTCTACCTCAAAAACCAGATAGTACTATCGATCCGAACAAGATCAAATGGACAGATGGCTGCAGTCGGAGGTGCATTTTTCTAAAGAGACAAATGTGTATTTGGTAACATGACATGACTTAATAACGACAATAATCCTGGGCTCTACCGACTCGTGGCTTATCTTTGACTTTCTGATCTCAGTGTTCATACCATTGAAGACACCAGTGATATATTGTGCGTCTGGGAGATGGGGTTGAGTTTGGGCATATACAATTAACCTAGTTTGAAATGGACTTATACGGTCAGCATTGTACTTATTGTATGGATATGAGTTATGTGAGGGAGGGTGCAGGTATTCTTATCCCTTGAACAGTCCGCCTTGAAGGTGGCAGTCAAAACTGTCCTATGAACAGAATCAGTGATTCAGTTAGACAACTGCACAACACTGACTTTCAATATTATGTATATGAATATTATTAGCACAACTGCTTAAATACGACTCCCTAATAGTCTTAGCTCAACGCTCTTGCGAGGCTTGACATGTCAAAATGGGTAGGGCCACGTTTGTCTAACTTATTTTCATTTAGAAAATCGCACACTAAAATTAGCGCTTCGTGTCACCATACTAACTATCACTAAATCCCATACCAGATCACTACTGAAGATGCCCCAGGACCACTACGGTATTGTCATTGACTCGGGCTCATCAGGATCGCGTGTGCAGATCTACTCGTGGCCAGACTCCAATGAGCTCCTCAAGGATTCGAACACGGACGAATCAGTATTGAAATCAGTGCCTCAGATACATCAAGAAACATCCTGGACCCACAAGATCACACCTGGTATTTCTACCTTTGGCGACAAACCTGATGATGTGTGGGATGACCACTATGAGCCATTGATCGAGTATGCTGAGAAGATCATTCCTAAGGAGTCATGGGAAGATACGCCGATCTTCGTTTTAGCTACTGCTGGTATGAGATTACTACCAGAAAAGAAGAGGGATAAGTTGTTGAAGAAGATTTGCCAGAAGGTTGGCAAGCATTCTGACTTCAAGTTGGATAGTTGCAGTGAGCAGATTCAGATTATTGACGGTGAGACAGAAGGTCTATATGGTTGGATCGGACTGAATTATCTGATGGGCCAGCTGAATGATTATGATCCAAATGGTGAACATAACTCATATGGGTTTATGGATATGGGTGGTGCCTCCACACAGATTTCATTTGTTCCAAATAAGGCATCAGAGATAGAGAAACATCGTGATGATATCTCTACCCTTTATTTGAAAAACGCTAATGGTGAGGTACAACAATGGGACATCTTCGTCAGTACATGGTTAGGTTTTGGTGCCAATGAAGCAAGAAAACGTCATTTGAAGAACTTGATTAATATGCTACCCGAAAAGACCAACGATAATGATGAAGATGATTTTCAAACCACGGCATTATATGATCCATGTTTGCCAAAAGGTGCAACACTTGACTTTTTATATGATGCTCATTCATATGATATCAAGGGTTCTGGTGATTATGAACAATGTTTGAAAGTCACGTATCCATTACTTTTGAAGAACTTGCCATGTACTAGTGAACCATGTCTATTCAATGGTGTTCATGCTCCAGAGATTGATTTCTATAAAGATAAGTTTGTTGGTATTTCTGAATACTGGTATACTGCCAATGATGTTTTCCATATGGGTGGTGAATACAACTTTGAAAAGTTCAACGAAAGAGTCAAATCATTCTGTGAAAGTGATTGGTCCAAGATTGAAGAAAATAGTTCAAATGGTGATTATAACAACGTCCCTAATTCATTATTAATGGATGCATGTTTCAAAGCCAATTGGGTCTTGAATATCTTACATGAAGGGTTTAATCTACCAAGAGCAGGTATTGAAGCTTCCTTACCTGAGGGTGAATCAGAATCAGATAATGAAATTGTTACACATATTCCTTTCCAAAGCGCAGGCGCTATCAAAGGATCAGAATTATCATGGACATTAGGAAGAATCTTATTATATGCATCAAGTTTGATAGCCACTAGTTCAAGTGGTGATAAGTCCCATGAAGTTGGATTCCAACCATCTGAGAATGAACACAAAGGTTTCATACCCGGTGGAATTGTCAAAAACGGTGATACATCATATCATGAAGGCAGAGACTATGAAAGTCTCTCAGTTTTCCCAATCTTCTTCTTCTTCGCCATGGCTATTACTTTGGTATACATGGTGATTTACAGAAGACCAACATTGAAGAAGATCCCTAGTCTTATAAATCATTTAACCAGTAAGGTCAAAGCCAAATATAATCAATATCAATATCAGAAAGTCAATGAACAGATCTCATCAGATTTAGAGAGTGGGACTTATTCACAACAATCAGTTTCTGTTCCACACATACCTTATGAGAATGAATCAAGTGGAAGGCTAAGTCCATCGTTGTCTGCAACTGATGATTTTAGTTCAAATTTGAGAACAAGAAGTTTTGCAAATTTACAGAATTCTGGTCCTTCCAAAACAGCAAACCCATTCCAGCCAAAGAAATCATTAAAGAGTGCTAACTCATTGTTGGATTTTAGTACGTTCAAGACAAGAAATGAAATACAAAGAACTCAATCAGCTTCTGTTATCTCCAGAGAATAGGTATGTATTTTTAATAATAGAAGAACATTAGATATCATAAAGTAGTACTACCGATCCAATCAGATTTTATTAATCATTCATTGATATATAGAAATCAAATAGGAAGCATCTAAAAACCACATCCCCTCCTGTTTTCACATTTCTAGAAGAGGTACGGAAAAAAATTAAATAACTGCGGTACTAATAGTAATATGTTTTTGTTTTTTTTGTTAAAATGCAAACAATAATGATAGTTATAATAGGGCAACGGTGCAAAACAAAAGACACAAAATCAAATTAGAATGTGTGAAAATAAGCGTTCATAGTAACAACTTTTCAAATAAATAAATGGACAAAAGTATGGTGATTAATTCTTTGGGATATCATCCATATTGATCTTCCCAGAATCAATCCAACTCTGATCAATCAAATTTTCTCTGTTTTCGTATAGGAATTTGTAACTGGTCTTGATAGTACCATCACTGACACCCAACTTTTCTGCAATTTTGGATGGCAGTAATTCTGCCTTAAAAATAATGACAACCATGTAGATAATGGCAGCAGCAATGGTTATTGGTGAACGACCTGCCAAGACACCAGTTTCTTTACAACGTTTGGCAATGTGCTCTGCTGCGTTAGATAGTTGAATACCTAAACCTAAGTGGGAACAGAATCTTCTGATCAGATCCTCTGCAGATGTTTGAGAAGATTGAATGTTTTCTGGTGTGTTCAAATGTGAATTGACTTGATGTCTCTTCTCTTCTAAAATTTTCTTAATAATACCAAAGACTTTACCAATATCTTTCTTTGGGACTCTGGTCAACGTGCAGATTTCTTTGAAAGTTCTATCCACACGAGCCTTACGACAACCAACTAGGATAACGGCAGCCATGATACTTTCTTGGGACTTACCTTTTAATGCCTTTTCATCATGGGTTAGTTTATATGCTTGTTTGGCACCATCTTGCACGATTCTTGGTAACTGGGCTGCATCACACATCATCGAAATCTTAGCATATGCTGATTGAAGAGCATTATCCTTCTTATCAACAACACTCTTACTCTGTGCCTTATTTAAATCTCTCCCAATTCTTGCATTATCACCTTGAAATGCAATGGTCGTAGAAAGTTGATTACCATCCAACAATGGATTACTAGCCTCACCAACACGACTAGGATCATCACCATTCTGATCATCATTGGAGAATGTACGCCATTCTGATCTGGTATCAACTATTCTATTACTCAACACTAACCCACAAATCGCACAAACAACATCCCCTTCCGCAAATCTCTCTGCCAATTCAGGAGGGAAAATCTTACACTCAGGACATGATAGGACGATACTTAAATCTGGCCCTTCTCTTCTTGTCACAGTGGCTGCCATTCCTTTGTCGGTCAACGGTGGTAATGGCGTTGTTTTCAACACTAAGCTACTTTCTCTCACTTGTCACAAAAACTTCAGAATAAGTTAATATCTGAAACAGGGGCTGGACACAAGGGGTAACTATTCGACACGCAGAATCTAATGAGACAAATCCAGGACTAAAAGAACTGGAAAATGGAGCAGAAGTTTGAAGAAGTGGTGCTGTTTTTGTTTGCTTATCAATACAAGACAACTTGATTTTTCCTTTTCATTTTTAAATTCATGAGAAGGTCGGAGTTCAAGAATATTCCGAGGGGTTACGAGACCGATGGCGGCGATGAGATAAAAAAAAAATTTTCCCAGTACTTTATAGTATTTTGTATACAGATCGGATTACTTAGCATTGCTATTATAGAAGATAGGACACTATGAGATTAAAGAAACCTGTTAGTAAAAGAGGTACCACCCGTATGAGGGAAGGTATCAAGAAGAAGGCTGCTGCACACGGCAGAAAACAAAAGAAATTAGCAAAGAAAGACGTTACTTGGAAGAGTAGAGTTAAGAAGGATCCAGGTATTCCATCATCATTCCCATATAAAGACAGAATTGTTACTGAGATCGAAGAAAATAAGAGGGCTGCTGCTGAAGAAAGATTATATCAAAAAGAAGCTAGAAGAGCTCAATTATTAGCTGTCGGTGAAGACACTTCTATCTTAGAAGAAGAATTCCATGATGCTGAAGAACCAGGTAATGATTTAGCTGCTTTATTGGAAAGTGCTCAAGAAGCTGCCAAACAGTACGATGGTGAAGAATCAGATGAAGATCTTGAAGACTCAGATGAAGAAGAATTAGAAATCACTGAGTATGCTATCAGTGATGATGAAGAAGGTGATTTAGAAAAGGAGAAATCTAGAAAAGCATATGATAAGATCTTTAAGAAAGTTGTTGAAGCTTCAGATGTCGTTCTCTATGTTTTAGATGCCAGAGACCCAGAAGGTACTAGATCAAGAAGAGTCGAAGAAGCTGTTTTACAAAGCCAAGGTAAAAGACTGATATTCATTCTTAATAAGGTCGATTTGATTCCAAACAAAGTCTTAGAACAATGGTTAGATTTCTTGAAATCAAGTTTCCCAACCATCCCATTAAGAGCTGCACCAGGTGCCACCAATGCTACATCATTCAACAAAAACTTAACACAATCCGTCACTGCCAACAATCTATTAACCTCATTGAAATCATACGCTGCTAAATCCAACTTGAAGAGATCAATCATCGTTGGTGTTATCGGTTATCCAAACGTTGGTAAATCATCCATTATTAATGCATTAACCTCAAGACATGGCGGTTCCTCCAAGGCTTGCCCAGTTGGTAACCAAGCTGGTGTTACTACATCATTAAGAGAGGTCAAAGTCGATGGTAAATTGAAAATTTTAGATTCACCAGGTATTGTCTTCCCACAAGAACACAAAAAGAAATCAAAGACTGAACAAGAAGCACAATTAGTGTTATTGAATGCTTTACCACCAAAAGACATAACGGATCCAACTTCAGCCATCATTTTATTGTTGAAAAGATTATCTAAATCAGAAGAAATGGTTGAAAGTTTCAAGAAATTCTATGAAGTTCCTCCACTACCGGATTCAGATGTTCAAGAATATGCAAAACAATTTTTGATTCATGTCGCTAGAAAAAGAGGTAGATTATCTAAAGGTGGTATTCCAAACTTACATGCGGCCGGTCTTAGTGTGTTGAATGACTGGAGAGATGGTAAGATTGTTGGTTATACATTACCAAAGTCCTCTAAGGAAGCTTCATCTGCTCATGTTATTAAAGGTGCTGGTTCAGGTAATGCTCCATCCTCAGTTGAACAGACAACCATTGTCACTCAATGGGCGAAGGAATTTGATCTTGATGGTTTATTTGCTAGTTTAGATAACCAGAAGGACGTTCAAATGGAAGAATGAGGTATTTAGTCATGAAACAGTTAATACAAATGTACATTAGAATATTGATAACCGTAGGAGATCACTATACAAATATCAAGTTGGCAGCCATCTGATTAGTAGCCACATCGGTCCAGTTATAACCAGTCTCCCTGGTTCTATGGATGATAGATTGTGCTTTATTCCCGACACATGGCTTCCATGAAGTTATCAATTTGGTGAAACTACCATCAAAGAGAGACTGCTGTGAAGTACCAGTAGACTCTACACATACTGTGAAAATGCAGAACATTGAACACATTTCAGTAAATGATCCAGGAATGATATTTTCTTCCATCTCATGTTTGATTTCAAAGAAAAGCCTCTGGATAAGTGGGGAGTTTCAGTTGATCAGAAGAACACAACGATATAGGACAATCAAAGCAGTCCTCTCTGATTTGATTGTATCTACTAAACTTCCCTGCAACTGATGAGTAGTTAGAAATATATGGGATACCTAAAGAGTTCGGTTTTATTTGAAGCTTTGACTAGATTTATCTTATCGGAAGCTCTTAGAGGACTTCTGATGACATCAGAGTCCAGACTCTGTTCGACTACCATCCATATTACGTAGGCTTCCAACTCCAATTGCAGAGTCAATAGTTAAGTGGAGTTGGAAATCCACTTATTAGTGCGCTTCAGAAATATACAGAAAAGACTACATATGAATTATTAAATTACTGATTCAATGAGCGTCGTATACACAGATCTTTTACAATTTAGATAAAAAGTTTGTTTGAGTTAAAATCTGGTCAACCGTATCACCGACTTGTTTCTCTAAAGGAATAAATTCATAACCACCGACTAATTCAACAGTCTTGTCGTTATTGAAAGCAGAACATGGAATACTAGCTTCACCTTCTGGTTGACCTTTAGCAATCTTGCCTTGTAATTGAGGAAAGTCCTTGTTTAAGATATTCAAAATACCTTGATCGGTGAATCTTGACTTAACTGGGAACAATCTTTGTCCTTTAACATTATCATTAAGGGCCAGTTCATGGAAGGCAGCAACATCACGGACATCAACGGAAAGTAATGCGAATTTGTTGAACAATGAAACGTCTTCTGGATCAGATCTCAATAGGTTAGCAATGACACTGGATGATGTATTTAAACCATCCAATGAAACATCAGCATCAAAGAATTGAGGACCGAAAATAAATGGAGGATTAACGGTGTTAAGGTCAAAGTTAACATCATTGCTCTTAGTAAACTCCCATGCTGCTTCTTCAGCTAATTTCTTAGATGCAACATAAGCTGCGTTCTCATTGGTCACTTGTTCCCAAGTGATTGGATTCCAGACAGATTCATCATGAATGAATGATTTATCAGTAGTTTTATCACTGTTTTGAATAGCTGCATAAGAGGAAGTGATCACCACCTTTTCAACCTGTGGAGCGAATTTTTTGATCGACTGAAGAATATTTAAAGTACCGTTCACAGCAGGGTCTCTGTAAGTTTCCTCATAAGTTCCTTTCAAACCAAATGAGAATGGAGATGCGGTATGAAGGACAAACTTGATATCTTCATTATCCTTAAAGACCTTATCAAATGCACCAGTAACTGAAATATCTGGAACAATAGCAAATTCCAACTTCGGGCTATCGAACTTCTCACTGAATTGTTTAAGTAACTTTTCAGCTTTGGCTTGGGATCTAACGGTACCGATGACAGAGTATCCCTTTTTAAGCAATTGACCAACAATATGAAGCGCAAGGAACCCGGACGCACCAGAAACTAAAACCTTTGACATTTTGGAAAGAATAACAATATATGGACCAACAAACGGATCCTACACAGGAAAAAGGGTTTTGTTGGTATTTATACATGCTGTGGCAAAAATCGCTGAGATTTCCCAATTGGGAAAAGCGCCGTTGTTTTTTATTTAACCAATGTAGTTTCTGTAGTTTCTGTAGGTTCAAACTTCAGTGGCATGGTGGAAGAGTCAAGACCCAAGTCTGATTGGTGAGGGCACCTGCCACCCGGCATGTGCTGTTTGCCTTATTGCTATTACTTTGTTGATATTGCTTTGAACTTCACTGGATATGCTTATGCTATTTTCAATTAACAGTGTGAGCGAGCGCACAGTCGCTTAGTTCACTTATTTGTCTTGTCACATGACATCCCCAGCTCAATGCTCATGACATCAATTGATCAGCTGAAGTGTTCTAACTTCTGCCGTTAGTTAAATGCTCCGTGGCACGAATATGTGGCTCACTTGTTCGGCACTTTTCAGGTTTTGTGTCAAATTTGTCCGGAGTCCAGACCAACATACGTCGGATTAGTTGCGTCCGATAATCTAGTTACTTCAGCGTGTACAATAAATTTGAAAATAGACCAATTGCTATAAAATTAGAGACAGGTGAACTAGTCCTATAGTATGGACCGCAACTGAAGGTCTGATCGTTCCTTTGAAAACGTCCATATTTGGCAAGGTAACTATATTTTCTGTCGAGATCAGTCGAACCTGATAACAAACTCGTAGAAGGATTATCAATCAGATAAAAGCCTTTTTTATGAGAAAGTACTAGAGGCCAGAGTGACGAGTCCAGAGGTAAGTATCAGTTTCCTTTTACTGATTGAGGTAACTAGTGCTTGTAGTGATCATCTGCGATTATGAACAAGCTGCACTATCGACTCCCAAAGGCACAATATTTGACATATTGTGTCTTGAACGCATATTGAGACTTGATTTATGGCAACAATTTGCTAATATTTCAAAACTGTGATTTGTTACCTCTAGTCTCAAGTAATCAGAGACATCTCGATATGAAGCCTTCATTTCTATTTGGTTTTCCGATTCCACAATTCTGATCTCGATCTGATAAGAGCTTCGACTGCAACAAGCAACTTTCATCAACCTTCCTAAAACAAAACCTCCCAAAATGACTCAATAATCTGCTCTTTATCCAGCTCTAATCAACGACCGGACGCCGCCGTGTTACTACGAAGGTTTCCTTTATACCTTCAAATCGAGCAGTTTCATGAGTCTGATCCTGATCCCTTTTTAGGAATCGTATCATCGGACTTCCGAATTCGGTAATTTTAAGATATGTCACATAGATCTTGATTCATATAACCGCAATCAGATGAGAATCGTACGTCTGTCACAGCAGATTATCTCAAGTGGTGGAATCATGAGACGATAGGTGATTTGGGTATAAATACACAAAGGACCCACCGCCCTTGGATCGATTGTGTCGACAAACCAGACCAATCAATCACAAAAAATGACTGTCAACTCCTGCGAATCCCACTTATTGCAATCCACTGTTACCAAGAAGAATCCATTCGTCATTGGTGGTAATGGTATCGAAATTACCGTTCAGGATCCATACACTGACAAAGTCTACCAGATGATAGATGGTTGTACTGGTGCTTCTGTTGGTGCGTTAGGACACGCTGATGAAGAAATCGTTGAAGAAATCGCCAAAGCAGGTAAAGAATGTGTTTATTCTTTCCCATTGGCAATGACCAACAAGAATGCTGAAGACTTGGCTGAATACTTGATCGAACGTTCTCCAAAGGGTGCCTTCAAAGCTGCTATTTTTACTTGTTCTGGTTCTGAGTCCAATGATAACGCATTGAAGATCATTTATCAATATCATGCTGAAAGAAATGATCATAAAAGAGTCAAATTCATCTCTAGATTGAATTCATACCATGGTTATACTATTGGTTCTATGTCTATCTCCGCTGCCAGACGTGCGCCATTTGATCCTATCTTACTAGATACCAAACAGACTCCAAAAGTTAGCACCATTTATCGTTATCGTCACCAAAAGGATGGTGAATCTGAAGAACAATACAAAGACAGACTATTACAAGAGTTGGAAGATGCATTCATTGCTGCTGGTACAGACACTGTTGCTGCATTTGTCACCGAGACAGTGTCTGGTTCTACTATCGGTACTGAACCTCCTTTACCTGGTTATTTGGAAGGTGCTCGTGCTATCTGTCACAAATATGGTGCTTTGTTCTTCTTGGATGAAGTTATGTGTGGGTTATCAAGATGTGGTACTTTCCATGCCTGGGAGAAGTATTTGCCTTTGGATAGTGAAGATTCAGGTGCTGTTGGTCCAGATATACAATCTATTGGTAAAACACTAGGCTCTGGGTTTGTTACTATTGCTGGTGTGTTAATCTCACCAAAGGTCAGAGATACTATTGCTAATGGTTCAAATAACATCCCAGGTGCTCAAACTTATCATTCCCATTCATTCAATTGCAGAATCGCATTGGCTGTTCAAAAGAAGATCGAGAGATTGAACTTGACTTCCAACATTGAAGAAGTTGGTTCTTACTTAGGTCAATTATTGAAAGAGAGAGTTCCATCAAGCTCACAATTTGTTGGTGAGGTCAGAGGTACTGGTGGTTTCTGGTCTGTCGAATTAGTCAAAAACAAAGATACCAAAGAAAAGTTTACAATTGAAGATGACTTCGCGCATCTGGTTGGTGGTATTGCTTTCAAGAATGGATTGTCTATTATGGCACTATGTGGTGCTGGTGAGGTTGGTGATCATCTTACTTTATCCCCAGCCTATATCATTACCAAAGAAGATGCTGAGAAGATGGTTGATATTTTGGCTAAGTCTATTACGGAAGCTGAAGAAGTGTTTTTATCATCAAAGTAACGAGTGTTGTTCTTATGTATTTATTGTTTGAATGTTTTGCTTTGTTTTGGATCAAAAATCCTGTAGGGCAGTTTCGTATGGCTATTGGGTTGCCTTCGTAAAGTATTACCAGAAGATACGTATTCCGTGCTTCAAGATATAACGTAACACATCCATATCAAGCTTAATTGATGAATGCACTTTTTTATAAAGAGAGTGTTCTATAATTTTCAGTTTCTACTTTACGTCCTCTGTTCAAGTAGAGACCGAATCAAGGTTTCACCTGAAATGCTAAGACCGGAGATGATCGTCAACTTGGACACTTAGTATCTATTTCAAGTCTTGTCCCTGGATGGCTATCCCGATTGGGCCTAAGCAGTTCTTACCAGAACACAACCACACAGAGTCAGAAGCTAGCAACAGTACTTAAGTCATTAGAATCCATCAAGATGTAGCACACAGTTACCGATTCAGCACTTCAATTATATCATGCTCCATAGATTTACCATGCCAATCACAGTGCCCAAATGCTCCCAACTGGCTCTCGACCAAATCGCACCATCTTCCTACCTCACCGAGATCATCGGACATCCAATCAGATGCCCCATACAACGACGCCATCTCAGCTGGTTTCTAAAAGCAGGTCGATTGCGAGATCTTGTAATTAAAACACCCATTCGACGAGATCAAATACGTTAGCGAAGTCATTGGTGAGTTCTTCATTACTGATGATAATGGGACATATTCGGGCAAGGCTGGTGAAGTTCAGAAGTTGATTATATTTATATCAAGAGGGGCTCAACTATGACGTTCGAGACCAAGGGCTTTGTCGCTAAGAGGCCATCGGGTCCTGCTAAATGGAGGAAATAAACATTATAGGATGTAGTAAATCCGAACTCTGATTTTCCACTGTGAGAAACTTCACAACCACTAGCATCTGAACAGCAGGAAAGACTACACAATGTCAGAAGGAAACGTCCAACTGGGCGACAGGCTCTCCTATGACGGTGAACTGTGCACAGTCAGGTTCATCGGCGAGCTGCCCGCGTGGCCAGGGATCGCGGCCTACGGTGTCGAGTGGGACAACATCAAGAAGGGTAAACATGACGGGTCATACAAGGACAAGAGATACTTTCAGACAGCTGACGGTGCGAAGAGTGGGTCCTTCTTGAAAGCCAGTAAGAAGCATGATGCAGTTCGATTGTTCTATAAGGCATTGATGGTGACGTATGGTGAGAAAGTGGAGGACAGGGAGATCAGGATTGGGAGGAAGTTCGTGGAGAGTTATGGGTTTCAGAAGTTGCAGAGGTTACAGAGTGATTTCCACTATTTGAAGAACATATCATTGAGCAGGAAGTGTGTGAAGGGTGTTGTTCATGAGGACGAAGTTGAACTGGTCCGAAATGGATTGAAGAATTTGGTGGAGCTGGATCTTTCATTTAATCTATTTGTTTCTTTGGGTGATGTCTTGTCGATTCTGGAATGTCTGAGTATAATTAAACTGAATTTAACAGGGAATAGGCTCACTGAGGTTGCTGAGAAGATAGTTGCCCCATCTTTGAAATCGTTGAACCTCACATTGACATATGCATCAAAGGAAGTATTGGATTCCTTACATAATGTCTTCCCAAATCTTGAAGCATTATACCTATTAGACAACAACCTCACAAACTGCCCAATTGATCTAGTAACACTGGCCAATCTAAATCAGCTAGATCTATCAATGAATGACATCAGAGAAATACCCACATCATTGTCAAAGAGCCCCAGAATCACGAACCTCAACCTTGGTGATAACCTCATCTCCATCAAACCATCACCAGTCACATTCCCAAATATACTTAGCCTCGACATACGAAGAAATGAAATCAAGTACTGGAAAGAGATCGTTCTTCTCAATGAACAATTCCCTAACGTGACTGAATTACGAATCAACGGGAATCCGTTGTTTGATGGAAAGACACTAGACGAGGTGGAATATATCATCATTGCAATGTTTAGGAAAGTGAAGATCTTGAATGGCGGGGATATCGTTGAACAAGAACGGATTAATGCTGAGTTATATTTCCTTTCGAGGGTCAGTCTGGGTGACGTTGAATATAGTGAGGAGAATCTCGATATATTGGCAAAGAAGCATGGGAAGGTAGTTAATAAGGTAACAGTCCTCAAGAATAACATTGATTCTGAGTTATTGAAATTGAAAGTGAAGCACAATGATGAACTGGTAGAACTGGAGATTGTTCAAACTCTGGAATTCTTGAGACTGAGGGGCATCATTAGTCGAGTTTTGAAGAAGAGCATATTGGATTTCCAGATATCATACGATATTGGCACATTGAAAGAGACATTGAACAATGATATGTCACTAATATCGTCATTCAAGTTTGAACAGGGTCAATTGCTACTCATTGAAGATGTATAATCTACAAATAGACACTTCATTAATTAACTCTCTCTTCATAGTATACAACTGTAACCTTATGCACTCTATTTAATCAGCGTGGAAGTTCCATAACCCATCACCCAAATAATGAATCATCTCAATACCGATCCCTTTATTAACGGACTTGATATCTTCAGTACTCATAATCAATTTACCAATAGCCAAAGCGTGTTCCTTACCTTCAGCATATATAGCAACAATAGTATCTTTCTCCAAACCTGGAGCTCCTGGCAAACCAGCACCAGGAGATGTCAAACCAGGGCACATGACATTAGCACCAGAAAGCACGAATTTAATGGCACCTCTATCGACTTTAACAGAAGGGAAAGCAGCAGGGTATTTATGAACTAATCTTAAACATGGAATCAATTCATTGAATTGTTGATAGAAGACAACTTGACCATCTGATAAATATATTTGGATCTTGTCTTCACACTTCAATAATTCGACTTGAGATTTCTTGGGCACGATATCATCTATGACAGGTTCCAATTTTTCGAATTGTGAGACGAATTTTTGCTTCAAGTTTCTTTGAACTGATGATTTAACGTTGGATCTGGTGTGGATATCCTCTTTGGTGAATCTGGGGGTTCGTTAGTAGTTGTCAAATATACGTAGATTATAATTATAAGGACCACATACTTTTTGAACATCGTGAGGGCCAGTGTTTGGTGGTGTTTTACTGGTTGAGACTTTGTTAGAGGTCTACGAAGGGCATCGATTTGTTGAAAAATTTCACCCGTAGAGTGGCTCTACCAGATTATGGAGAAGTATTATTTACGTTTGAACATGGTGGGGCTCTCTACGGCCGTGGAGCTTGTGTTTGAAGTATTGTCGAAAGTGTCTACGTTCAGCTCATCTCTTCCGAGTGGTTACTCATTACAACAGGTTAATCACATTTTCGTTGATGCCGTATACCATAAAAATTACGTCAAAAAAACACGTATCAAACGATCAGAGTAGCTCAATCACACAAACAAGATCCATAGACAACATACATAACAATTCAAAACCACACCCATGAACTCATGAACTGCAAAACTTTGAAAAAAAAAAAGGGTAGAATTCTCCATAAGAAGAAAAAAAAAGTGTCCAAAAATTCCCTTAGAGTCAGATTTCAAGAATCAACTAAAAGGAGAGGTCGTGGTTAAATTTTCAACCAGCAAAAACACAATCTCGGACGAATCCTCACTGATATGCGTATTTCCCGTGCATAAGGATAAAGAAAGGAAAAAAGTGAAAGGACAACCAGATGGTTGAAAATTTTGTGATTTTTTGTTCCTTTTATACTGAATCCTGGAAATCCGCGTACTTTTGAGACCGGGATGGAAATTACGCCTGTACTTTTGTTTACTATTAACATGCATTAAGCACTTTCTTTATAAATTCATAAAATCTTCGTCGTCGTCGTCATTGAAACCAGTAGTACCATAAAAAGACTCATATTTAACTCCTGATGTAATAATACCAGTTACAAGATCTTTATTCAGGTTGTGATCCTTACCACTGACAACAATACCTGATGATTCAACACCTTCACCTTTCAGATAATCACCCTGGATATCATATGTCAATTTATTCAACTTCTTTTCACCCTTTGGACCACAAAGTCTCACAAACTGCTTGAACCTCCTTGATGAGGAACTGGAACCTAATTTTCCGAATGCATCCCTCTTTGAAGAAACAGTTGGGTTTGGTGTGATTGGGACAACATCTGGAGTGTAATACATGGTGAAGAACTCATTGTATTCTTTCTCATTAAGAAATCCTTCATTGTCTGAGAACTGTAATGGGTAGATTCTATCTTTTTGTGACATGTATAATTTCTGAACTGGTTTCTTCACTTCTTCTCTCTCTGGTTCTTGTTGTGAATCTAAGATTATGCATTGAGATGATCCGATTGAGGTTAGATCAACTTTTCTAATACCGGGCTTGGTTCTCTCTTTCAATAGATTTGCAATATCAACCCTGTTCCTTGATGGTTCAGTAACTGGTACCTTTTCTGCAGTGGATTTTTTATTAATATTGGTGTGTTTTATAGGACTGTTCCTATAGGGACAAGTGACTGCGGGAGATTTTGGCTCCGATAGCACATAAGCTGGATCATTCTCAAACTGTTTATC
This sequence comes from Komagataea pratensis, assembly GCA_003707865.2. Lineage (NCBI taxonomy): Eukaryota > Fungi > Ascomycota > Saccharomycetes > Phaffomycetales > Wickerhamomycetaceae > Komagataea > Komagataea pratensis. The sequence continues at coordinate 194,462 of PPMA02000007.1, forward strand.
CATGACATCACCAGCTTGCTTGATAGGAATATTAATGTCATCCAATGCTTTATCCAGACCATCATCTTCATCTTCATAAGCTTCAAAATTCAAGATCTTCATGTGTAATGGATTTACAGTACCTTCCAGTGATGATGACTGAGACCTACTTTCTAACCTAGCACCTTCTAATACTCTATCCAAAGAGTCATCAAAACCATCTGCTTCACTATCTGATACCACGGTGACTTCTCCTTCTTTTGGTTTGATCGCGTCTTCAGTGTCTCCAGTCAGTGGTGTGGCTTCTCTCTTTGAATACTCAGCAAGAACTTCATCTAATGAATCAGTATCAGAATCAACTTCTTTGATCGGATGTTCCTTTTTCTGCTTCACTTTCTCTCCAAATGTAAACGATTCGATGATATTTATATCTTCATCATCATCTTCTTCTACTTCTTCTTCTTGCTCCTCTTCTTTTCCCTTGATATCGAGAGCTACCTTTGTGTTTTTGATTGGCGAACTTTCAAATATATCAAGATCATCATCATCTTCTTGAGTAGTAACCTTTCTGTGTTTAGCTGGTGAGTTCTCCAATAACGACGACCTTCTCTTCGGTAGAGGACTTATGATCTTGAAAGGTGACGATGAATTCTGATCCAACACTTCAACTTCTTCATCAGATACTTCATCAAGAAAAGCTTTGCAATCCTTTTTAGGGACATTAAGCAATGGTCTAATGAATGGAAGCTTTGATGAGCTTGATCTAGATGACGGCTTCTCTGGTGTTGTGAACAGTTCATCCAGATTCAGTGATTGTTCGGCAGTTTTAGTGGCTTGATTCCCACTTGTTTCTTCTTCTTCATCATCAGACAGTAGCGAGATACTTGCATCTTTTGTGATCTCTGTTTTTGACGATTCTGGACTCGAGGTTCCACCAACTTTTCTCACCAATTTCGAGGAGCTAACAAAGCCGGTATCGACATTGGTAGGCATGAAGAATCTCTTTCTAGGTTTTGGTTCGGATGCTTGAAATGCAGTCTTTCCAACAATTCTTTTCTTTGTAGCTCTTTTCTTTTTTGGTAGATTCTTCCCAAGCATCGCCTGTGTAGCATATTTGATAACTTCATCTTCATCCTCACCTCTAGAAATAATGAGATTATCCTCAGGAATATCAATCATGGTTTTAACACATCTTGGAGCAATATCATTTGGAATGATTCTATCTGAGGTACCCATATCTAACGCATCACCAGCAATTTGCTTTTGAACATTGGCATATTCATTCATAGCTTGGTCGAATTTGGATTCTTCATTACCTGATAATAATAAAATGACTTTACCATCTCTTTTTCTACCAGTTCTACCCATTCTCTGAATGTTCTTGATTGGACTTGAGGTGGAATCATAACAGACAATTAGATCAACCTCACCAATATCTAAACCTTCTTCACCGATAGAAGTAGCAACTAATACATTGATGTCACCTTTCTTGAACTTCTTGATCAATTCCTTTTGCAATTTCTGATTCATACCTTGAACTTGAGCTTCTTCTGATGTACCAGTTCTGCTAACAGCTCTTTGGGCAGCTTGCTCCTCTTTTTCTCGTTGACGATCCTCGTCCATTTCTCTTTCTCTTTCCTCTCTCTCAAGTTTCTTCTGTTTTCCACGTCCCTTCTTTCCATTTTTCCTAACATACTCTTCCTCATCAAAACCTTCTTTACCTCTGGATTGACCAATGAAAATATGAGGCTTGCATTTGTCACCAATGTTTGCATCTAGGCATTTAACAATTTCTAAAGCAGACTCTCTAAGCTCAGTGAAAACGATCACTCTTGAGTCTTTATTTTCTTCAAAGAAATCGGTCAACTCTTGCAGCAAGTGTTCTAGCTTAGGGTGACTAATGTAATATTTGTTTTCAAGAGCCTTGTCACAGGTTTCTTCAATTCTTTTCAATGCATCATGGTAGAAGAACATTTTGGAGATCTTGTTGGTGGATTTACCCATTTCCCATTTGGTTCTGAATTCTTTGCATTTGTCCTGGAAATAAGAGTAAAAGGTTTTGACACCATAAATTTTCAGCCTTCTCAACATTGTTCCCACATATCCAATAACTTGTAAAATAAAATAGTAGTTCCACTTCATACCTTCATTGAGTGACGGGTTCATAACAACGGCCTTGGACTTTTGCATGACTTGGAATGCGTTGATTTTGGCGGGATCCGTGACATCATAAATATGTGCTTCATTTGCCTTCTTCAGAACAGGATCAATGGCTTCAGATAGTAATTCAATAATATCTGAAACTTCGCTATTAACATCACACCTTATTCTGACTGTTTCTTTTCTTTTCATGTACTTCACAATATCAATACTTTCTTCTGTTCTGATTTCAATTGACGAAATTCGAAGATTCGAAACAACTTCTTGAACACCTTCAATATCAGCAGCAGGTGTCGCAGTTAGTGCAAGAAGCCGGTATGAAGTGTTGAATCTATCAATGAACTTGACAACATTGGCATATGAATAATTACCTCTTGCCCTATGTGCTTCATCAATAACCAAACAAACAATATCACTTGGTTTCACAATACCATGATGCAAATCATTATCAACAACTTGAGGAGTCGTAAAGAAAACTCTTTTACTGTTCCAAATTTCTGGTCTATTCTTTCTGGACTTGTCTAACAAAATAGCAGTATCAGTGCTGGGTATATCTGTGACACCTAAACAGGCTTGGATCTGTTGTGCAACCAATGGTCTAGTAGGAGCCATGAAGATGATCTTCCCCTTGGGAAACCATTTGTAGTAGTTAAGCATGACAGTACTAGCAATGAATGTCTTACCCATACCAGTGGGTATAGCACATAGGACATTCCTGAAGAGTGCCTTGTTTATGATATCATACTGGTAGTCTCTGACTTCATAATTGGATGGATAGATGTATTTGTCCAATGCATTCTTGTTAATGTCATGGTGTGTGGGCAGATATGTGACCTCCCGTGTGATCTCCTCGTATCTGGCAGGCAACCCGTCTTCTGGCTCCAGTCTCTCCCCAGTCAGAGTCCTTTGCACTGGTCTCACATGCCTCACGACTGTCTCGTGGACTCTTCTGTTCACAGCACTGTTTGTCTTCTCAATGGCCTCCTGGAGGAACTTGTCATCTTCAAAACTGTCGCTGTCGCTCATCCCGGGCGCAGAATACCCGCAGTGGTTAGCTTTGTGAAGTAGGCTCTGGTTTGTTGATGTTTTCGCCTCTTTGTTTATAAAAACGCGACACGAGATTTTTATTTTTCTACTATACGGACTTGCACATCAACATAAATAATGATTTCTATTACTATTCATAACCATGCTATAATCTGGCATTGTTGAAAGCAGCGATGATATCCTTCTTGGTGAATTGTAATTCCACATCCCTGTAATATCTGGAAATGATACCTTCCAAACCTAACGTGGTAGACACAAATTGTGCTTGAACAGCAGACCAAATCTTTTCAATCAATCGTTTCTGGATCTCATATCCTTGATCATCACTAAAATGTTTAACAACGATTTGTCTAACTTGTGACACAGACTTGTTGATCTCTTTGGTGTTGTAGTTCATCAATAGTTTGGATAGTGTGTCCTTCGTGTAAGCATTTCTCTTTGACGGATCAACACCCTTAGAACTTAAGTCATCAACCAAGTTTTGAACATCATTGACGAAAACAGCAATCTTACCAAAGTATTCATTAACTAAACCACGAACATACTGGTCTCTGGAGGAACCATAAATGTTCTTTGCAGTATTCACACATTTGCTTAATTGTGGTAATTTTGAGACAGTGCTTGATTCCACAATCCAGTTACAATTTTGAATTAAATTGATCAAGTGGTTTCTCTTTTCTTTGTTCACATTGATTTCATGAAGGTGGAAAACAGACTGTTTCATGTCTTCTTCTCTCAATAAATTCTTGATAATGACACTAGATAACTGTTCATATGAGCTGTTGATTAATTCTCTTGTTTCTGTTGAGGTGACAGTATCATTAGTGAATAGAGCTAATGTACTCTTATAATTTTGTTCAATATCAGCAACCAACTGCGTGAAATTTCTGGTATAGATTGAGATTTCTTTGACTTTCTTTGGTGCCAATGTAGTCTTATCAATGTTCTTGACTTCGACATCTAAGAATCTCAACCAATCCGCTTTCAATCTATCACTAACGTTCTTGAATGAATTCAACAAGAATTCTTGATTAGTGGAACTGTATTTCTTATCGAACAATTCCAAATATAGTATCACAGCTAATGTATTCTTCTGATTGTGTCTTAGTGTTTGAACCAATGATCTCATCAAAGTATCAACCCCAGGGTCGAAAATAGACGATATAGATTGGTATAATTCTCTTGCACTTTCCCTATCTGTTTCAATTTCATCAGCCTCTGAACCTAAAAATCTCACACGTTCTTTGATCGGCAACTTCTTAGAATAGTCCTTCACACTGATGTCATCATGAGAAACATGAAAGAATGTCAAAATAAAATTCTGTTGTAAAATAATGTGTTTTTGTAAAGTTGAGAAGGTATCAAAGATCAGCTGTGTGGATGGATTATCCACTTGTGTTTGTGTTTGTGTTTGTTCAGGTTCAGGATTCTCCAACATTCCCAGTCTCATCTTCAACTTATCTTGTTGATGTTCTATCTTACTTCTTGTTTCTGCTGAAATTGGACGATCTTTGAATGCAGTTGGACTGGCTAATGTGAACTTATCAATGGATGAGGAAGCAGCCAAGATGGAAATTTCCAAGCTATGCAACATCTTTTCATAGTAACTATTTGCAGAACCTTCCCAAATACCAATCAACTTGTCAAATGTATCTTCAGAAACACCCTTGGCAAACAACACCAACGTAGCATATGTCAACAACTTAGCCAATGAATTAAAAATCAATGAAACATCAAACTCATGAGTTCTGAGTAACTCTACAAAAGTAACCTTGAATCTCTTATCTAAATCACCAACAAGTTTACGTAGGAACCTAATAATAACGTTTTCATATTTGGCTCTACGATCCCTTAATGCTCTCATATCACCAAGATCATCGTCATCAACATCATATCTGGTAGTGGTACCATTGATTTCCAAAATAGCTGATTGCAAATCACCCAAGATACTTTCAATTTGTGCGATATCACCATCAATATCAGAACCAAGTAATACATTCAATGAATTCTCATCAACTGAAACAGTTTTCAATATGTTTCGTAATTGATTCCATAAATTCTTCTTATTCATTGTCTCGACTTGAATACCATCATTAGCAGCTTCCATATGTTGGATACTTTCAGCAAAACCAGCTAATTCAATCTGGAAGAAATCTAATAGTGGTGTAATTTTGTCACATTCTTCAATAGCATTTCCAGTATAAATTTGTAGATCAGATGATTTGTCCCTAATGTCAACAACCTTCTTAACAATATCATAACGAGCCTTAGCAAATTCGTGGTATAACTTCTGGGTAATGGTATCAGCATCATCATTGACATCCCATTCTAAGCTATCAAAAACATCAACAACAGAGGTATCAGTGTTACCTTGTTGGATGGTACTTGTTTCAAAAGCAACTGCCGAATCAACGGTGTTTGCACGTTTTCGAATCTCCATTCTCGGCATCTCTTCATCCAATTTATCATAAACAGCTTCTGTCTCATCATCAGATTGGACATTGACTTTGATAGTGCCTGGCGTAGTCATCAGCTGATCTTTGCTTTGATTCTCATAACTTTGATCAAATGAAAAATCCTGGGATTCATTGACAACTTCATTCAAAACACCATTTCCATCATTGAGGCGAGGTGTTTGTGGTGCTGACTCACCAGCGTCTGAGGCAAAATATAATTCAGTAATGTCCCCAGAGACTTCAGAGTCCTCTTGCTCTTGTTCTTTTTCAAATTCATGCATACTTTTTCTATGACCAACAATTTCAATACCTCTCAGAGATTGACTGACACTTTGAGGAATAGAACCACCGGATTCTGAGTCAGTTTTGACTGTAGGATCATAAGGTTTTTCAACTGACTCTTCTTCGTCTTGAATACGTAATCTTGTTAACTCTTCTTCAATCTCAGCTTCTAACTGGGTACTTTCAGCTCTTGGTAAGTCTTCTTGCATTGCTGGTAAAGTAGCAACAGACTCTCCTGGATCCAATGATCTTCTATGTTCATATTTTCTTTCTGCGGATTGTTGATCGGTATATCCAAGTGATGCATTAACAGGAGCTCTAGAAATATTAGGATTTGAACTTGTTGACCCAACGGCTGCACCAAGCGCAACAGCAGCACCAGTAGCTGCGACGCCAGCAGCAACACTACCCAGTGCATCATCAACCATAGTCACACCACTTTGTCTCTGTTGCCTTGAACTTTTGGTGAGTTTGGAGACCGGTGGAGTTTCTGTATCACCTATGTTCAATGGAGATGGTCTCTTGTTGTCCATCCTCGAACCCATTTGTGAAGGTGGGACATTTGGTGGTGGTATATTGGATTGTGATGAGACTGATGGTCTCTTTTGAAGCGGCAGCTTTGAAGGTGATTGAGGCTCTCTAGATGATTCTTTTGAGACTGATGGTCTTGATGATATTGATGGTTCTGCAACCGATGATCTTGATGCACCACCAGAAGGTGCCGTGGATGGTCCTCTATCGACTGCTACAGGAACTAAATCTTTATTGACAAAGATCTGGTATGATTTCTCATCTAAACCAAACAGAGCCAGATCCCAGTTAACCAATTGGGGGACTAATCCATTCTTGAATTTTCTGTAAATTCTCACCAACGACGTCACAAAGACTTGTCTCTCCTTTGAAGTATTCGTCTCCCAGTAATAATCTTTACCTAGTCTAGCTAAGAACCCAATATCAGAAGTGAGTTCTCTTTTAATAAGGGATAGTTCATTAAGACTCCAACTTCTACCAATCTGGAAAGACCCATTACTGGCCTCTCTACCTTTATGCATGAACACCGATCCGTCCTTCTTGACAGCGAGAACCAACACCCTGGATTTCTTGTTTGAACGTGATGATCCTTCAGGTGATTTGTGTGTTGGAAAGTTCTCATCCTCTGTGACTCTAACATGCGTGATGTAACTTTCTAGAACATTGCCATTTTCATCATGACGAGAGAAGCAGTACTTGATCAATTTCTGTTTATCCTGCTCGTACTGTTGAGCCAATGATGATCCCGTAGAGTTCGTGGTGGACACAGAACTGTTCCGGCTATGGCTCCGCTTCTTGAATGGAGAAGTAATGGCCATGACTGGGTAATCTTGGCCGGCCTGACGCGATGCTGGATGTCTGATCTGGCCTGCTTCGTACAATTCCTCATACTCAAATCCAATGATGTTTGTTTGTTTCTGCTCGTTGCGAATTCATAATCTGGTTCGCTCCGATGGGAATGTCTCCGAGCTAACCCGTTTTTCTGTCCCAAAATGGAAATTGCTCAGTTCGGGTATTTTAGGCTGAGAAAAAGGAAAAAGCATTTAAAAAGAAAAGCTGTTTGGAAACCACTTTTTTTTTTGATTTTGCCCTTCAAAACCAAACACTTACAAATTCCCCATCAGCACAACAACAGCGCAGCCAAACACGCTAAACACACACCAAACATACGCCAAAACCATATTCCCACTCTCAGCAATGTCCAACGCATCCTCCAGCGCAGCCTCCCTTCTTTTACGGCAATATAGAGAGCTCACAGACCCTAAGAAGGGCATTCCGTCGTTCCACATTGAGCTAGAGGACGACAACATCTTCCTTTGGAACGTCGGTGTCATGATTCTCAATAAAGAATCCGTTTACTATGGAGGATACTTCAAGGCACAAATGAAATTCCCTCCAGACTTCCCTTTCTCACCTCCAACTTTCAGATTCACCCCTTCCATTTATCACCCTAATGTCTACAAGGATGGTCGTTTATGTATTTCCATTTTGCACCAGAGTGGTGATGCTACTTCAGACGAACCAGACTCAGAAACCTGGTCACCAGCTCAAACAGTTGAGACTGTCTTGATCTCCATTGTTTCATTACTAGAAGACCCGAATGCTTTGTCACCAGCCAACGTTGACGCTGCTGTAGACTGGAGAAAGAGACCAGATGTCTACAAGCAAAAGATTGAACTTGAAGTCGAAAGATCCAAACAGGACATCCCTGCAGGTTTTGAGTTCCCAGACTCTGAAAAGGCCTACATTTCAAGCCATCCATCTGGTGCTGACGAAGAAGTCGTTGATGAGAATTTCTGGTATGACTCTGAAGAAGATGATGATGAAGAAAGCTATGATGATGATAGTATAATGGATGATATTGATGCTAATAATGAAGAAGACGATGATGAAGAAGAAGAAATCACATCAGAATCAGAGAAATGAAGGAAGATAAATTAGGTTATACTTCTCAATAAGTTTGTTGTTTTTGATGTTATTTTTTATTTGCCTTTCCCCCTTTTTTCTATCTGATTGTTGTCTTGTTTTGTTAATTTTAGTTGCATATTAAAGGTTGTTACGATTAACCATATTCAATCTTTCCACTTTATTTTTGATTTCCACCATTTTATCTACGTTTTTGAGGGAAGGGGTTTCAGCGTTATTATTATTCATGATGATGATATCTTTTTTTTTTTAATTACTGATTATACTTATTTTGATTGGCACACATCTGCTTACCTGCACAGAATCATTACTCAAGAATCCAGTCTGAGTTGGCAGAGGCGAGTATCATGACCTACTGTCCTTAATGGATTATTCCCGGCGATGACATATTTTCACTACATATTTTATTCGCTTGATGTCCATGGTTGGTCCATCCCATATACATACAAGTATTCCTTTCTGCCTGCACTCGTGCAGATTTGTTACACCAGGATACCCCCTGTATTTGTATTGAATTTGTAACAAATTTTATGATTATTGGTTTATGTAAATCATTCAGAAGAATAAAAGATGAATTAGAAAAAAATGGATACAATTGTAGATGCCTGTTACCTGTATTGTATTTGAAAGTACTTTTTTTGAGCCATACGGTCGACAGCATACTTTCGATGACGAAAGGTGTGGATCTTGCAGAGTGTGTGGTTTTGGTGATATGTTCTGTTTTCGGCTGCATTACCATGACAACAACGCATAATGTCACATAGCCTAATCAAGATAGAGTCTAAGCAATACTTGATCAGAGGTTCAGAAGTTAAAACTCGGTGATGTTTCATATAATGAGACAAGAGCGTGCAGAAGAATTTTTATTTGCTGGTATTGTGTACTCACCTTTTGGCCAAAAGAATCGCAAAGCACGACTTTAATCAAATTAGCACTGCTAAGAATGCGATCATTAGGACAAAGGCTTCAATGGTTCGGGTCTTACACACTGACACTACTGTTACTGCGTGGACTTCTAATGTCTAATGATGCTAATTTTCCTGGTCTATGCACACAAACTGCCTCTTATCATGTTTTTCGTATGTAGTGTTCTCTTTAGCGTATGCTCGAACTCTGTACATTAACTACAACAGTCATTTCAGTTCAATTTCCATCTATGAGTGATGTATTACACTGACTTGTCCTTTTCGATGCATGAATTTTCGAACTATAATATCAATCCTCGATATACTCAAACTGCTCCAGCTCCTTCAAATTTTTCAGCAACTCATCAACTTTCAACTTTATGATCCCATCAGGATAGTTACCCTCTGTCACAATAACAGCTTTCAATTCGGTATTCTCAACATCACGAACATAGACTTCGACATCTTCATCAACCTTTTCAAACTTGATCAATCCATCAAGAGAACCAACAAAACTATCGTCGAGGTTGTTATTCTGTGTGGCTTGGCCAATCGCACTCGCATTACTATCACTTCTTCCTGCTCCAGCATTAGCAGCTTCGACTCGACTGGCAAGGAGTTGCTGATACACGAATAAAGCAATCAATTTGAGTTTTCTGTCATCGAGTTTGGCTGATGTTGAATGACTGGAGAGAACAGAGCCGTTAGGAAGAGTGATGGCTGTGGCAAGAATGGATTTGGATGTGGTGGAAACAGGGCGTGTTGTTTGTTGGAGAACGTTCTCGAGGTTTCTGGAGTGAATCATTGTGGTGGTGGTATTCCTGTTCAATTGTTGGTTTTCGTAGTACGTAGTTTAGAAATAGTTATCTGCCATCACAAAACAAAGTCGCGAAATGTTGACTTTTTGGTACGGCCACTCTTATCATGGAACAACACTACAGAACAGTTATCAATACCAAAATCATCAAATCAATATCTTGAAAAAAAAATATATAGCAATAAAGGAGTGTATAACTCTCGCATAGTAAAAACTGAAAAATCACAAAGTTTCATAAATCAACTCTCTAACCCTATAATCTTCATTGGCTTCTTCTATTTCTTCCCAATTACCAACGATATCATCCTTACCTCTCACAACACCAGGAAGCATTCTTCCCTTGGAGTAACGTCTCCAGACATTTCTTGCCTCTTCATCAGTACCTAGATCTCTATAAGTGAATGAAATTCTGTTTGCTGTTAAAATAGTGACTAATTTGTTGGTTCTTTGAGGCATGTGGAAACCACCACCAGCAAGTGAAGTATAGATGTAAACGGGTTCATCTTTCAACAGTTCGATAACTTCTTCAGTGGTTGGTTCGTGGAGTTCTTCATCTTCTTCCTCTTTCGGTTCAACCTCTTTAGTTGCTGGTCCCTCAACAGACTCGGAAACAAATTCTGTGGTTTCTTTAACCTCTTCATCATCCTTAGTTGGCTCTGTATCAGGAATCTCGATGTCTTTGTCTTTTAATTGATCTTCATCATCAGCGACATCAGGCGTAGATCCAGTAATCTCGTTCTCTAATTCTTGGATCAATCTTTCTGTCTCATCATGGATAGCCAGGTTAGCAGTCGCTTTTGTTGTTGATTCCAGTTCTTTACCCTCAGTATCGTCCTCCTCTCCAACATCTTTTTCGATTGCCTCTTTGGTCTCAACCTCAAGTTTCCCAGATTCTTGGGCGGCGTCTACTTCTTTTTCTTCTTCCTCTTCTTTCTTCTTTCCTTCATCTTCGGATTTATGAGCTTTCAAATCATCTTCATCAGTCTTAATGGTATGAACTTTGATGTCTTTAGTCTCTGCAGATTGAGTTTCATCAATCTCAACTGCAATCTTCTTGGAATCTTCTTCAACATCCTTAATTTTTGTATCTTCGGCGACTTCTTTAGTTTCTTCAGTCTTGCTGGCACTCTCATGTTTCTTTCCAGGTTCTTCATGAACAACAACTGACTTGTTAGCTTCAGTCTCATCAGCAATCTCAGGTTGCTTCTTATCGGTGACTTCTGGGTTGGCATCTGCTTCATCAACAACACTGGTCTCGCCAGATTCAACAATGTCATCGTCTGGTTCCTCGCCAGCTTCAACTTGTAGAACTTCTGGTTCGTCATGTTTCTGCTCTGATTCTTCATGTGCCGGCTCTTCAGTTGATTCTTCTTTCTGTGGTTTTATGGCTTCTGATTTAGATTCCTGTTGAGCTTCTAACTCCTTTTCAAGTTCCCCGATAAGTTCTTCTTGTGATTCTGTGATTGGTCCTTTGGTTACTTCTGATGATACCTTACCTGATTCATGTTTGTCCACCTCTTTGGTTGTTTCAGGCTCTTCCTTGACAGGTTTATCTTTTTCAGCAACAACATCAGTTTCAGCAGGAATGTTGAGCTCTTTAGTGCTAATTTCACTTTCTTTCACAGTATCTTCCCGTTTCTCTTCAGGTTCTTCTTCTTCTGCTACAGCCTTCAGATCAACATGGTCAATGAATTGGTTTTGAGCTTCCTCTAATTGTTGATGATATTCTGAGTCATACAACAGTGCACCTTCATTGGCTAATTCACCAACACTAATAGAAGGACCACTTGAACTCATTCTTGTTCTTGATCTAGACACAGAACGTAAATAATCATTAGATGATCCAGAAATCTTAACTAGATCTTCCCTGTTTGGTCTTCTACCCAATCTGAATTCTTCAGTACCCTTATACGAATCACCTCTTGCCAAATGTGGTTTCTCTTCATGTGACAACTTACTTGGAGAACGTACAGCCGATTGTGATCTCGATTGAACTAACGGGGAGAAAACACCTTCTGGGGCACCAGCAGGAACGATTTGCGGAGAATCATTCTCAACGACATAATCAGGAATCACATCTTCTGACTTCTTGACAGGTGATGCAGTGGTTGATCTCTTCTTTGGTTTCTTCTTCTTCAGCTTCAAACCGGTGGAGAACTCAGAAATAGAGGCAATTTGAGAGTCAATTAGTGCTTCTAATGAGACATCATTCTCTTTCTTGTTTCCTAAATCATAAATTGAAGTTGGACCTTCGCTTGGACTCGATGGTTTGTTGACAATGTTAACCAACACAACTTCATTCTCCGGGCCCTGCTTGTCTTCCTGGACTTTCTGGATGGACTGGTTCAATGAGATGGTGCCCTTCTTCTCCCTCAAGTCTGGGACAGCGGTATGAGGGATATTGGAGAAGTAGTCCTCCTGTTCAGCGCCAGGGATGGGAGTGTCCATGGGAGCGTCAGGCTTCAAATTCCCGGTCTCGTCAAGCAACTGGTCGTACTCCTGCTCCTCCGTGATCAAAGCACCCTCGTGGACAAGCTCATTGACAGAGGTGTAGTCCTTCGCTTGCTCTTCGACGACGGTTCTGAAGTTTGGTGGCCTGGAGGACGATCTGGATGCTGCGATTTGTGATTCGTCGTCGATGGATCTGACACTGGATCCAACCAGTGTGGGTGTGTATTCTGTGACGTCTGTGTTCATGGCAGCTGTGCTCAACTGTGGGAAATTCCAGTAACTGCTAACTGAAGTGAGTGGAACGGTGAACCTCTGAATAATCCTCAATCTGCCATTTATTTGCCCAACATGCTCGCGCGATAACAAACGAGATGGGGAGACCACAAATTGCTGGGCGTGCGCCTACCAAAACACTAATAGTACATGCAGCATCACGGCTATCAAAATAACGGCCCTTTTATTACTAGACGACCGTTCTCTATGCTATCTAAAACAACGCTATACACAAGACATAAAACCAAATATTAAAATCAAACTAATCTCTAGCCAGTGCTCTAGTTTTCGATCTCGGCAAGGATCAACTTTTCAGCTGCGACAACAGCATCTTTGGTACCTTTGATGTAAATGACACTATTGACCTTGTCACTATCTCTTGGAATTTGGATTTGAGCACCAGATTTGTTTCTGATATGGTTCAAACGGGAACCTTGAGGACCAACGACTCTACCAAAGACAGAATTGTTCTTAACCCATAAGAAACCAGTGGTGTCTGATTTGGCATATTTGACTAAGGCTTCCTTGATTAATTTTTCAACTTTAGCGACGTCTTCATCGGAACCTTTTAATTGCCATGGAATGACATCATCAATTTCAGATTCAGTAGTGGCTTCAACAATGGTGAATTTGGTTTTGTCTTCATCAGAACCAAAAGCTTCTTTTGGAACAACTGGAGTCTTACTTGATAATTTGTAAGCTTTGCCAGTCTTATCGCCATGTTCAATTTCAACATCATTTTCTGATCTGACTCTTCGGGTGAAGGAGCCTCTTTCTGAAACAGCTGCATGTAATGAAGCTGGAACATCAATTGAGATTTTGAAATCATCAGCGACTAATTCCTCAACTTTAGCCTTAGCTTTTGTAATACCTTCTGGAGAACCAGTGATGGTGACTTTAGTTGAGTTGTCATTGACTTTAGGAATATTGATTTGAACTTTGAATTCATCCTCAATTTGACGTCTAGTTGAACCAACTGGACCAATAATGAATCTATGTTTTTGTTTTGGAATTTCTAAAGTTTCAGTAACTGCGTTTTCTTTTTCTTCAACAATTTGTTTGATTTGTGAAATAATCTTGTCAACAACAGCTTTTGGACCAGATGAAGTTAATTTATTAGAGTCTGAACCTTGTTCTGGAATTTGTAATAATCTTCTATAATCTCTTGATTCTGAACCGCCTGCCTTTTCAATGATTTCTTGTTTCTTGGAACCCTTTGGTCCCAAAATATCTCTGAAATATTTAGGATCAACTTCTAATTCAATAGTAACGGTATCTTCAGCTTCCTTCACAATAGAATTAATTAATTTCTCAGCTTCAGTTAAACCTTTTCTTGAACCAGTCAAGACAATAGTTCTGAATTCAGAACCTTTTTCTGATGAAACATTGATATCAATTCCTGAATCAACAGCAATACGATTAATGGTTTCACCTTGACGACCAATAACACGTGAGACAACTTTATCTGGAATTTGTAACTCTTTGGTGTATCCATTTTCAATCACATAATCTAATAAATCTTTCAATTCTTGTTCAGTCTTATTGACACCCTTGGAAGGACCTCTGATTTGAACATCATCTGAACTTGAAGAGAAATTGATTCTGGTATCATATTTTGTTTGTAATTTTTTAATGTTAGTACCGTTAGAACCAATGATTGAAGCTCTGTATTTCTTTGGAACAATGATGGTTGAGGTGGTTTCATCAGCCCATTTCTTTGAAGATGATTGAATGAATTGTTCAGCATCTTTGACGTTGTATTTATAACCAGTGATTTTGATTTCTGCCTTTTCACCAGTTGGGTTCTTTTCGACATCAAATTGAACTTGGTATTTTTCTCTCAATTGATTCAAATTAGCACCATTCTTACCGATTAATCTAGATAAGACAGAAGTTGGAGCATTGATGGTTGATTCGAAACTGTAAATGTCTTTAACATCTTCAGCATCTTTCAACAATGATTCAATTTCTTTTTCAGCCCTAGCGACTTCAGCTTTAGCACCATGAATATACACTTTGTTAGAAACTTCTTTTTCACCATCGAAATGTAATTTGACATCTAGTATTGAATGTTCTGCACTTTCTAAGATAGATCTCAAAGTAGTACCATTTGGACCTTCAATGAATTGTTGCTTTTCAGCATCAACGTTCAAGACAGTCGATTTTAAATCAGCCTGAGTGGCTCTGATATCATTCAATGCTTCATCAACTTTGTTCAACCTAGCTTCTAATTCTTCTTTAGTTGGTTCGAACTCTTCATCTTCTTGCTTTTCAGCAACTAAGATGATGTCATCAGTGGCACCGTTAGATAAGACAGCTAATGGAATGACATGAACATGAGCAGCTTTACCAGCTGATTCAGTAGCATGAGTAACTCTTTTAGCAAATAATGAAGAAATATCAGAGATAGTTCTGACACGGGTTGGTTGTAAAGTGTTAACCTTGTCAACGATCTCTTTTCTTGCCTGTTTAGCACCATTGGCATTTTCTAAAGTAGCACTAATTTCAACAGCAACTGATTTCAATTCTGGAGAGGCTAATTTAGCGTAAGATGGAGCAGTGATTTTAGCGTTGTTGGCATCACCGACTTGTTTAAAGAAACCGGAATGTTCAAAGTAGGCAGTCAATGCCTTAGCATGGGCAAGATCACCACCATGAGCTTTTGATAATTCCAATGAACTTGAAGTGAATTTAGAAATTGATGATTTGGCGAATTGAATAGATTCTTGAATGTTTGAAGTTAAACCAATGAATGAAACAGATTCATCATTTGATTCTTCAGATGGGATTTCAACAGCAACTTTGAATTTTTCTAAGATTTCTGAAGTATTGATGAATTGATGTAATTTCTTTGGAATGACTTTGACATCAGTTTTGATTTTGATGGCTAATGCTTCTAAATCCGCATTGATTTCAGCTTTTTTCAACAAGACTAAATCTCTCAAACCAGATAAGTTGATGGAGTTACCTTTGGTGACAATGGTCAATTCTTCAGAAGATGATTCAATTGGTTCAACAAATGGAGCTAATTTGGCTGGGATAGCGATCTTAGCAGCCAAGTTCTTGGTTTCTTCATCAACGATTCTCAAGATGGATTGTTTAGCTTCTTCAACACCATCAACATCACCATCAATGGTGACTTGGATGGTCTTTTCATCTTCTTCATCATGGTCAGCATTGTTGAATTTTTCAATATCAATTTTGGTTGAAGTAGATTCAATAATTGGTTTCAAGTTTCTACCACCAGCACCAATAACGGCAGATCTAGTCTTTGCTGGAATTTGGAATTGGATATGAACAGGTTTAGTCAAACGACGGACCAATTCTTTTCTAACTTTAGCAACATCAGTTGGCTTACCAGTAACAATAAAAGATCTGTCTTTAGTAATAGAAGACAAAGTAGACTCAATAGAAACTGAATAATTTTTCTTCAAATCGGTGATGATTTTAGCGAATTCAGTTTTTGCAACGTTTAAACTAACAACATTACTAATGTTGAAAGCAGCTTGGACAACCCTGGATTTACCCTTGGCTGATTTCAAAGAAGCAGTAGATGCAATTGAAGTAGCAGGAGTTGACATTGATGGACCCCATGAGACTGGAGTGGAAGGAGTAGAGGAAATGGCTGAACCCAAGGCAGGGAAGGCAGTTTCATCATGGATTGAAGGTGGCGGACCTTTAACGACTGGCTTTGGAAAATCATCATCTTCATCATTGGTTTCATCGGTGACGGTGGTGGATTCGTCTTCAACTGTGGAGGATTCTTCAATGTTTGAGGAATCAACGATGGACTCGACGATTGATTCAGGTTGAGCAGCAGCAGCGGTGGTAGCAGATTCGGACATTGTTAACGGAGGAGAGCAGGTAGATCAAGTGAGCAGGGACCAGAAGAACAGAGGATTCTTTTCAATGTTTTGAGAAATGGAAACGTATATCACTTGTTCAACAATGATTAGGTTCCAGGCAGAAAACAGACAGAGCAGAATACCTTTTTGAGCAGACGAGTGGCGACAGAAACGACGGCACAGACAGAGCAATTAGATGGGATACCAGCAGGTGTGGTAGAGAGGGGGTTAGTGGTTGAACTGGGGAAATGGAAAGAGAGAGAAGAAACAGAAATGTCGGATCTAGCTCGAGTGATGGCTTCTTGGGAGGATCTGAGAGCGAATATTGCCCTATTGGGAGATATTACTGCATTCGGTGTTTTCGGTGTGCTTTTGCGATTGTCAACTTGGAATTATGAATTTGATAGCCAGCGCACTTCTTTATTAACCATTTGCATATTTGTTCATTGTTTGTTGTGTTCATTGTTTGTTGGTATTCTTCGAGGGTATCGGACAGTACACATCACACGCATCACACACCTTTACAATATGGCACAGAGAGAAGCCCGTTTCGCACAGTTCAAGCTGGTCCTGCTCGGGGAGTCCGCAGTGGGTAAGTCCTCCATAGTGCATAGATTCGTCAAGGACTCCTTCGATGACTTCAGAGAGTCCACCATCGGTGCTGCTTTCCTCACCCAGACCTTGCAGCTGGATGACGCTACTACCATCAAGTTCGAAATCTGGGATACTGCCGGCCAGGAGCGTTATAAGTCGTTGGCTCCAATGTACTACAGAAACGCTAATGCTGCTTTGGTTGTCTACGATATCACGCAGGAAGCTTCATTAGAAAGAGCCAAATCATGGATCAAAGAATTACAAAGACAGGCCAGTGAGGACATTGTGATTGCACTTGCTGGTAACAAGTTAGATTTGGAAAGTGAGAGAAAAGTCAGTAAGGAAACTGCTCAGTTATTAGCAGATGAGGAGAATTTGTTGTTCTTTGAAGTTAGTGCAAAGACTGGTGAAGGTGTCAAAGAAATATTCACTGAGATTGCTAAGAAACTACCAGTTGAGGCACAATTGAAACCAAAGACTGTTAATGGTAAAGGTGTAAATTTACAAAGACCAAGCACTAATAACAATACAAACTGTTGTTCATAAGTTGAATATTCTGTTATTTTGGTGCCTTTATGGTGTTTTTAATGCATTCAAATACTTGTCTCAATCTGTAAACAAGATTGCAGTTAAATGACCTCTTTTGTGGCAAGTCTTTAGCGTCATTTGGTGTTGTCATTCCTTTTACTTTTCGCTTGATGTTCCGTTGTTTATCTGAATCAATATAATTATAATAAGTTTTCATGAATTACATTGTTCAATGCTAATCAGTTATAAATGTATCTAAAAAGTGTAAAAGTCAAAGAATCAATAATAATAACAAATATAATTTAATTGGAATATACATATAAAATAATCATAATACTAGTTAAGAAATCAAACAAGGAATCTAGTATAAAGTTCTACTTTCTAAATCAATCAAATTAACCAAAAATTCAACTTCTAGTCTCTTTCTACTTTCATCAATCCAATCATCAGCTAATCTTCTAGACCAACCTTTCAATTGAGCAACTTCTTCAACTGCTTCATCTAATCTGTTATTAATCAAATTGTTTTGAACTCTGGCAATCAATGATTCAATGTCTTTACCTTCAGCATGACCTTCCTTTCTGATCAGCAATGACGAGAAAATTTTAGCTGATAAATGACCCAAAACACCAGCATATGGAGGTAACAATGAAGCTGATCTTAATTCTGGAGCAAGTAAACCAAATCTTGTTATCAATTGGGATTGGGTTAATAAACCGTTTGAGATAGCTTGAGAGTCAACAGCTTTCAAGGCAGCTGAAATGACATCATTTTTGGATTCTTGGGCAAGTTGTGATAATTCTTTGATTTCTTTAGAAAGGTCTTCGATTTTATCAGATTGTAATTTGAATTTTAATTTGTTTAAGGATAACTGTAATTTAACCTTTAATTCTGCATTGGTTAAGTGATCATCAATTGATAAGACATGGTTTTGTAAGTTTTCTAATTTGATGTTTAATTCTTTGAATTGTGATAATTTTCCATTTCTTTCTGTCTCAATGGATTCTTTGATGATCGTACTGAATTCATCTTGAGTATTGATTGAGGTTAATTTGACTTGGTTTTGATAGTATAATTCCAAAGCTTCCTTGGCCTTAGCAACTTCAGCTTGTAATTGTTTTTGGTGTTGTTCTTCTTTAGCTTGTAAACTGTTATTGAAATCATTAGTGAATTGAGTCAATATTTCGACTTCTTTAGCTGAAACTTGTTCAGCTAATCTTTGTTTGAATTCGTCTTCTGATCTGGATGCTAGGCTAACTAAAGATGAATCTAAATCGTTAATAACTTGTTGAACCTTTTCAAATTTTTCATCTTTACTTAGTTGACCAGCATTTAATTTACTGATGATACCGTTAAATTCTTGAATGACTTGTTGAACTTGAGAATCTTTAGCTTGGATGTCTAAGTGTGGTAATTGGATATGTTCAGCAATAGTTTTCTTAGCATCTGCAAGTTTCTCATTGACTTCCTTAATGATTTCAGCTTCTCTAGATTCAACTTTATCAATCTTGGTGGATCGAATACCAGAAGCTTTAGGAATGACCAAAGTTTCCTCCAATTTAGCGAACTTCTCTTTGAAATTTTGGATATTGTAATCTCTGCTGTTGCTAGATAACAAAGATTGAGCGAGATCAACAGCTTCTTCACCAAATGGGATTTTATCCGTGAAGATCTCATTGAATGCTTCATTTTGGGTAGCGAGTGCAACACCAGCACCGTACACTAACCCGGTGGCAGTAGTCGCCTTGAAGAGGAACTTTCCTGTAGAACGAAGCATGCTGGTCCAGACAAAGATTATCCACGAGTTTTGGAGGAATTGACCGTGTCAGATTACTGTCTCTTTCGATATTTCACTTTCGAGCTTCTGTTTTTTTTGTTTTTTGTCGAAATTGTAAAATCGAAGTTTTTACTGGACTTCCTTGACTTCCGTATTCGGAAATGGTAAATGACGAGGAAGGGAAACTCTGATACGCTTATATTTCTGATTATAGACCGAAATCTAATAATGAATAAGATCCAACTGCAACAGTGGCATTAAAAAAACTGTGTTGAAGGTCGAATAATAGTACCAGTTGAAGTCAACAATGAACCAACAAGTACCTCAATCATCCCAACAATGACACTCGACATCCACACAGTTGCAGTAGTCGGTGCAGGACCTGCTGGTCTTGCTTCATTATATGAGTTTCTCCATACTTCAAAATCAGGCAAATCAACAGTCGGTGGTGCTGAGGCAAAAGATCAGACATTTGATAAAATTGTGGTGTTTGAGCAGAATCACACAGTCGGTGGTGTTTGGGCCACTGATTTGAGTCAGGAAGAGTATAAGTTGTCACCATTGGAGGTGTTGGAAGAGGGTAAATATGATACGATTGAAGGTATCAAAAAGTATAGTGAATTTCCTACTGAAGATGAGTTGAAACAGAGCTCCTTTAGAAGTCCAATTGTTAGGGAGAAAAATCCAAAGTATGTTCAATGGAATAAGAGTCCTGTTTACCCTTCGTTATACACTAATGTCCCAGGGGAATTCATGCGTTTTTCTTCATGGAATGAAAAGACAGGATATCCTCAAACTGATGAAAAATTAGATTCATTGGTGAAATATACTGAAATCCATAAGTTCTTTGAGAATTTCGCTAAGGAGAATGACTTGAAGAAACACATCAGATTCCATACTGAAGTTGTCAACGTCTCCAAGGATCCAAGTGATGGTAAATGGAACGTCCTTGTAAGATCTACAAGAACAGATGGGAAGGAATCATGGTATCGTGAGAAGTTTGATGCTGTTCTGATTGGTGCTGGTCATTATATCATTCCATATTTCCCTAAGTTTGAGAGTCTTGCTGAATTTCAGAAGCGTCATGGTGATAGACTTGAGATCATCCATTCCAAGAACTTCAGAGATCCATTAGAATATGAAGATAAGAATGCTATTATTATTGGTGCTGGTATCTCAGGGATAGATATTTCACAGTATCTTGCTCCAATTACGAAGAAGTTATATATTAGTGTGAGGCCTGGTTTCAATCATCCTTTAGACTGGATCAACGAAGCAATCCAAACATTAAATACTATTGATGAAATCAAGAAGTTCGATCCAGCAACAGGAAACATTGAGTTAAACAACGGTGAAGTTTTCACTGATATTGATTCAGTTATTATCTGTACTGGTTTCCATGTCAAGATTCCATTCATTAATAACATTGAGTATTCTATTCCTGAAGGCTATTCCAATCCAACTCCAAGATCCAGAATCAAACATCTTTATCAGAATATCTTCAACATTGAAGATCCTACTCTTGTTATTGTTGGGTCATTATACACTCCATACCTCATTAAAGGTATTGAAGCATCTGCCGCTGCGGTTGCAGGTATTTGGTCTGGTGCTAAATCGCTTCCTTCGAAAGAAGAGCAATATCAGTGGGAGAAAGAAAGATTAGAGAAGACAACCGATAATAATCAATTCCATAAATATGGGACGCCTGACTTGATTGGTCCTGAGTTTGTGGACAAGATCAAACAGTTCTACGCAGAAGGTAGAATCTTTCCATTGGAAGATGATGTTCAGGATTTGGATACCTATAACAGGGGCAGAATTGCAGTCAAGAAGTTGTTTTTTGGATACAGAAATGGTCAGTATAATCCTTCAGCGGAATTCTGATAAGTGATAGACTTGTTTAGAAATAATACACTATACTGATGTGGTATAGTTTTGATTTATCCGTGTTTATTTATCCGGGCGCAAACGTCACACAGCCTGAAATTTCACCACACATTCTTCGATCTTCACCAAAAGACATTTCTCTCGCCAAAACCCGACGATTTGGACAATTACGCCCTCCAAGTCAACATGTCAGACCGTGCAAACTCCCAAGCTGAAGACCTCATCCAGAGACGCGACCACGACCAAGCAATCCGCATTCTCAGCGAGTCACTGGCGCAAAATGGCCCAGATGCTCGCACTTTAATCAACAGGGCAACAGCATTGATCCAAACCGGACAACAACAAAAGGCAGTTGAAGACCTACAGGAGGCATCAAGACAGAACCCAAATGATTTTGAACAGAGAAGAATTGATGAATTGATTGAGGGATTATCGAGACATGTTGTTGATAACTTGGACTCCACTAATTCCAGATCGTTAGGTGATTCTGAAAATCGTGATATGACAAGTTCATTGCTTAATGGTTTGATGGGTGGTGGTTCAGGAGGTCATTCCAGTGGTGGCTCTTCCCAGTTTGGTAAATTGACCATGTTGGCTTCTGTTTTGGGTTCCAGCGGTGGCTCATCTTCATCTTCAGGTGGTAAATTCAGTATTGGTCAAGTCGCCTCTTTGTTGACTGGGAATTCAAGCAGCAACAGTGGTTATGGAAACAATAACAACAACCACAATAGTGGATACGGTAACAGCAACCATGGTTCCAGTTCAAGTGGTTTAGTTGGTGCTTTATTTTCACAGTTTGGTGGAAGTGGTAGTTCCAGTAACCATAATCAAGGCTATGGGGGTAACAACAACAATAATAACAATCAAGGATATGGGAACAATCAGAGTTCAGGATATGGCAACTCGAACAACTCCAATTACAACAATAACAACCATAGTTCTAGCAGTGGCGGTCTGAGTGGTATCATTAATCAACTCAGCAGTGGCTCATCTAACAGTGGTGGCCATAATTATAACAATCAGAATTATGGTAATCAAGGTGGTTATGGAGGTAATTCAAATCAATCATATGGAAATCAACGATCTAACAATTATGAGTCTAACCAATCGTATGGTAACTCCAACCAAGGTTCAAATCAACAATATGGTTCAAATGAATCGTATGGAGGTAATAATCAACAGTACGGAGGAAATAACCATAACTATGGTGGCAATTCAAACTATGGCTCAAACTCCAACTACAACAATCAACAGCAACAATCTTCCTCTGGTGGTTTAGGGTCTTTGATCTCTTCATTGGCTGGTGGTAGTGGAAGTGGTTCTTCACAAGGTGGATCTGGTGGATTTTCAGATTTGATTGGCTCATTCTCTGGAAGTGGAAATAATAACAATAACCAGAATCAAGGATATGGAAATAACCAAAATCAGGGATATGGTAACAATCAAAACAGTAGATGGTGATTATAAAGAATGTGTTTACGTTATATGTGTGTTTTTAGAAATTGAATTTTAAATTATGTCTATTAACTTCTCTAACTAGTAATGCAATAATGTGCAACTCTAAGAATTGAATATCTCTAAATGGTACAGTAATACAACAATGAACCTTGATCTAAAACTCATGATCAGCTTTCAGCTTCCCCTCTCTAAACTCATTAAACAACCTTTCAAAGGTCACTAAAGAATATTCATAATCTTTCAAACTATCCAAAATACCATCTTTCAAAGGATCTGGTCTATTGTCAGCATGAAATTTTCTAACTTTATCAAAGTAAACTTCTTTGATCTTATATATATCATACTTATGAAACAAATGCTCTTCAGTCTCACTCAATCTATCTTGTTCCCATTGATACATCTCTTCCTTTGATGGTAATTTTTTAGCGCCTGACCAAATACCTGTGACGGCAGCAGCTTGAGATTCCATGTTTCTGAATAATGTCTGAACGATAAGTTTTCCCACGAACACGATGGATGGATCCTTCACGTTGAAAATATGTTGATATAGACCTTTGATTCTTGAGTTGGATGTGGCGACAGTGGAGTTTTTTGGGATAGTGTAATTCAAGATTTCCTTCTCCAAGAATGGTAATTCAATGTGATAACCAGTGCAAAAAATAACATGATCAATATCACTTAATACCGTTCCATCGAGCAGTCTGATCTTTCTTGAGTATGGTAGGAATTCCTTGATGTTATCCATGTTCTTGAATGACCTTATACAGCGAGCCATGTAAGCCAAGTAAGGTTCCCTTGATAGATCTCTAGAAATAATAACTTCTTTTGCTAATGGAGCAAGATATTGTCCAATATCAATAGCTGAAATATTACCACCAACAATGATGACTCTCTTATCTTTGAAATACTCTGGGTCTTTAAACGCCTTGGAATGGAGAACCACGCCTGGATGGAGTTTGTTGTATTGGCTCAATCCAATATAATGAGGAATATAAGGGATGTGGAATGAACCTTGAGCTAAAATCACACCATCGAATTCTTCCTGATACCAATAATCTCTATCATCCGTGAATCTTCTCAATGTCAAGATCCATTTCTTGCCATCCTTCTTGACATTATATACCTCAGTGTTGAATCTGATATGATCCTTTAAAGAATGTTGATTGGAGAAATTTTCTATTCTTTGGTAAAGCTGTTGATGTGTAATGAATGGGTCCAAACCAGATGGACAGTCATCATTCTTAGCATCGGTAGAATATCTCATATAGTTCTCAGGAACATTAGTGTATAAGTGTGGATAAATGGCACTCTTGGACCATTGTAAATAAGAATTGTCTCTATTGGATTCAATCTGGTTCTCGACTGAAGTGTTTGATAAATCCAATGGGATATTCTTATGAGGAGTCTTAATCACAGACACATCATCATATTTTTCAGTGTCCAGTATCTCCTGTGAAGGTAATTCAGGATCAGGGGTATAATCTTCGACGTTCCAGGTCCCACCAATATCAGGTTTTTGTTCAAAACCAACAATTTTGGAGAAATAAGGATTTGTGGACACACCATTTCCCACAGATGACGAACCATCTGAATTAGTATGCAACAATTCGTAAATTGAGGCCAAGCCAGCAACACCACCGGCCCCAATGACAGCGACTCTTCTGATGTCCATACTATCTTCTAAAATTGGCTAGTAAACAACTTCGATGTCTCGTTTGAGTCTCTGAAATCTGATATCTCTCTTGATATTCTGCGCAAATCGGCTTGATCAGGTCCCAAAAGCCAGCTTCTGTAAACCACCAAAAGCACGTCTGCAAAACCGTCCAACACCTGACAAACAATCCGAACAGCGTGCATGACAACAAAGCAAAAAAAAACAAGTCGACGAACGCTCTTTATAGATCCCCAATGTCCATTATCAAGCACTAAAAATATGTCTATGGCCTACATCCGTTTTGAGCACATCCCGCAAAACGAACCGATTTGGAGAAATGCGGCGCCTTGGAGATCTTGAAATCTGCGGAAGTTGGACAACGGGAAAAAACAAGCCGGTTTGGAGGACACTTTTGGGGTGGCACTGGGTATTGGTTTAGGCGGATGTCTGGGCTGAGTAAGTGTGTTTTTACTGGAGTTTTCTGCGTTTGATCAGCTCTTTTGAGTGTGCTTATAGAATTTTGACCCGTCCACCTATCGCTCCTCCCAGTGCCGTTCTGGTAACGTTTCCAGAAGGATATCCCGCCTTGGGTCCACAAGCATGCGGGACTCAGCAGATTACAGGAACGGCCGCAGTACACTTGCCACTGGTGAAGTCAACTGGCAAATTAAGCTTAATAGGAGTCCTCTTCCTGCAAGTGAAACATGGAGACGTTTTACACGGAGTTTTGAAATCATACATGGTTTAAACCGTTATTATGGAACTTTTCTAAGATCATCGCCACGGACTTGGACCAGTTGGGCGACAAGCTTCGACGAAGGTACCTCATTTCAGTATACGATCAGTTCTTCCGGTATCCGCTGAACCAACAAACTCACATACTTTGGGGTGTCCCAGGCTGATCAGACACCCAAATAACTGCTAATGCAGCCAGTAATTTACAACGCCCATTCATATCGATGAACGGTACTTATAAGTTGTCACTCATGTGAAAAGAGGTACCTTTAATTCCATCAGGAGCTCAAAGTCAAGCCTCGGTATATTAAGACCCAGAATAATCTTACATATATGATATATGGAACGGGCATCAAAGATCGACAACCATCACGATTTGTTAGATATTCTCGAATATACAGTAAGCACTTTATTCTCAAGAAGAGCGTAATTGTGTTGTTGTCTATTAAATGATCAGGTTTAAACCATTCTTTCCAAGTTCTTTATATATCCAAAGTGGTGTTTCATAATAGTACCATTACTTACTCCTTTGGGCAATGTCATTGAGAACTTGAAGTTTCATGTTTCATTGTCCTGGATGAAATAGGAAAGTGCAGTGATCAAGTGCACAAATCCGAGCCATGGTTAGATCCGATGGTTCAGGTCCAGGATTCTGACACGATTCGATTCGACTGAACAGAGATCTGAGGGCGTGATCACTGCCACTGGCCACTGAAGGGCTGGGCCAGGCCAGATGTTATGTGTTAAGTTGTAAGTTCTCACCACTCGCATATCCGCTTTGGTGCCTGAATATCATATTGACTAAGCTAGTGGGGTTAGCAGTTAGCAGTTAGCCAAATACTCAAGGCCCGGTCACGTGATAAGTGCTGGGAAATTTGCTTAAGCTTTGAATAGATGAGCTAATTACATGTTGAACAGTTCCATGAGTAGTGTAGAAAATTAGTAATCGACTGAAATGATTTTCAGATCATATAAACAAATTTGAATAATCAGTATTCTTTTTTTGAAAAAATTTAAGATCTCTAGTTTCGTAATTTATTTTTCAATTCCTGAAGCCCGTCATACAAATTTTTGAAAAGTGCTCCAAATTAAATGAAACCAATATCATCCTAATTCCCAACATTAGCCAATAGAAATCTACAATAATATGCATGGATATTTCCCAATTTACCGATTTATTCAAACATATATCTGTCTGGTCTGGCCAGCTCATGTTCCGAAATAGGAAATTTCCGGTGAAAACTTATGTCCGGGAAAACCTTTGACACATTTTTCCGTAAAATCTTTTCTATTTATTGGTAAGCGCAACAGCGATTGTTCAATTACTGTCCGCATGGATGTTTATCTTCTCAATGTTTGATTTTCTGTACGTGAGAAGGTTGAGTGAGAGGATGCGTGATTCTGGAAGTCAATTTACATCTTCTGGGATTGACAGAAATTAGAAATATGTTAAACAGGTCTTCTTTATAAGAATTTCAGTAGCTTCATTTTTTGTTTGATTTGGGACCTATAACCCATCAGGTAAACATAATGAAACCATTCTGCATATACTTAGCACTATCACTACTCTCAATACTAATACCATGGACAAGATCCATAGACCTTACAATAAATGATAAAAGCTCCATCAATCAAGCCGCAAAGACCATCGTTTCAGGAATCCTTGACTACTATCCGATAAATGAACCGGGCTCCCCGGTAGGTGTATTCCAACCTCCATACTACTGGTGGGAATCAGGTGCAGCATGGGGATCATTGGTTGATTATTGGTTCTATACTGGTGATAATCAATACAATGATTTAGTCAAAGGCGCATTATTGGCACAAGTTGGACATCATTGGGATTTCATACCCTTGAATCAATCAACTACAGAAGGTAATGATGATCAAGGATTCTGGGGAATAACAGTAATGGCAGCAGCAGAGAGAGGTTTCGATGATCCAGGAAATGATGAACCTAGTTGGTTATATTTAACTCAGGCTGTATTCAACACGATGAGCTCAAGATGGGATGTTGATTATTGTGGAGGTGGGTTAAGATGGCAGATATTTAGATGGAATTCAGGATATGATTATAAGAATTCAGTTAGTAATGGATGTTTGTTCCATTTAGCTGCAAGATTGGCAAGATATACGGATAATGCAACTTATGTTGAATGGGCTGACAGAGTGTGGGATTGGATGCAAGATACCTTGTTGATCGATGGTGGTGATAACTATTTACTGGTGTTCGATGGTGCGTTCGTTGATGATAATTGTTCCCACGTTACTGGTTTGCAATGGTCTTATAATATTGGATTGATGCTTGGTGGTGCTGCATACTTGTATGATTATACCAAAGAAGAGAAATGGCACAGTAGACTAATGAGATTACTCTCTGGTGTCTCTGTCTTCTTTGAGGAAGGTGTCATGTATGAGGTTGCATGTCAGCCAGTTGGTAAATGCAACAACGATCAGAGATCCTTCAAGGCATATTTATCTAGATTCTTAGGACTAACAGCTCAGTTAGTAGAAGAGACCAGAGATATTATTGATTGGTATCTTCAATGTTCTGCCCTATACGCTGCAGCTTCATGTTCCGGTGGTCGTGATGGTGTCACTTGTGGTTTGAACTGGAAGCTTGGCGAGTATGACGAAATGTATGGGTTAGGTGAACAAATGAGTGCCCTGGAAGTTATTCAGAACTTGAATTATAAAAGTAGACCATTGCCATATACTGCTAAGAATGGCGGAAGCTCAATTGGTGATGTGAATGCTGGTTATACTAGACAGAATAGAACTAATGTTGATGATTTAGTTATTGCTTTGAAGGATGTTGTTGGTGCTTCATTAGTGACAGCACTGGTTGGATTGATGTTAATCTGTTTGGTCATTTATATCATAATTTAAAGTTATATACACTTGTTTAATTGATCTACTGTAGTTACTACAAGGCATTTAATAAAAAAACGCTGACATACATTTTCTAGTCTGTTCCCAACATCATCATCATAATCAAGAATCACTTCCTTTTGCTTCAAAGATTTTCAAAAATTGAAAACTCTCCTCCATCAAATCAAACACTCCACACTCATCAGGATAGTTTGCCTTAACTTGTGACTGAATCTTCACTAGTCCTTCTCTTTCAACAATATTCTCTAATGAGCTCACCAAAAATGGTGCAAATTCACAATACCATCTATGATTCCATACTGTTAGTTTGACGATACATTCGAGAATACATTCATCTAAAATACCGACTTTTCTTTCAATCTGTGCGGAAGATGATGGAATGTCATCATCATTGGAACCTCCATTTGTGGCATTTAAATCAGTATTAATTCTCAACGATCTATCAATCAGTTTATCAACTTCAAGTTTATAGTATTTCAATAGATTTCTTGTCGAACTTGGTGCAAATCTTCCTTCTAATGCTTTCTTGAAGGCGAATGAAGCTTCTTTGAAGTGTCGTAATCTGAATGCACACATACCTAATAATTCCCATTCACCAGGAAGTTTTTCATAGTTTGTCTTTTGTGCTTGGAAATGAATCAACTCAGCTTGCCACATGGTATATGTCTTCAAGTCTTCATATAATAACATGAACAAATTATCTAACCATCGTTCACATAGTCTCTTTTGTTTGAATTGATTGTCTAAAGTGGATGCGTCACCATTCAATTTACCATTTGATATGTTAGTTGAGGGAATATTTGTTGTGCTTGATGATTTGGATTTATATTCTTCTTCCATGACGAAGATCTTGGCTCTGTATTTTAATAAAGCCTCCCAACCGGTTTTGTGAACAATCTTTGTCAAGATTTCATAGGCCCTTGCCAATGTTGATTTTAAATTAGCACTTTGAAGACCAGTTAATGATGGATCAATCTTTGAATGTTCTTTTGCAACTTTACCCGAATCAAGAGTGTATACATCTTCAAGGTAGACATCTGATGGTAATGGTAAATGTAGTCTATCAGCCCCACCTGGTGTGATTCTCTTGAGGTGGAATTTTTCTTTGAATGCTGCCATTGGACATGAATTCAATGTAAGTAGCGCATGCTCAATATCATTCAATTCCAGGTAGATATTGGACAGATTGGCCCATGGTTTGAAATCAGAAGGTGATGAGTTTAGAGCACGGATAGCTGAGTTCAATGCAAGTTGCAGATTTCCCTTCTTTGCAAGGAATTCGGATTGAATGATCAGAAGTGAAGCATCTCTTGGGTTCTTTTTCAAACCATCATGTAATGTTTGGATTGCTTTAATTTCTTCATTTTGTAATAGCAAGACTTTAACGATTAGAGTTGTGACAGCATCATTATTGGATTTCAAATTGTTCAATTTCGTTAATGCATACTCATACAATTGAGTCAATTCAACAGCTTTCAAAAAGGCATCAACTAAATAGTTATCAATGACAGTTGGATTTTGAACTTGTGGATCAGAACCAATTTCAACACCTCTTTCGAATAATTCCTCAAAATAATCCAAAAACTGAATAGCAAGACCCTTATTCCATAATGGATTTAAATTTCTTGATTCAACAATAGAATTCACTTGTTCATCATCCTCCTCATTACTCAATAAAGATCTGACAACACCACTGACGAAAACTTCTTTCCAAAAAGCTTCATCACCATCACGTTTCTCACCAAAGGAATCCACGACATGACTTGAGACAGTACCTGGGAAATTCACAGTAACGATAACATCAGCTTTTGCAAATGCATTATAAGAAGCATAGACAGCACGAGACACTTTGAAGGCTTTAGTCTTCCCAAACCAAGTCTGTGGGGTTGATCCAATGACATTGGCGATTTGATTCAAATGTGCAGCGACCGATGATGTTGATGAGTTGTCTAGACCGGTGTAATATAAGTAAGTTCCTACCTCATCCTTGGAGTTTGGCAAGTGTTTTGTCAACGCAACTAAGTCTGGAGATCCTAGGTCTTGAAACAAGGCCAATCTGCCGATACGATAATTGATTGCTTGATTTGGAGCATCATCTTTGGCTCTGAGTGAGAGTGTTAGTGGCTGTACTTAACAAATGGCCATTCCGATAAAACCACAAAGAGCGATCTGGTCTGGCAGGCACAGAAAAGAGCATATACGCACTCTGGAATAGAACCCTGCTGGACGAGCATTCTGCAATACCGAATCTCTGGTAAATGTAGGCAATTGTTGTCGGATCCGAAACTGTTCATTGATAAAGTAAACAACCTGAATTTTGAAGTTTGGGTACTCTGAGAATTCCGCGAACTATTTGTGGTGATTACGTCATTGCTTAGTCGGACTGTTGGACTTTTTCAAAATGTTGCTTTTGTTCACACTTTGATAGCTTCAGATGACAGCATCTTGACGTTTATTGCATCGGTTGTTGGTTGTTCGGTTGGTCTAAGTTGATATCGCAATGCCGGATGAAGAACCAGTTGTGCCTCGCGATGCCAGAATCTTGCATTTGATCCTCGCTGCCCAATCAATCCAGTCCTATGAAGATCATGTTCCTTTACAACTAATGGACTTTGCACACAGATACACACTGGGAGTGTTGAAAGATGCAGTGATATATAACGACCACTCGCGTGCTTCTAATGGTAATACCCAGACCCCGGGATCTAAGATAACAACTGATGATGTGAGGTTGGCCATTGCTGCTAGAACAAATTATCAATTCAACGCAGTTACTCCAAAGGAAGCTTTATTAGAGTTAGCTAATGAAAGAAATAAAAAGACGTTGCCTCCTATCATGCCCGGGTTTGGTCTAAGACTACCTCCTGAAAAGTATTGTTTAACTAATAAAGAATGGAGTCTGAGTGATGAAGAAGAGGAAGAAGTTGACGAAGATGAGAAGATGGGTGGTGTATAATTATTTAATTGTTATGTTTGATGTATTTCTAGTTGAAATCCTACGCAGTACTAGTACGTATACCCAAACCATATTGTGAGTTATACTGTTTGATTTATTGATCTAATTACAATTCATCTTTTGGGATGTCTTCACCGACTTTGATTTCTACTTGCAAGTCGTCTAAAGTAACGCTAGCAATGACTTCACCATCTAAGTTCAATTCACCAGTACCTACAACAGTAACATCTTGAGATGGTTTATCACCCCAGTTTTTCTTAACACCTTCAACTTTTGCAACAACATCAAAACCATCCAAGACTTCACCAAAGACGACATGTTTGCCATCTAACCATGGAGTCAAAACCGTAGTGATAAAGAATTGGGAACCATTGGTGTCTCTACCTGCATTAGCCATTGACAATCTACCCTTTTTGTCATGTTTAACAACGAAGTTTTCATCAGGGAATTTAGCACCATAGATAGATTTACCACCACGACCATTACGATCAGTGAAATCACCACCTTGGATCATGAAATCAGAAATGACTCTGTGGAAAATGGAGTTGATGTAACCAAATTCTTGGTCTTTGGAAACAGTCAATTGACGGAAATTTTCAGCTGTCTTTGGAACAGTATTACCATATAAACCGAAAGTAATTCTACCTAATGGAGTAGAGCCATGGGCAATGTCGAAGTAGACTTTGTGGGTGACTTCTTCAGGGTCTGAGGCACAGACCGCAGAGATGAGAAAAGTGATGGCGGAGAAGAAAAATAAGAGTGAGCTAGTGACTCTCATTGCGTGATTGTGTGGGAATTGGAATGGTTTTGTTGGTGGTTCAAGTTAAGTAAAGGGTGAAAATTGGTGATGATTTGTCTTTTTTGGGATTGTCGATTTCTGCCACATAAAAAACTATGATGTTGCTGGAAGCATGATTATGATCGATTTGATGACTGTTTGGAATATTGAGGATAGGCTATAGCGTGCACCGCCACTGTGTCTGACAGCTGATTCTTGACCTACTTACTACTCACATGTTTTGATTCCTGTTAAAATTATGGCCGATATCTACTAGCACTTACAGTCATAATCATCGTTCTATTAAATTACTATAATCATTAAGTGGTCAATCACATCCTGTAACAAGTGGTGATCCTTCACTTTCTCTTTATAGACCTAACACCAATCTCTTCCCCGCCAAATGCAGTAGCACCAGTACTATAAATCCCACCATCATTCTCCTCTGGCTCTTCCTCCAAATAAACAGGCTCTCCACTCAATGAAATATTAAACAAATTATTCACAGTCCCTTTCGATAACCCAACAGTAACACCACCACCAGCCCCATTATTATTCCCCGTACTCGACACACTGGGCGTTAACGTCGACGGAGTATACGGCGTGTTTCCAACACCTGGCCTGCTTCTTGATGCCGTACCTGATACACCTTGAGGACCACCCGTATTTGTGTTTTCTTGATATTTATAACTGTGTCCATCAGAGGGAGTATACGTTGCCAAATTCTGAAGTTTACTTAATGCATTCTTTAGGGCATATGCAGTTGATAACAATCTGTTTGATATCATATCATGAATATTTGGGGACATGTAGACATTTGCACCAATCACGTAATAATCAGCCATTGATTCCACTATATCGGGACTCTTTCTCAGTTGTTTTCTGATTATCCAAAAATCAGGTTCACGAGACAACAGGACAATGTATTCAACCCCTGTCAGTTTTTTGAGCTCATTAATGATGTTCACACTGTTTAATGATTCCATTGGGAAATTCTCCTGGTACTGAGCCTGCATTAATAAGACTTGATTGTTTGATGTTCTGTCAAAGAATGGGGATTCTGCAAAGTATGAAAGTACATTTTGTGTGTTTAGACCGAATGATTGGATCCATTCTGGTGACTTCCACTGGAGTTCATCAAGAGGCGGCGTTGTCATGATTGGGGGGTTTCTGTGGAACGAATAAGATATTGCTCAATTGTCTTGGTTTGATGTCTGTATCATTATCAAAAGTGTTGATGTTTTCATCGTAATTTTTTAAGCAGGGTGACCCTCTGAAAAGTGAAAAATTACTCGAAAATCAACCCAACTTTTGGTACAAACTTCAGTGAAACTTCAATATTTTCACCAACTGCATCATGTTCAGACTCCTCACACGCACATATGTCACTGCTGCCAAACGTACGATTCCAAAGCCATCAGAAACAATCCCAACAGTTGAATCCTTCCTCTCAAAAATCGGTCGTGATTGTAAAGAACATACAGAACATTTTCCAAAATGGGAATCACTCTTCACTACAAGTTCAATGAAGATGAAGGAACTAGGGATCAATGTTGTGCAGAGAAAATACATACTTAATCAAGTGGAGAAATATAGACAGGGTGAAGTTATCAAACATCATAAGTTGGGAAAGAAATCATATTTCGGTGGTGAAAGAAAGAGAAATGAAAGAGTTGGTAGATTGAGAGCACAGGAGAGACAAGAGAGATATGACGTGGAGGATGCTGCTAAATAAATAAGTTTCATATGACCGGGTCTCGTGGTTCTAGTTTCCTGTATATACATAAATAAAAGAATAACATTATTGACACATTAGTCTTCATTATAATATTTCTTCAATTCACTCGCCAACCAATCTGCTTCTTTTTTCATATCTGCATCACTTCTGTCAATCCTTTCATCGTCTGGCTTAACAACTATTCTATCGTGACTTTTAACAGTCGCTTTACGCTCATAAAAATCTCTATATATATCATCAACATCCCATTCATCCAAGATCTTATAGATCTCATCACCAACGTTACCTTCCTTAGTTCTCGGAATCACATGTGCGTGTAAATGAGGAACACTTTGGCCTGCTTCGGGACCATCCTGGATAGCGATGTTCAATGAGGTTGCTTTGTATAAATGTTCGATGAATTTATGGATTTTTTGAAGAGTTTCCATGAAATCGGTTGATTCTTCAATGGTTAGGTCTTTGAGGCGAGGGACATTGCGCAGTGGGATTATGAGGATGTGGCCAGGTGTGATTGGTTTTAGGTTGACTAGGGCGTACGTGAATTTGGTTTTCTGGAGAAGAGTGGGAGTTAGTTGGTGGATTTGTGAGCTTATCGTTCAGGTTTGACACTTACGTAGAATACCTTACATTGTTAGTATCAGGTGGGTATAAAAGGCGTATTGTGGAATGAGAAACTCACCTGGTCAGTCACCAGGAATCGGGAGAAGTAGATTGCCTGTTTGACGGACATTGTTATGGGCCGGATTGTCTTATGGAAGGTTCAGGAGTGGTTAGGTTAGCTGATCGAAGGATTTGTGGATGATTCCGAAATTGTCAAGTCGGGTAAATTTCATTAACAGGATTGAACACAATGAAGACTTAACTACGTACGACCATTTCAAAAAACTTTATCATAAATTGCGTCTAGCAATACTCTATACATTAATTTCTCTCATATCTATTGGTTGGCTTTACCGAAGTACTCTTTTGAAGCATCAACATCTGGTTTGATGGTTAAAGAACCTGGGGTCCAGTTACATGGTAAGACTTCTCCGTTAGCTTCAGTCCATTGGAAGGCTTCTAATAATCTGTAAGTCTCTTCAACGTTTCTACCGACTGGTAAATCGTTGATGGTGGATTGTCTGACGTTACCTTTTGGATCAATGACAAAGATACCTCTTAAGGCAATACCTTCTTCTTCAATCAAGACACCATAGTCTCTTGATAAGGAGTGGTTGGTATCAGCGACTAATGGGATGTCAACTGGACCTAAACCACCATCTTTTCTTTCAATGTTGGTCCAAGCTAACAAGGAGTACTCAGAATCGGTAGAGGCGAATAAGATTTCAGCACCCCTTTCTTTGAATTTCTTAGCAGCTTCAGAGTAGGCGATGATTTCAGTTGGGCAGACAAAGGTGAAAGCCAATGGGATGAAGGCTAAAATGACCCATTTACCAGCTTTGGTGTATTGTTCTAAGGAGACTTCTTCGAAAAGACCGTTGACAACAGCGGTTTTGGTGAATTGTGGAGCTGGTTTTTGAACTTGGGCGACCATTGTGAAGTATGAGTGAGTGATTAATCTATGATTTATCTGATGTATTGGGAAAGAAGAATTGGGTGTGGATCAGGGGAAATCAAGGCGCTTATATAGTAATTTGGGAAATCTGCGATCTGAGATTCTGGATTCTCGAGCTGATAAATAAGCCAGATTGACAGGATTGAGGCCGGTGCTGAAATGGGAGAGAAGTGGGAATAAAACACAGGAAAAGAGAGCGAAATAGTCAATTGAAAGACACATCATCAGCACCACCGTCTGCTATACACTAACTTCCCCCAGGACCCACCTCGCTGCCCCTCCGTGACACTGCTCCAAGTTGATCCAGACACGCGCTGCCAAAGCCAGACCCGCACTTACAAATTCAAATCCGGCCAGATTCGAAAACTAAACGACGCGCCTTTTCGTAATCAGTTTTTTGACACAATTTGAACAGCCAATGAGACGCGAGGAACGCGGATGCTCAGAATACACCGTCCGGATGCATCCCAGCACTCTGACTTTTCCAGAACGCGTTAATATCGCCATGTGCTACCATGTTACCAGGTCTGATATGGTCAAACCTTGCTTTTCGTGGTTCTTCTGACCCAACTGAAAAAAGAAACGCCACAGTTTTTTGTTCTCGGGCCTTCTAAGGTGTGTGGGTGTTTCATATTGATTATGTAATATCTTTAAAACCGTTGTGGTTAAGTGTGTAGTGCGCATACCGGATCGGGTCTGATATTATTATCTATTGTGCAGCTGTGTTTTTGGGACGCGTCTGTGTGGAAAGAGTTCATTGTACAAAGAACTGTATTGTTGTTGGGAGATCGACTACTGGTTTTTGGTGATTTGTGAATCGTGATCCGCTGAAGTCACTGGTATAGCTGTCATTTCTAGGATACAGATTGAGTTCAATTCACACCAGCTGATATCGATCATGAGACACTACGATCCAGATGTCAATGACATGGATATCACTGAAAAGAGAAGATCATGGAGACGTCACTTCTCCAGAGATAAGGTCAATAAAGGCAGATATGGGAATAAAGTGAAGAAAAAGTCAAAGACATATATCCCTGAAGAGATCCTGCTGACAAAGTTAGGCGCTAGTGAACAATTTAAAGATTCGATATTGGATGTTTCTTATGATTGGGACACTCAGATCTATAAGAATAGATACCCTGAGCAAGACACAAAACCAAGAAGGTTACTTAGTTTGAAGGAGAATTGTGCGATCAAAGTTGCAGAAAATAGTGAATATCTTACCGTTCCTTTATTAAGAACCGGGAACTGGGCACAATGGAACTTGGTATGGCATTATATTTCATTGTTCAATAAGGATACGTTCCAAACGTTCAACATATTCGCCAGTGTTTTCCATAAAGAGATCACATTTTCATGTCATGACACAGTCTCATCATACCCAAAGTTCAAACAACGACTAATCATGTCCTCATTACTTCCCAGCTCACAAAATCATCGAGTCGAGAGACTCTTCAGTAATGTCAAATTATCACAACTAATCAACACATTAAACATCAACACATATCAAAACATTTCAATTCTAGAAATATCAAGTTCCAAAATCACACAATCTGACCTCCTTCAGTTAACACACCTCAAAAATTTAACATCATTGCGAATCAATAATATCATCCCTGCAGATTCAACAATTCATACTTGGTGTACTTCAATAAAATCCCAAAAATGGCAAAATTTACAGATATTGAGCATCCCTGACCTCTCAACCCTCTCACTCCAAAAAATCCAATCCGTGGCCAAATATTGTAAACTATCATTCATAGAATCTTTACATACTGACTATTCATCCTTCATAAGCATGAAGGCCACAATCACAGAAACAATTGATCCATCAACATGGGAAATCATCAATGATCCGGTCCTTAATGGACTCAATTGGGGGATGAAAACACTAGCTATCTTACGAAAATTCAAGATTGATAATCATACTGTTTTACCTTCATTAGGTACGATGATTTTGGATTTTACAATTATGGATCAGACATTGTTGAATGATGATGATTGGGATGCGTTTGATAATTTGTGGGGTACGCGATCGGAGAAGGGACAGCATTCCATTGGGTTTGCGTTGAAGAAGAAGTTAGAGACTGAGAACGAGGGTGGTGGAGTCGAGAGACAGAGGGTCCCTAATGGCGGGGTAAAGAAAAAGACAGTTAAGAAGATGAAGACGGTTTCGATGAAGTCGTTTTTTGATTTAAAGTGAGGTAGAGGACGTGATTACACATCAGCATGTATTCGAGGACTCAGTAAATACGATTACATGGATCATCACGAATTCGAAAGTACATTTCTGTTTCATATTTTTGATTTATTGGAACCTGTGAATCATTAAGTAGACAAGATATAAGTTTAAAAAGAGGAAAAGAATCCCAACTGCAAAATTAAAAACAAATAAAGTAAAATAAAAGTAAATAGTAAATAAAAGGCAAAAAACTAAAAACGGGCATCAGACACTCCAGTAAGAGATTAGACATCCAGTTAATTATAATTGAAAGGTATTATTTTTTTGAGGACAATCCAACAAAAAAAAAGAACTACTTCAATCAGAAAGTAATTCATGTCATGAGATATAGATAATAGAAAATTAGGGTATTAAAAAGAACAAAAGCGGTAATCATATGAAATGAAAATCAAATCTAATATTCTTCAGCTTCTTCAACATCAACTGAATCTAAACCAACTTCTTCATAATCTCTTTCCAAAGCAGCTAAATCTTCTCTAGCTTCAGTGAATTCACCTTCTTCCATACCTTCACCAACATACCAGTGAACGAAAGCACGTTTGGAATACATCAAATCGAATTTTCTATCAATTCTTCTCCAGGCTTCAGCAATAGCAGTGGTGTTTGATAACATACAAACAGCTCTTGAAACACTTGCTAAGTTTGATGATGGTGGTGCAGTTGGTGGTTGGTAACAAATACCAATCTTGAAACCAGTTGGGATCCAGTCGACTAATTGAACAGTCTTTTTAGTCTTAACTTGAGCAACAGCATTTTGAACATCTCTAGTAACAACATCACCTCTGTATAACAAACAAGTGGCCATGTATTTACCTGATCTTGGGTCACACTTAACCATTTGGTTACCTGGTTCGAAACAAGCATTTGTGATTTCAGAAACTGAGTTAGCTTCATGAGTAGCTCTAGCTTTTGAAACAACTGGAGCATAACCAACTAATGGGAAATGGATTCTTGGGTATGGGACTAAATTGGTTTGGAATTCATTCAAATCAACATTTAATGAACCATCAAATCTTAATGAAGCAGTAACAGATGAAACAACTTGAGCAATCAAATTGTTTAAGTTAGAGAAGGTTGGTCTTGGAATATCCAAGTTTCTCTTACAAATGTCATAAATGGCTTCATTATCAACCATGAAAGTACAATCAGCATGTTCTAAAGTGGTATGTGTGGTTAAAACGGTGTTGTATGGTTCGACAACTGAAGTGGAAACTTGTGGAGCTGGGTAAACAGCGAATTCTAATTTGGCTTTCTTACCATATTCTAATGATAATTGTTCTAATAACAAAGAACCAAAACCAGAACCGGTACCACCACCTAAGGAATGAGTGAATAAGAAACCTTGTAGACCATCACATTGATCAGCCATTCTTCTAACTCTGTCCAAGACATCATCTAATAAATCTCTACCAACGGTGTAGTGACCTCTTGCATAGTTGTTAGCAGCATCTTCTTTACCACTGATCAATTGTTCTGGGTGAAATAAATCTTTGTATTCACCGGTTCTAACTTCATCGATAACATTTGGTTCTAAATCAACATATAAGGCTCTTGGAACGTATTTACCAGAACCAGTTTCACTGAAGAAAGTGGAAAAACCTTCTTCACCACCTTTTGGCCTGGTAAGACCGTCTTGTAAGTAACCATCCGGTTGGATACCGTGCTCTAAAGAATATAATTCCCAACAAGCGTTACCGATTTGACAACCAGCTTGACCGACTGTGTAAAAATTGTTAGTAATATGATCTTAGAGAGTGCACTAGCACCTCACAGAGGCTCAGATACGCGTCGATCTATTTCAAATTGCACGGTTTGTTGGCGTTGATGCTGGACTTTAACACAAAACATTTTCGCTCCAGGAGACCAAAACAAAAACGAATCAGATCTAGCTGATTCGACGCGCCAATTGAGATCAAGGGGAATGTGAGCCGATATGAGCGTGTGTGAGTGCCAATGCTGGCGGGAGCACATACCGTTGATACTGATGACTTCTCTCATTGCTGTGTTCTGTTCTGTTTTTGACTTTTTTAGTAGAAGTTTTGTTAGAGAGGCCCAGTTTTTTTTGTTTCAGGTTTTTTAACGTAAACAAACTTTTTCCTCCTTCGCCAATATTTGGCGAAAAAAACGAAAATGTTTGTTTACATTTCCTGATATGGAAATTTATTTGCACGTGATAGAGTTACCATGGCAACACTGTCAATATTGAACGAAGCACATACCATTCGCTTTTTAGTGGATTCAATCAGATACGGTTCTAATTAGTCGGGAGGAATGTTTAGGTGGTGTGCCTGTGAACTGGATGATTGTGTCAGATAGATTGTTTGAAAGGTTTTCCTTTTGTAATATTGTTTGTTTAGGAGCTTGATGAATATTTTGCTGAGGAGTGATTACAAAATAAATAATTCCCATCTAAGTTACTTCTAATTCTAAATGCGACCTCTTGTATTGACTGTCTATATAATGCACTAAAAGTTTGGCAAAAACTGTAGGGTGATAGACCTTGTACTCAATGGAAACCACGTTCATTAGCCTATCCTACAAACAGAATCCAGATTCTGGGTCCCAGCATCTCTCAGTAAACCTAGTAAAGCCACTTCTGAGAGGTTCATCGGTTATCAACATAAATATGAGCTAATAGAGCAAACACAATATCAACCAGTTTTGTATGTGGGGTATGGTGATAATTAACAATGAATTTCTTACTGAAAATATGAATCCCAATATGAATTGATGATTTACAAGGACATCTCAAAAACGCTTTATTGAACATTTTCTGATCAATTACTTCTGTCTCCACACCTTTGGATCTTAGATCTTGAAAACAATTAAATTCAAGGAAGTAGACTTTATCTTTGTATGAACTTTTGGAATATTGCCATTTGTAACCTGTTGCTTTTGAAATTGGATTGATGATCTTTTTGATGATATCCTTCCTTATTGATCTGAATGCCTTGATTAGGTCTTTTTTTGAAATTGTGAAGAATTTCGGGTCTTCCTGCTCTAAAATTGAAGGTGCGAATGGATACGATGCAGTGGTTGGTGTGTTCTCATTAGTTTCTTTGTATGAAATAGTTACCGGCCTACCCTTGTCGTTCACCAGCCTGGACTCTTTTAACAAACAGGGCCTAGCACACAACAACGGAAGAATATAAAGTGATGTGTTTGACTGATGATCTCTGATCTCTCTGTATAAATTACCTTGTGAACTTGTCAACAGTTCAAAATCACTACCAACCAAATTTCCCAGATCATAATCTAAAAATGAAGCAACTCCACTGTGTTGTAACTCCACGGCATGATATTCTGGTTTCTGCATATTGAAATCCTGTTCGACATCTCTCAATTTCAGCAAGAACTCATGGAACTTGAGATGCTCTATTGTTTCTGATGGTGTTTGGTCCAGGTCATCGAAGTAGGGATCCTCGTGGATCTCAGGTGATGGAGCACTAGTAGCCATTGCCATTGGTGAAGCTTCAGTCGAGCCTTGAAAAGATTGCAATGAATATCACAGAATACTGGCAGCTGGTCAGATGTGGTATACTTTTTGACAGCTATTTTCTGCCGTTAACTAGAAATTCGCTTCTAAATTTTCATTTTCAGAGGTTCGGCGAATTTTACCGTTCTCAGAATCATCTCTCAACTCACCTGAGATGCTTTAGGCTTTGTGAGCTCATCCCCGTCATGGTGAGAACATATACCGTCAATATTATCAGAACACCAGAGTTAACCCACATGAGAAGTTCTGTAGAGTACTACTAGGATATGCTCTTCATAGATGTATGCGGTAGTTATAAGATTTTAGACTAACAAACGGTACTGATATACTACAGCATCTTCTTCAATTCGAGCAATTTCGTATTTATTTGTCTAAAGGGAGCAATAGAA
Source organism: Komagataea pratensis (assembly GCA_003707865.2). Taxonomy (NCBI): domain Eukaryota; kingdom Fungi; phylum Ascomycota; class Saccharomycetes; order Phaffomycetales; family Wickerhamomycetaceae; genus Komagataea; species Komagataea pratensis. The sequence goes on from PPMA02000007.1 coordinate 235,816, forward strand.
CCGGTGTTCATAAAACAGCAGCTTCACCCCTCTTTCTCCAGTAGTCACTGACTGCGTGCCATTCACCTTGCCATCTTCTAATAGCATTCATTGCTGTCTTTGGGGCTTGCTCTAAAGTTTCATGACCTTTAGATTTCAAAGACTTTATGATGTCACTTCCCATTCTTATCTCATGCTCAATAACATTTGGTAATAGCTGGTGATGAATTCTTGGGTATGATAATGTTTCCAACAATGGAAAATTATAGCTATATGTTCTTACAATAGCTTGGAACACGGCAGTTGTAATTCTACTACCTCCAGCGGCACCAATGATTAAATCAGGTTTACCTAATTCATTCACCACAATGGTAGGAACAGTTGAAGACAATGGTCTCTTACCAGGTTTGATGAAATTGTAAATAGAAGGAGCAACACCAAATGCATTAGATCTTCCAGGTGTTGAAAAATCATCCATCTCATTATTCAAAATGATGTCTGTTTCATTATCACGAACTAAACAACCGAATAATAAGTTAATGGTCGAGGTCATTGAAACGGCATTATGCTGCCCATCAACGACACTGAAATGTGTGGTACCATGAGGTTCATTTGGTTCATACGCAGGTTTGTAATCTTTCCAATGCTTTAAAGTATGGTTGTCATTGATACTAGATTGTGCTAAATCAATCCATTCTTGGCTCGTGATGAAATCAATGTTGTTTATTTGGTCAAATGGATCACCAAGTCTTGATCTCCCACTTGCCATCCATTTCATTGTCTCAACCAAACGATGCGTTTCAACTGGATCCATATCACCACCTTCATGAGAACCATATTTGTTCATGATTTTCAAACCTGAAATCAACGCTGGTCCGCTACAGGAACCAGAACAGGTATAAACGTCATTTCCCAAATAAGTGGTGTACAATGCATCAGCAACTCTAACGTCATAGTTTTCAAAGTCTTGTCTTCTGAAGATACCACCATTTTTATTGGCTGATTTGATAAGATTCGAGGCAATTGGACCATCTGGATCATAAAAAATGGCGTCACTTCCATTGTTGGCTATCAATCTTAAAGTTTTAGCTAGTTTAGGTCTTCTGATTAGATCACCGGGCTTATGAATTTCCCTCTTGGTAATGTCATTGAAGACGAATTCCCAGTCATGCGGATTACTCTTAAAGAATTCTTTATCTGCCTGGATAGCAAAACCTAACACATCAGAAACAATCCAGCCTCTTTCTAATAAATCGATAACTGGTTCAATAACCTCATTCCATTTCAATCTTCCAGATCCTTGAAGTTCAAATAACCTGTATAGACCTTTGATCTCACCAGGAATAGCAGCAGCCAACCCACCAACCTTGGACAATAATTCATCATTGCCATACATGTCCTTATGACTTCCCAGAGGAGCAGCTTCTCTGGCATCAATAGAAATAGGCTTCTCTTCGTATTTCTTACTCACTATGTAACCGCCACCTCCGATCCCAGAATTGAAGGAGTTCACAGCACCAACACATAATGCAACAGTCACTGAGGCATCTGCAGCATTACCATCTTTCTGCAAGATACTGATACCCAGTTCGGAGCACTCTTTCACATCAGATGCAACGGCTCCACTTAAAGATTTGTGCAAATGTTTGGCATTTGGTTCTAGAGATGGCTCTCTTTTTAATGGACTGATGTCGATGCCTCTATCTGGAGCAGTCAGGAACTGTGTGTGTATGGAGTTCGTGAGTTGTGCTGGTGATGCATCATCCCTGAATATTGTGTATGTGATTAATAATGCAATGGATATCAATAAAGTGACGGGCTTGAGTGTGTGGAGGGTCTGTGCAATGGGATTTCGTGACGTATGGTGGAGTGCAAGTAAGCCCTTCATTTTTTGAATGTATTTAGCAAGATCAAGGACTTTTGATTCTGGTTTCACGCTTCACTTGTTTGTGATCTTATGACGATAAGCCAAATCTGACAGGTATTTGCAAAACACGCAACTGATCCTCCCAGTGGTTTTGATTTCAAAGTTATCCAACAATAGCAGAAGCGAGCAAAAATAACACGATTATAGACCACAGTCTTATATATAGCCTGAGACGGTGTGGATTCACTACAAAAGTTTTAAATATTCTGACAAATATTCGTTATCAAGGTCAGATTTGTTATCAGCCACAGAAAAAAGAACCGTCAGTCTTCAGATGTGCCCGTACCAGGATTCAGATATAGGGAGCTTATCTGCTACGAACAACCAACAGAATATTGTATTCATTCACTATATCAGAACAATAAAACGTTTTAAAAGTATTTACAAAGTATGTACAAAGTCCGGCATCAAATCTATTCCAAGATACGGGTGACTAAACCAGTACCAACGGTTCTACCACCTTCTCTGATGTTGAATCTTTGACCAACTTCCATGGCAGTTGGATGAACCAAAGTACATTCCATTTCGATGTTGTCACCTGGCAAAACTTGTTGAGAGTGGTCTTCACCTTCTGGGAAGGTTAAAGTGACGGTAACATCACCTGTTCTAATAAATAATTGAGGTCTGTAGTTTTCAGCAAAACCTGAGTGACGACCACCTTCTTCTTTGGTTAAGACATATAAAGAAGCTAAAAATTTAGTGTGGGCTGAGACAGTACCGACCTTGGAAATAACCATACCTCTTTTGATGTCATCTCTTTTAACACCACGTAATAAGATACCACAGTTATCACCAGCCATAGCTTGGTCTAATTCCTTTTTAAACATTTCAATACCAGTAACGGTGGTTTTGATTGGAGTTTTGTTGTAACCAACGATTTCAATTTCATCACCTTTCTTCAAGTTACCTCTTTCAACACGACCAGTACAGACAGTACCTCTACCAGAAATGGAGAAGACATCTTCAACACCCATCAAGAATGGCTTTTCTAAATCCCTTTGTGGAGTTGGGATGTATTCATCAACAGCTTCTAATAATTTGTCAATAGCTTGAGAACCAATTTCTGGTTCACGACCTTCTAAAGCACATAAAGCAGAACCCATAATAACTGGAACGTTATCACCATCAAAACCGTAAGAAGATAACAATTCTCTCATTTCCATTTCAACTAATTCTAACATCTCTGGATCATCAATAGTATCAACTTTGTTAACGAAAACAACAATGTGTTGAACACCAACTTGTCTAGCTAATAACAAATGTTCTCTAGTTTGAGGCATTTGACCATCAGTAGCAGCAACAACAATAATAGCACCATCCATTTGAGCAGCACCAGTAATCATATTTTTGATATAATCAGCGTGACCAGGACAATCAACATGGGAATAATGTCTGTTAGCAGTTTCGTATTCAACATGAGCAGTAGAGATAGTGATACCTCTAGCTCTTTCTTCTGGGGCTTTATCAATAGCTGAATAATCCAAGAAATCAGCACCACCTTTCTCAGCAAGACATTTAGTGATGGCAGCAGTTAAAGTAGTTTTACCATGATCAACATGACCAATGGTACCAACGTTTAAATGAGGTTTTGAACGGTCAAAAGAGGCAGCAGTACGGGTGAAAGCTGGAGCAATAGCTCTTCTGGCGACAGATGAACCACGGAGGGATAAGCGTGCGACACTGGTCAAGGTCTTGGAGAACATTGTGTCGATGCTTTCTGATGGAACGAGAAGATTGGAACATGATTGTTTAATTTTTCGAACGATGTTTTTTCTTCTTTTCTATTCGATGAAAAAAAATATAACAAATGTTACCCGGAGGATTATATCAGCGTGCCTAGTCCAATTTTGGCATATTTAGTGAACCATAAGAGATCAGGTCTTGTTTACTGTTTACCCTTCCTTTGAAGCAGGTTTAGTTAGTCAAAGATGGAGAAATGCACTGTGTTTGTCGATGGAATCGCAGGCATTGACAAAATAAGACTCGAGACACCATTGTCTACACCAGTCTCTGAGTTGAAACAACAAATCAGAGTCAGATTACCATCCAGTGCTTTATCAAGAATAGGCATCGCTACCACTGGTGGCATGAGTATCAAGAAGTTCAGTACTTTGGATGAGCTTTATCGCGCCGTTACTCGCAATTACGATGATGATCTGGCAGCCAAATATATCAACTTACAACTGACTGTTTGCTTATGTGGTGGTAAAGGTGGATTTGGAGAGATATTGAAACAAAGAGCAAGAGATATGTCAAGGAAGAATAAAACAAGTCGTCGTTCTGATTCAAAGGATCTTTATAAGACGCTGGATGGGAGAAGAGTTAAGACGATCAAGAAGCTACAACTGTTGGAGGAACGTATGGATTCGTTGGGCGAAGCAGAGAAACAGAAGTTGAACGAGAAAAGAGAAAAGCTGGAGAAGATATTGAGCGTCGACCTGGAGAAGGGTGTTAAGTTTGATGATATGAACTATTTGGATGATGTTGATAAACAGATTGAAGAGATTAGAAATCTCGTGAATCTGGATTTTGAGGAAATGGAGACTGATGGAAGTGAAGATGAAGATTCTGGATCTGAAGGCAGTGATGATGAAAAAGAGGCATCATCTTCTAAATCCAAGTGCAAATTTGCTGGATTTTTCGATGAAGAGGAAGATTCAGAGCCCTTCAAAACGTCCAACACCAAATCAAAGCAGTCCAAGAACTGATTTAGGACATAATCATTGCTGGTTTGCAAATAGGCATTCAGATCATCGCCGGGTAACTCCATCACATTTTTTTTTTGCTCCATGACAATTTTTCTGTATGGAAGAAAAAAAACTCTTCCGTTCTTTGTTTATTGAAACTTGAGGACTCACAAACTCTCAACACCACATACAATCACAGCATCAATGTCTGCTTCTGTCAAGGACGTCAACTTCCAAGTTGATTCGTTCATCGAGTATGTCCTTGTAGTGCCTTTCTCCATCCCAATGATTCATTTTCTAACGTTTCCATCAGCAAATTAAAACGTCGTCAAATCTCAGGATCTTATAAAGTCGCTTTAGAAACATGTCATTTGTTGATGAGAGTGATCTCTGCTGCTAGATGGAACCACTCTGACCAGCTGATATCTCAGATACGGCAGTTAGGTAAGACTTTAGAGAATGCTCAACCGAAGGAATTCTCCTGTGGGAATGTCGTTCGTAGAGTGTTGGCTATAATACGTGATGAAGTTGAAGTTGATAATGATTCGAATGCTCCTATGATCACTTCGATGTTCAGTTTGTTGACTACTATTACTACAACTAATGAAAACAATGAATCACAGAATAAGAAGAAGAAAGAAACCACAACGGAGGCAGGAAATTCAAGAATTCCAAATCATAAACATCATGATTTGAGATCAATTATCATACAGGGGATCAAGGATCTAATTGATGAGATTTCTTCCATCGATGAAGGAATTGAGTCGATGGCTGTTGATTTGATTCACGATAATGAAGTTCTTTTGACACCAACTCCAGATTCTCAAACTGTTTTGAAGTTCTTATTGAAGGCTAGACAAAAAAGAAAATTCACAGTTTTGGTTACTGAATGTTATCCAAATGCAACAGAAACTGCACAAAAGTTTGCAAAGGCCTTATCAGATGCTAAGATTGATACTGTTGTGATTCCTGATTCTCATGTCTTCGCTGTCATGTCCAGAGTCGGTAAAGTTATTGTTGGTGCCAAATCAGTTTTTGCTAATGGTGGTAGCATTTCAAGTTCAGGTGTTGCTGCGGCTTGTGAATCTGCCAAAGAACATAAGACTCCAGTATTTTCAGTTACTGGTCTTTACAAGTTGAGTCCTACTTATCCATTTGATGCTGAAACTTTGATTGAATCTGGTAATTCTGGTAAAGTTGTCAGTTTTTCAGATGATAAATTAGTCGAGTTAGCAGACATTTCAAACCCATTGCATGATTACATTCCTCCAGAACACATTGACATCTACATCACAAACATGTATGTTATTCCCATTATTATCCTATTTCTTCATTTACTAACTTTCCAACAGTGGTGGTTTTGCCCCAAGTTTCATTTACCGTATTGTCCTGGACAATTACAAAAGTGAAGATGTTGATCTGGATTAGCTTCATACCTAATCGTAATACAGACAATACTCTTCCAAACACCGTAATCCGTATATATAGTTTGTTGCCAGTGGAATGAATTTATATAGCTGCCTTGTACCTCGCTCGGCCCAGATTTGTGATATCAGGGTCTTGAGCTGGATGCTTAACCACCAAAGATGCCATGTATTTATTTATGTGGTGATCTTGGTTCTGTCAATGGGCTAGAGTGAATATTGCCTTCTTTTGAGTGCGATTTCATCAAGGTTTGAAACACCCAGGATGAAATTGTAATTATAAGGCTGGACATTCTTTTTTCTCTTGCATCACTGATGCATTGTAACTGCAAGTTTTTCTCAATGAATTAACGATATTTAACAAGGCTATGATTTTGTAGTTTTGGTAAATGTTTTGGTAAAACGCGATGAGATGAAAAATCAACCAAGGCCTATACTTAAAGAAACTGTGAACATATAACACCAGGCACCAAAATGAAGCTAAAGATATCAGCCAGCTCAGTCGACAGACTAAAGAGTGGGTATACCCTAACATCTTCTATACAATTCACTTCTAACACCACGACCAGCCACACTTACGCCAATGGTCACACTTCGAAAATACGCAGTTCTTCGATTCACGCCAAAGTACCTTAACATCATTTCCGCTACTCCCAACGAACCACAAGTCTTTTGCAAACTCGGTAGTGAGATCTTCGACCTATACGAGATCGAATCCCTGAGAGACAATACTATCAGTTTTGAAATCAATGTGGACCAGTTATACCAAGTTCTAAAACAATATGAGCGATCGAATGCTGATCAGTTGGCTATACGATTGCAAAAGAAAGACAATCAGACAGGGAAGAGGATAGCGAGTCTCGCGTTGTTTTTCAACGATTCGACAACCACGATGAATACGGTCAGTCATACGTTCAGTATAGTCATCAGACTTCTAAGAAAAGAGAGTGATGCTGCTATTGTGGAGCCAGAGTTGACGAATGTGGATGTAATGATGAAGTTGCCTGATGATATAAATTTGTTGTTTAAGAGAATTGAACGGTATAAGAACTCAGACTTCACAACAGTGAAAGGAACGAACCAGGGCCAATTATCGTTAAATGTGCAGAAGGAGGACAATTTAAACATCACAGTTTCTTGGAATGATAATTTGAAAGTTCAAAGTGAAACTAGTGAAGATGATGATTTTGAAGAACATGAGATTATGGTGAGGTCCAAAGATTGGAAACTTGGATCCAGAATTTGTGACGTTTGTAAAAATATGGTGTTGATTATTAGTCGTGGAGAAGCACTTGTTTTCCATTGTTTTCTTGATGAATCGGAAGTGTGTCAGATAATTTACTTCATCAATGCTGTGAAGGTTTGATCTACAGAATAGCTTTAAATCATAACTAAATATCCGTTAAAACCAATTATTTGTGTTCTTCACTGAATTTTTTGATGAAATCAACTAATAAATCAACAGATTCCTCGGAAACAGCATTGTACAAAGAAGCACGGAATCCACCAACCGATCTGTGACCTTTCAAACCAGTCAAGTTTTGCTCTTGGGCCTTAGCTAAGAACTCAGCTTCTAAACCTTCCTTCTTGATGGTGAAAACAACATTCATCTTACTTCTGACTGATTTTTCAACTGGTAAATTATATAGTTCAGGGTAAGAATCTAACACGTTGTATAATTTTTCAGCTTTACGTTCATTGATTTCTTGTTGTGTAGCTAATCCACCCTTCTTGATCAGGTTCTCAAGAACCAATTTCAAGATATGCACAGTGAAGATTGGGATAGTGTTATAAGCACTGTTGTTCTTCACGACAGTTGGATAATGGAAGGCAATTGGAGATAAGGGAACATTCAATGCCCTTAATTCATCGTCTGAAGCTTGATCTAATAAGGTTTTCTTGATGATGTAAATGGTAATACCAGCAAGACCAGCGTTCTTTTGAGCACCAGCAACAATCAAACCGTATTTGCTGACATCAATCTTACGTGAAAGGATATCTGATGATAAATCAGCCACGGTTTCAATACCTTCATATTGTGGAACGTACGGGAATTCGACACCATTGACGGTTTCGTTCTCACAGTAGTAGACGAATGCGGTTTCTTCTGGGTTTGGTTTGGTCCAATCTTCGAATGGTTGAATCTTACCAAATGAACCATACACTTTCTTAGAATCAGTCAAGATTTCAGAGTCAATACCTAATCTGACAGCTTCTTCATAAGCCTTCTTACTCCAGGCACCAGTGACAGCGTATGTAGCTTTACCCTTCTTACCAGTTTTCTTAACATAAGCAGCCAATAGATTAGTAGCAACAGATGAGAAACCAGTAGTACCACCACCTTGCAAAAAGAAGACTTCATGTGTATCTGGGATACTCAATAACTCCTTGAAATGGGCCTTGGTGTCGTCAATCACTTTACCTGCTGGAGCTGAACGATGTGAGATTTCACCAACACCGAGTCCACAGCCTTCGTAGTTGACCAAATCGTATGCTGCTTGCTGAAGAACAGAGGTTGGAAGTGCGGCTGGACCGGCACCGAAATAATGTGGTTCTTCACGATTGAGGGATTGTGCCATTGAGAGTTGTGATTAGTGGGTGATGTGTTGGTGAAGGAAGATGAGTATTATACTGACTTACTGCTTTTTTGATTGAGTCAGAAATCAAAAAATTCTGGGAAATTACATCATTTCGGAAAAAGTGTATCCGATCATCTCTACTAAGAGTTACTATTGAACGAAATGGTATGTCTAATTTATTAACTATTTACAATTCTAAACTATGGGTTACGACGCAAAAACGACTGATATGCATCCGTATCAATGGAGACATTGCCAATGGCCTTCATCTTCTTTTTACCTTCCTTCTGGTTCACCAACAACTTCTTTCTTCTGGAAATATCAGAAGCATGCAACTTAGCCAACACATCTTTTCTCTTTGCCTTTACAGTAGATCTCGCGACAACTTTATTGTTAGCTCTGGCCTGAATTGCAACTTCGAACAACTGATTCTTCACGTGTTCTTTGAATTTTTCCACCCATTCTCGTCCCACTGTTTGGACCAATGAGTGGTGCATGACTTGGGCTAGGGCGTCAACACCTCTTCCGTTAACTAATAATTCTAGTTTACAGATTTGGGAGTCATGATAACCAGCATCTTCATAATCTAACGATGCATAACCTCTTGTGCAAGATTTCAATTTACCAAAGAAGTCATCGACTAAATGTGCTAATGGAATTTCATAACGCAATAAGACCTGACCAGTGGTTAAATATTGAATTTCCTTCTGAATACCTCTGTTGTTGTCACATACTTTGATAACAGTACCCAGATACTCTTGCGGAAAAGTCATAATTGCTTCCACAAAAGGTTCTTGGAACTTCTTGATATTCATCCTTTTCGTAGATGCATCCGGGAAATCATCAGGATTGGTAATTATCTTCTCCGTGTCGTCCTTCATAATGACTTTATACGGCACAGTTGGATTAGTCAAAATCAAAGAAGCACCATATTCCTTCTCCAATCTTTCTTTGAAAACAGAAGCATGTAATGACCCTAAGAACCCTAATCTCCAACCTTGACCCAATGCATTCGATGTCTCTCTTTGTAATGTAACTGATCTATCATTCAACACTAAGTGACTCATATGATCATCTACATCCTTAAAATCTGTGAAATCTGCAGGAAATGCACCAACAAACACCATTGGTTTAGGTTCTTCAAACCCTGGTAATGGTTCGGTTGGTTCATTGACATTCATAAACGTATCACCGATAATAGCTTCAGATGTGTCTTTCATACCACAGACAATATAACCAACCTTACCAGCACTTAATGAGGTCATTGCTGTCTTTTCTGGATACATGATACCAACTTCTCTAACATCGTATTTCTTTTGAGTATGTGGAGAGAACACCTTCTGCCCTTTCTTGATTGACCCATCAACAGCATGCACTAATAACACGACTCCTAAATATGAATCATACCATGAATCAACCAATAGTGCTCTGAATGGTTTATTTAGTTTCCCAGTTGGTGGAGGGATTCTCTCAACGATAGCAGGTAATAATTGTTCAACATTCAACCCAGTCTTCGCAGAAACTTGAATTATTTCCTCCTTGGGTAACTCAAATGTAGTCTCAACTTGTTCAATAGATCTTGGGATATCGGCTTTATCCAAATCAATCTTGTTGATAACAGGAATCAACTTCAACCCCATACTATAAGCAAGATAGAAATTAGCGACAGTTTGTGCCTGAACACCTTGAGAGGCATCAACCAATAACAACGCACCACCACAGGATGCATAAGATCTCGAAACCTCAGCTCTGAAATCAACATGACCGGGTGTATCCACTAAATGCAACAAATAATCTTCTCCCTTATAATTATAAAACATGGAACAGGTCTGTGCCTTCACAGTGATCCCTCTTTCTCTTTCAACATCTAATTTATCTAATACTTGTTTCCCACCAGGTTTAACGACACCAGTCATTTCCAATAATCTATCACTCAGTGTTGATTTTCCATGATCGACATGTGCCACGATACTGAAGTTTCTATACCTCTCAATAGGAATCTCGTCGATTCTTTCCTGTATGGACTTCTTATTTTCCGATTTGAGTATTGATGTTGTGGAGAGAGTAGAACGCCGTATCAGTGGGCCATTTCGGAGGGTTTTGAAGCCATGCAAGGCCGATCTGTTGCGAATAAGTAGCATTGAGAAGTATCAGGTAACTCCAACCAACAAAATGGTAATAATTCTCTGAACCGAATGATATGCTTCAGGTAAATACTACCACTGTATCCAAATCTCAAATGCTCATCGCTTGAAAAATCTATACTTTCTCGGAAAACCTGGTTCGGGCACAGAAACATGAACTTTCTTTTTTTCTGATTCTTTTTTTTTTCCATCTCATCTCCAAACTTGAGTTGTCTTTTGTGTCACTTTACGAACAAACAGCGTCATCATGTCACACACATCCAAGATTGTGGCCATCTCTGCTGCTGCTGCTGCCCTGGCCGGTGCTGCGTTGGTCGAAGCATATCACAGATACTATTCCACCATTGTTAATACTACACCAAAGAAGAACAAAATACCTGTCACTTCTGCCACAGTCGAATACGATGAGGATTTGATACGGGAACAGCTGGCTAGAAACTATGCATTCCTTGGTGAGGACGGTATGGCCAAAGTCAGAGATCAATTCGTTGTTGTTGTCGGTGCAGGTGGTGTTGGTTCATGGGTATGTACTATGTTGATTCGTGCAGGTGTCAGGAAGCTGAGAATCATTGATTTCGATCAAGTTTCATTGTCAAGTTTAAATAGACATGCTGTTGCGACTTTGGAAGATGTGGGTACTTCCAAAGTCGAATGTTTGAAGAGGCATTTGTTGAAGATCGCACCATGGGCTGAAATTGAACCAGTTAATCAACTATGGCATTTACCTAGAGCTCATGAGACATTAATTGATGGTAATCCGACATTTGTTGTTGATTGTATTGATAACATTGACAGCAAAGTTGACTTATTAGCATTCGCATATGGACATGACTTGAAAATTGTTAGTTCGATGGGTGCTGCCATCAAATCGGATCCATCAAGAATCAACATTGGTGACATTTCAAACACAGAAGAAGATTCATTAGCAAGAGCAGTCAGACGTCGTTTGAAAAAGAAAGGTATCACTTCCAAGATCCCTGTTGTTTTCTCTGCTGAGAAACCAGATCCTAGAAAGGCACAATTATTGCCATTACCAGAAGATGAGTTTCAAAAGGGTAAAGTTGATGAATTAAGTGCACTGAAGGATTTCAGAGTCAGAATATTGCCTGTCTTGGGAACTATGCCTGCTGTCTTTGGTTTGACTATTGTCACATACATTCTGACTTCAGTTGCTGGTTATCCAATTGAACCAATTGAAGGAAAGGACCGAATCAAAATTTATGATGGGATTTTCCAAACATTGGCTGGTCAACAGACTAGAATTGGTGAGCAAGATCAAAGAGTTCCAATCGCATTGAAGGAAGTTCCATACATTGTTGAAGAAGTTTTCAGAGGTAAATCTCCAATTTCTGGATTCTCTACAAAATTAACATTATCTAAATGGGATCCTAAGAAACCAGTTAGTTTGACTAATGTTGTTGTAATGACTAAAGAAGAACAGAAGATTCATGAGGATAGAGTGCTGAATGGTGGTGAAGAATTATCCACTGTCTACGATGAAAAAGTCCTACAACTTGTTCAGAAAAGATTTGAAGAAGAACTGTATTATGAGCAGTTTAGATAATGTTCATAAAATAGATTACAATAGATGATTCATGTACATGTTTTTAATTCAAGTCTTATAACAAGAACCAGTGGATATATCCATCCAACAGCTTTGAGTACAAATTTCATTACAAAGAAATAAAACAAAAAGAAACAGTAGACGTCATCACCCAACCAACAGCCTAGAAAGAATCGATCCAGAAATAATATACCAGTAAAAAAGCAGATCAGGTCATTAAAAGGGATACCAAGATAAAAAGTAAATAAAAATATCATTAAACAAGGAAAACTAGGTAGAACAAAATTAGGTATAGATTGATGCTCCTAACGGAACAGATTGCTCTTGGCGATAATCAGGAACTTGTGAATCTTGATGGAAATATTCATGTAATAATGCACGTTTTGCTGAAATTCTCCCAGCTGGATCATAAACTAACATTTGTTCTAATAAGTCAACACCTGCGGCATCTAATGAAGGCACTGATTGTTTCAAATCCTTTCTTGACCATTTTGGGAATGTTGGCTTAAAATCTGGTAAATATGTAACATCTGGCCAAACTTCTTCATTTGGTGTGCCCAAGATTCTAAATATTCTGAAAATTTGATCAATTTCTGAATCACCTGCAAATATTGGTTTTCTGTTAACCATTTCAGCGAAGATGCAACCGATGGACCAAATATCAACACCAGTGGAATACTGTTTACCACCTAATAAAATTTCTGGGGCTCTGTACCATAATGTCACGACTTCGTGTGTATATGCTCTTAATGGGACACCAAACGCTCTAGCTAGACCAAAGTCTGCTAATTTTAGAGTACCATCTTTATCGATCAATAGATTTTGAGGTTTTAAATCTCTGTGTAAGATTCTATGAGCATGACAATATTCAGTACCTTTAACCAATTGCATCATGAATCTTTTGACCATATCGGCACCTAACCCAACACCAGCAGGTATGGATTCCATATATTTCTTCAAATCAAGATCCAAGAATTCAAAAACCAAGTATAATTTATGGGAATCTGAATGGATTATATCGAATAATCTGACAGTGTTTTCATCTCTTAATTCTTTCAATAGAGAAATTTCACGGATAGCTGTAGATGGAACGCCTTCATCTTCTGATTCCAAACGGATTTTCTTCAATGCAACAACTCTGTTGTTATGTTTTGTATCTAGAGCTTTGTAAACGACACCATAAGTACCTAGAATTAACACATGTTAGTATTTGCGGAACCATAAAACACCTGATATGATATCAAATCCTGAGAAACTCACCTTCACCAATCTTCTCTAGACGTTGATAGTTCGATAAATCAACCATTGCGTATTAAATATGGGTATATGACAGAGATGAGCAGATGAATTACCAGTTAATTAAGTGAAAGTTGTCTTTGGTTTAAGATCACACAAATCGGTCCAAGTTTTGGCGTAGTTCAAAATAAAACAAAACAAATGTGAAATATTTCTTCGTTAATCAAACCAAATGCTTAGATGGTATGGAAACAAAAAGGATATGTAGAACAAAGTAAAGGTTGGGGTAGAAAGAATGTACAAACACGACACTTTCTGTTTCAAAAACTGGTATTTTTTTTCTTTGCCCGAAAAGGGCAAAAAAGGTAAACAAAAACAAATGACGTTGATTTCCCAATCCGGAAATCGTATATGGGAAACGAGAAGGGGCACATTTTGTCTACTGGGGCTGAAATAGCTTCTGTTGTTATATGTATTTTAACATAGAGAGAATATACATCTAATCCTTCTTAGCACGGGCAGCTTTACGTAGTGCTCTGGTTCTGATGTCTTGATGGAATTTAAGGTTGATGCTGTTAGCTAGTTTAGAATAAACACCAACAGTGTTTTCAATCCACCAGTGCATCAAAGCATGAGCCCAGTAGGGAGTAGACGTACCATAACGTTCTTGAGCACCGGAACGACGGCCAACTGATCTTAAAACAGACGCAACAAAAACTCTTGGAGTTGGAATGGCTAATGAAGAACGTCTGATTTTGGACATGGCTGAGGTGACTAAGTAGGAAATGGTCAATTCAACGTCAATGTTAGAATTAGCCAATTCTCCAGATAATGCAGCACTCCATTGTTGTAAGAATGCTTTGGAACCCGAGTAAGTGGCTAATAATGGAGATGGTAATAAACCACCGAATGAACCCATAGTCAAAATCAAACCACGAGTACCTTTATTGGCTTTAACGGTTTCTTGGATACGTGGAATCAAGACTTTCGTGGTTAATAAAGTAGCAGTGTTGTTGATAGTGATGATGTTTCTCAATTCTTCTTCATCAGTTTCACTGAATGGGACTGGAATGGAATGAGATTGACCAACATTGTTAATCAAAACAGTAACTTGTAATGGGCTAACCAACTGTTTGATTGCTTCATAGTTTGATGGTTTATCAGAGGCAAAGTCAATGGCTAAGATCTTGGTTTCAACTTTGTAAGCTTCTTCGATTAATTTGGCTAAATCTTCTAATTTTGATTGAGTTCTTGAGATCAATGCAACGTTTAAACCCTTCTTGGCTAATTGAATAGCGTACTCTTTACCAATACCATCAGAAGCACCAGTAATTACAGCCCATTTACCGGACTTAGCACCATATTTCTTGAAGTTTGCTGGTGGTAGAATGAACAAATCAAAGAGCAAAGCACCGTAGCCGAGAGTCAAGGTGGTCAATTTGAGGACACCCAAACCCAGTGCTAAGTATAATATCGCACTGACAGCAGTGGAGTCGGAGGTCAAACTGATGAAACCTTGGATGAATGACATTTTTGTTTGTTGGTTGTGAATATCTAACGAAGCTGTCACAGTTCAAACTTCACACATTGTTAATTTTTCCACCATAATTTTTTCTTGCGAAAGAAAAATTGCGAAAGTTTGCAAAAAGGGGAATTACTACTTGAGGTCATTGTGGGATAAACAACTCGGACAGGTCTCCAAACTCCCTTTATCAGTCGGTAATTATACCACCTTATTCCTACAGCTATTGCTCAATCAGGCCAACAGGAGCCGGTGAATATGTTGTCACATGGCTGGCCATATCCGGTAATAAACGCGATACTGCACACGAAAACGACGCGACGCGCTGCACTAAATTTAACCATTTTCACTTTTTCGTGTATAAAATTTTCCCGATTCGGAATAGTTATTACGCGCAGGAGAAGATGTGCTTTATTCTAATTTCTCTGCTTCTTTTAAATACTTGAATATTTCTAGTTTACTACCAGAAACATTGACAGCTGAGATTCTGGAATTTCATCAACCACACAACCATGAGTTTATTGGACCTTATAGTGCCTGCCAAAACTACCATTAAACAAGATGAAGACGTTCAGAATGTCACATTCAAAGAAGAGATCAAAGACCAGACCATTCCAGAGACCCCAACTAGAAAGCAGCTGCCCAAGGCACTAAGAGATCTCCAGATGCAACTGAACCCACAAGTGCTTTCTCCATCAAACAACAAGAGAACCAGAAAGAACATCACATACAACGAGAAAGAACTATCACCTCTGAAGAAGAAGAAGATTGTCACTGAAGCTCATCAGAAATCACAAACTGAATCAACATCTGGTTTAGTCTCACCACCAGTCACACCTTCCAAAATCGTCAAACCAGCATTTGCACTAAATGATCTAATGAATTCCAAAACTACTAAAGACTCAGCTTCTAAGAAGCTTGTTTTCAGCGAACCAGTCACTCCACCAGTTACTCCTGTGAAAAAAGAACGAAAGGAAGACACCATCCCTTCTGAAGCCCAGCCACCCAAGAAACTCATCTTCCTTGAGAATCCAGCATCAGAGAACAAAGAAAATGTTCCACCGCTAACATCAGAAAATTCAAAGCCAATTACATTAATCACACCAACTCCTATTTCTTCACCAACAAAACCAAGATCCATATTCGCTAGAGCAAAAGCCATTTTCCAAAGAAGTTACAATCATCAGTTAGTCACTAACTTACCAGAACGTCAAGATGAAGCCAAAGCACTAAATGATTTCCTGTTAGAGAACATCCAACAACAATCATCAACTTCATTATATATCAGTGGTCCTCCAGGTACTGGTAAAACAGCACAAATCAAACTATCATTATCACAATTGATTGATCTATCATCGCCACAACCAGTTCAAGTATGTGAGGTTGATGGTAGAGACTACAAACTGAGCTATACATACATCAATTGTATGACTGTTTCAAAAAGCAGTAACATCTATCAGGAGATTTTCCAAAATTTGACAAACGGTAGAACCACTATCAATCAATCCAAAGATGATTTATTAGCTGCTTTATCTGATTCCAAACATGCGGATATGAATATTATTGTTTTAGATGAATTGGATAAATTGATCACTACTGATCAACAGATCTTATTCGAGATCTTCTCATGGGTGATTTATAGAGAAACCAAAATGATCTTGATCGGTATTTCAAATGCTTTAGATATGGTTGATAGATTATTACCAAGGTTGAAAATCAATGGATTGAATCCAAATACTTTATCATTCTTACCATATAATTCTGATCAGATTGCAAACATCATCAAGGCAAGATTGAGATTACTGAACATTGTTCCTGGTTCTTTCTCAATTCCATTGTTTCACCCATCTGCTATTCAATTAGCTGCTAAAAAGTCTTCTTCAAATACTGGAGATTTGAGAAAGGCATTTGATATTTGTCGAAGAGCTATTGAATTGAGTGAGAGAGAAATTAGAGGTGATAATATCTTCAGTGATACTGTTACCAGTTTTGGAACCACTCCATTGGTCAAAATCAATCATATTGTTAAGGTTTGTAACAATGTTTTCAATAGTAATCAATCATCAAAGTTGAAGAATTTGAACTTTTTGCAGAAACATACCGTTTGTTTATTGGTAAAAGCTGAAGATGATTTTAGAAACAAGAATAAATCCAATTCAGATACTTTGAACATGAATTCATTCTTTGAATATTATATCAAAAATGGTAAGATTGATTCATTGATTGGTACTTTGAAGAAAGGAGAATTCCAAGAAGTGTTAACGACTCTGGAAAGTATTGGTGTTGTCAGAATCAACAAACTTTCAAGTAAAAATTACTCAGAATCAAGAGTTTCTTCATGTTTAGTAAGAAAAGATTTAATTGAGGCTATAAAAGGTGTTACTGTTTTGGAACAGATGATTAATGAATAAAAAGGTTATATAGGGTTATATAGGCATAGAAAATTAAAAGTAATTTTATTAATAGACTCTTGTCTTGATCTTTACATAAACTGTATAAAACACTGTAATCAACATCATGAAACAATATCGCTTTTATATAAAATACTAATAACAACTTTAAATGCCTAAATGATATTTACATCTCTCATAAACATAGAATGAACAGGCAACCATCGGAATGACCTTAATATAACCAATACTCAAACCAACATAAAACCCTCTAAATCCTCTCTCATTCCAAATCTTAGAAGAAATGGAACCAATGCTAATAAATTGACCATTATTCACACCACCAACTTGCATTCTTCTCCTTATGACTTCAAAGGGATATGCTGCTGTCTGTGAAAACATACCTGCGATACCACCAGCCAGTAATTGTGACCATGTGTTCAACGGGGCTCTGTCATGACGTGAACTGCCAAGGCTTGATCTTGTCCGTGGCACAGCTGATTGATCAACAGTGTATGGAAATAATACTGGATATCTCAAGACATCATGGATGAAATCATGAGTCCAGAACGAAACACCAGCATATGGAATCATGCCCATTATAGTTGGGATGAAACCTCTGTAGAAATTGGTTAGGTTTGATACTCTGTTGGGTAGTGTTTGTTTGATCCAATTTATAAGGAAAAAGTGCCTGTCGATAATTGGATTTTCTTTGTAGATAACTTTAATGGTGGTCATCAATCTACCTTGTCTGACATCATGGTAATGATCTTTGTGATGGATATGCATGAAATGTTTCTGGAACTTTTTTGTATCAAATGCCAATCTAACTCTGATTAAATCCAATGGATATGTCAAAAACACTGAACATAGACCTGCGATGGACCCAGACATCAGTCTTCTCACAGAAGTCTCATAATTATCATTAGGAATCAAGACCCTACGGACTTGCTCATATGCAACAAACTTCACGGCAGCGTACGGGAATATTCTTAATAAAGTAGCTGAATGACCCTGAAAGAAACCCGGTACACCATCATTCAAATATATCTGATGACCAGCCTGGAAAAGTCCTGTTATGGAACCTGAGTACTTTTTATATACTGGATTCGATGTTTGGAAAAGAATCTTGATACGATCCAACGGAGCTATGAGTGTCTTTGCACTGGAGCCAGCCAGGCCACCGGCTATACCTGTCTTGATGATGTATTCTGGGGAGGATTTGTCCAGTGATGCTCGTGGCTCAAATGGTGTTGAGTCGTCGGTGTATACTTTCGTGGGGTTGATGACCGATGAGATAGCGGGCCTGCTGTCGACCTGTGTTGAGGAGGACATGCCATGCAAATATGTTGAGTTTGTGGAAATGGAAAGTGATGAGAGGGAATAAGAAAGTATGGAAACAGTGACTTGGGAAAAAGCTTTATGAATTTGTGGAGTTAAATGCTTTATATTATTATAAAATCCAGTTTTCTCTTGATTTTCAAATTTTATGTTGTCTTTGGATTTGGCAGAATCGGGACTAGTCCTTGAGTAGTCCGAGACTCCGAGACTGGCAGTTTGTGACCTTTTACCGCATAAAAGCTGAATAAGAGTGGGGCAAAAAGGAGACTAGTCCCAAGACTAGTCTTGGCCGAAA
Organism: Komagataea pratensis; assembly: GCA_003707865.2. Lineage (NCBI taxonomy): Eukaryota > Fungi > Ascomycota > Saccharomycetes > Phaffomycetales > Wickerhamomycetaceae > Komagataea > Komagataea pratensis. The sequence continues at coordinate 254,904 of PPMA02000007.1, forward strand.
GTGGCATTATTCGCGAAGGACAGTGCTACGTAACCTTGCCGGCTTGGGTCAAAGGTAAACAATGGACATAATCATAACAAATCAAAACAGTAGTTAAAGCTGGTCTTCTATAGGGTTCCCGGGGTGCTATCTTCCTGGTTTGGAGACGCGGTTACCAATTATACTTTGCTTTCTGTGGGTTCTGATTCTCTCCATCTCTTTGTACAGCACATCGTGGTCCGTTTTGTTGTCAAGTGTTTGGTTCTTCAGCAATTGAACTTCCTGAATCAATTGAAACATCTTTATCTTGTGGTCTCTCTCTACTGTTAAGACGTCTTTGATCTGTAGTTCGGTGAACTTCTTGGGCACAAAGTTGGATCTTCTAAGAATCTTGGACTCGAATATCTCTGCCATCTTCCGCATTTCACTGACAAGGTTGGCCCTTCTTTCTTGTCCTATTTGTGGTAATTAGTGCTAAATCAATATCATCAAAACACAGTATTCAAGACATACTTTGTTGCTGAAAGCGGCGTAAGAGCATTTCTTTCTGCTGGACTGTGTACGTTTTCATTATGTAGGATGACTGTAATGCGGTTATTGATGATTCAAGGACAAAACAATTAGTTTCTCTCTCCTGTTCCTCAAATCTGTCAGAATCGCAGAAAATGAAAAATTATGACAATTTCGCGAAATTTCGATAAAGATGAATCATCGCATCAACGACTCGACAAGTACCACCTCTCACATCAGAACACCAACAGCCGGCTCGTACTGTGTTAATCTGCTCTTACCCGAGTTATTATAATAGAGTGGTGATTTTCAGTGAAAGTATCCATTCAAAATGAGTGCTAAACAAGACGGGCAAAAGGTATGTCATTTCCGCTATCGTATCGACTGAAAAAAGGTGTCAGAAATACTAACTTTGACTGAGTAGAAAGTGGACCCAGTGAAATCATTCATTGCAGGTGGTCTTGCAGGTGCTGTTGAAGGTGTGTCAACAGTAAGTTTTGTCCAATGTTTATCACTTCTTGACAATACTAACTCATTATCAGTACCCATTTGAATTTGCAAAGACTAGATTACAACTTATAGACAAATCGTCAACTGCTTCCAGAAACCCATTGGTCTTAATCTACAATACTGCTAAAACACAAGGTGTTTCTTCATTATACACAGGTTGTCCTGCTTTTGTTGTTGGTAACACAGTTAAAGCATCTGCCAGATTCTTAGGTTTCGATACGATTAAGAAACTATTAGCTGACAAAGATGGTAAGTTATCTGGTCCAAGAGGTGTTGTTGCTGGTCTAGGTGCCGGTTTGCTAGAGTCCGTCGTTGCTGTCACTCCCTTTGAGGCAATCAAGACAGTTATGATTGATGATAAGAAATCACCAAACCCAAAGTATCAAAAAGGTGCATTTGCTTCATTGAAAGTCGTTAAAGATTTAGGATTGAAAGGTCTATATGCTGGTCTTGTTCCAGTTTCATTACGTCAAGCATCTAACCAAGCGGTTAGATTGGGTTGTTATAACAAGATCAAATCTGCTATTCAACAGGCATCAAATACACCAGCTAGTGAACCATTGAGTTCTGGTTTGACTTTCGTTGTTGGGGCATTCGCAGGTATTGTTACTGTTTATACCACTATGCCTATCGATACTGTTAAGACAAGAATGCAAGCATTGGGTGCGAGTGAGAAATATTCAAGTACTGTGAATTGTTTCGCTACTATCTTCAGAGAAGAAGGTTTGAAAACTTTCTGGAAAGGTGCTACTCCAAGATTAGGTAGATTGTTCTTCAGTGGTGGTATTGTCTTCACTATTTATGAAAAAGTTTTAGTTGTTTTAAATTAGATTAATATAAATTTACATTTAGTGTCTACGTGTAAAATCTCAGCATGATGATTGTTTCATGTATCTTTCGTTTCTCTTTCGGAAATTATACAGTACTCTACGCAACTTTAGCTGTTTCTTGGTTGGTACTATCATCACTACTTCCTACTGGTTGGACTGATTTTGGCCTCTTGGGAGTTTTCCCATCCTTAGGGTTCTTTCTTTTCTTAGATTTCACTGGTCTGGTTTCATTTTCATCATAGACAAAACTTGGCAAATCATAAAGTTTGACCGGCTTAATACTTATTGAAAACACCGAATTGTCTTCATACTCTGGGAACGAACGACATAAATTGAAGAAGTCATTACATGGAACATGAATATCAAACTTCTTCGAGTCATTTTCAACAGCAATGTCTAAACCAATGTATAATGCAGTGAAATAGATACGTTTAGAACCTTCTGGAATTTCAGCTTTGTTCCCATCCGTAACTTCCTTGAATTTGGATAGATCCTGTTCATTGCTATATGATGCAAATTTGGTTTCTAATTCTTTGGCTTCTTCTTCTGTTTCATAAACGTAGGATTTCTCAAACTCTTTAACATAAGGGTGTGCTAGACCAACACCTTGGAAAACTTCTAATTTTTGAACTAATAATCTTAACTTGGCTTCAACTAACCCACTCCATTTCAAATGTTGTTCACTGTCACCTCTGGTAGCAGCAACAATAGTCAAATAGAATTTATATTTGAAGAAGAAATCATGTTTAACAAATAAGTCACTCCATTGTTTTTTATTATCTATTATATCATTCATTATTAGAGAACCTCTTTCTAACTCTTTTAATATGATTTTCTGCGTCGAAGCACTGATGTTATGTGTGGCACACATAGATGGATAAGCAGGTGTAATAACTGGCATTTTGTGATTTCGATCTTGTGGATAAACTCTAGGATTCCATATTCTGACTTGTAAAGGACCATCTTCAATTGGTTTTAACAACACCGGTTGTGGCCAATTCCATTGTGTCAAAATGTGGAAAAACTTGGAAACAATAACAGCACTGACTGCATTAGGATATAATTGACAGATCCTGGCAACTAACATTGCCCATGCAACACCCCCTGGGAAACCAAAGACATTAGCATAAATAGCACGTCTTTGTGCCCATAATTTGATAGCCCTTAAACTTAATTTGAAAACAACGGGTTTTGGAACTAGTTGCAAAATCTCATCAGTGACTCTTGTACCATTCAATGCTCTTAAATCCTTCTCATCAATGTTTCTTAGCAAGTTTTTATCACTTAGGGTTAAATCTATTGGAATTTGAGGAATGTCCAATTTAGCACAAATTAAATCAATTGAGATTCCAGAGAATTTCATCTTGATAATAGGAACAAATGCATCAGGAACAGGTTGTATTTCGTCCAACTCAGATCTGGTTCTTAAAATCTCACTGAAAACAATAAAGAAGTCATCTCTAGTGACATGTTTAGGAACAACAACCAAAGTATCGATATCGGAACCAGGACCATAGACGCCCAATCTATAAGAACCAAAGGTGAAAATCTTACCACCGGCATCCTTCGCCATCCCATCACTCATATTCTTGTTCTTGGAGACTTTATACACGAAATCCTGAGTCAATTGCTGTAATATTTGCAACACTTGGACTCTTTTCTTTGTTTCTGCTTCACTTTCAAAACTACCCTGTTTCTTCAATTCCTGCACCAATCCGTCATTCAAAACATTCTCAGCTGGAGTTGGACCCGCTGTGGAAATTGGAGGCGTGACACCATATGTTCTGGTGGTCATTCTGTACGCGGTTTCTACTCTTTGGTGGCGTGCCGCTTCGTTTCTGCTGGACTGGATACTTTTTTGGAAATCGTGATGAAGTTGATATTTTTCTCTGAAAATCGGTACGGGCAGAAAAGCGATCCTGGTGGACTTTACAAAAGATGATCCGTGATAGGCAGAAATTGATAGACCCCAAACTTCCTCTAAGAAAAGTTTAGGTGAAAGAGTTAAAAGAAGAGTCCTGCAGAAGAAAGTTTTTCTAGAAGCAAGTATATATTGCAAATTTAAAGGTAATAAAAGTATATTATGTTGAAGAAAGAAAAACAATCTACAAGTAGGTCAAGGTTTATCAAGAAGTTAGATAGTATATCATTAAAAGGCATAAATAAAGGGGAGTAGGACACTTTCTAGCAAGTTCAGACCTGTTCCTCTGGAGAAACCACAGTGGTCTGTGGCGGTTGCAGTATCGTTTCTTCCATCTTTTTAGCTCTATGGTAGTTTAGCATGGCCTTCATGAGGATTAGCACACCCATTATCATGACAGCAATACCAATCAATTGCAAATGTGGTACTTTTGAACCTTCTTCGGCAACAGCACTAGCTCCACTAGATAGATTTGAGGAAAATTGATCTAAACTACCAGTCACTTTACCATTATCAAATCCAACATTTTCAAACTCACTTGGATGTTCTGGTTGGACCTCAAAATCCTCTAAATCTTTCTCTCCGGCACGGGATATACCTGCCTTTGGAATCATAGTATAGCCATAAGTAATGAACGTTATTCCTAAACCAGCTCTGGAGCCTTGTTTAGCAGCATGAGAAGTATGTAACAAATACGTCAGCAGGAAACCAATAAATTGGAAACTAGCGGAAACCAAAACATTCCATACAAAATTAACAATATTTCCAACAGGTAAACCATCAATGAAAACCTCATCCATGAAACCTGGAGAAATAACTGAATTTTCCCAATAAGGAGGTGTTTGATCTTGTGATACTTCATCATATGTTGGTGGTGTATCTGATTCAACTTGACTAGTTGTATCTGGTTTGGCTGAAAGATTGGAAAAAACGCCATCTGCACCAGAACCAACCATTGCAGATCTATTAGCTGATAGTGGGCTATATACTCTATCTAGGAAATTGAAGTTATTTCTGAGGGAGCTGAATGTAAGGTGGTCTCTGATATTGAAGGGAGTAGATGTGGTAGTCTCGTTGGTTTGATCTTGATGTGCCAGTGGATTCTCGGATGCGGTTGCTGATGATGAAGAACCAACACCCATGAGGTTTCTATTGATACGATCATGAAGAGCAGTAACATCTGATGAGTTTTGAGAAGCTGGGTTGGTTAATCTGGCATCGTCTTTATGTGAATCTGAGTTGATTGACATGAAGTCTGTGTCTGTGTCATCACTGTCATCGTTCTGGAAAGATTCCAGTAAGTTTTGTTCATCCTCGTTCTTATCCTCGTTATCCTTTGTTATATGTCTCACTTCCTGTAATTCAATGTCGTCACTAGTGTAGTGTGGGGCCTCAAATAGCACGTCGTTGGACGCACTTTCTGACACTCTGTGGTATGTGACCATTATGGAATATGCGACTTGTGTGAGATGTAATGTTCAAATGCGGAAATCTGGTGTTTTGGCTAATAGGGGAATTCTCTTATGTTACGAGACGGGAAACAACGGCAAAACAATGGAATATGCACTGATGGAAAGCACTGGGCAGTGATGGTTCCAGAAATTAAGGTATGTGTGAGTGAATTGTACCGAACAGCTCAAAACACGGAAACAGTAGCGTTGGTTGTTGCAACTGCCTAAGTTAATTGTTTGCTGATCAGAGATATTTGTTATCAAAATGGGCTTTTTTCACGTCAGTTTTTTTAAACGACTTCCCGGAATATTACATAATTTCAGGTCGGAACTGCGTTACAATTCGATCCAGAACTAAACAAAATTTATAAAACAACGGAAGGATAAAGAATTGAAAGTGACGAGCTCACAGTTTGATTTTGAGAAGGAGTCTTGAACCTTTGTCATGTGTGAAAGTGACTCTCTGGTTCTTGAGGGTTCTTCCAACAGTACGTGGGGTAGATCTGACGGAACCTGGGGTAGCACCCTTAGCAGAATCCCTGATTAGGTCTTGTGACCCTTGAACTGGTTTGTTGATTGTTTCGGTGTATTCGACGAAAGATCCAACACTGTCAGTGAAATCAAGTGCACCTGGTAAGATTGTGGAAGGAGCTGGTGTTCTGAATGTTCTAGGAACGTCTGATAAATCAGGTAATGTTGGACCGCCTCTTCTTCCAGTTCTACCTTGTCTCCTTTTTCTTCTTGAATCACGTTCTCTGACCTTATCTAATCTTTCTAGTTCCATATTACTGACTTCGAATAACTGTGGGGTGAACTGTGGTAGTTGTTGCTTTGGGCGTAAGTATTCATTATGTGTCACAATAGTTCTCAAATTATTTCTGATTTCATCTTCATCAATAAATCCACCTTTGAAATCATAGCCTGCTAAGTATAGTGCTTTAGTGAAAATCTGGACTTGTTCTCTAATGGAGTGTTCAATAGCAGTTCCGAATTCACCAGGTAATGATAACTCTTCACAGAGACATTGTGCAAGCTCTTCAGGATTATTCTCAGGATTTGAAATATCCCATTCAAATTGATCAACTAATTGATTGTTACCAACAGTGATATCTAATTTGATTAGGATTCTTAAATCATCACCATATGGAGAATTATAGACATGCTTATGATAATCTGTGACTTGTTCTTTTATTGATGCCAAAACAGTATCACCCAATAATGGATTATTAAACTTATAATCCTCCATGATAATAGAAACCAAATTCTCTAACGTCACTGTCTGATCATTCAAATTCCATAACAATGTATCTCTTAATCTGAACTTATCCCTCTCTGCTTCAAAATCTAATCTAATAGGAACAAACTCATCTTTGGTATAAGCTTGTTTATCTAATGCAGTTTTAGAAATATTGATATCTCTCAACCTAGATGGTTTCTTACGACTATTAGGCACAAGAACTCTAGTTGGTCCATCAGTGAATCCATTTCCATAACCTTGATAACCATCACTCCAAATACTTCTAGTATATTGACCTTGATTTGCGTATTGGATGGTTTTCATTCTTGCCATTTTTAAATCATTAAAGAATTTCAAATTCCCATACAATTTAGTCAGTAGTTCCTTGTTATGAACATTAGACAATTGAGTTAATTCCTTGTTTGCAAGATCACGGTTTATTATCTGCTCATAAAATAATACGTCAGTGGTTGGATTCTCAAGTTTTTCACTCCAGTAAGTTAACTTAGATAATGGTTTAGAGAAACTTTGTGTGCTCGCTTGTTGTTGGGGGAGACCTTGCATATGAGATTGAGATGTTGGGCGTGATTGATTGATGTTTGATTCTTGTTGATGATGTTGTTGTTGTAATTTATGATGTTGCAATTGTTGTTGTTGAACTTGTTGCTTCATAGCGTTCGCTAGTCTTTGGTCTACAAGCATCTGTTGTTGTTGCAACGTAAGACCGTTCGTGTTTTGGATATTAAGGGCAGGTGAGGCCGATGCTGATGGATTTATAGCCTGTTGATGATGGAGCTGCTGTTGGTGCTGTTGTTGAGCAGCTTGTTGTTGTTGCAACATCTGCATGTGCAATTGCTGCTGCAGATGAGGAGGCAGATTCTGCTGATTAAAATTCATGGCACAAGCCAAATTATACGCTGATTCGAAACCTCAGAAACACGGTTCTTATGTATCGATTGTTATTATTTCTTGTGTTGTTTGTTTATCTTTGAACTTTTTCTTCTCTTTCTCGAATCTCGCTCGACCCGGAAATTTCAGTTCCGGTCTGCTCCTTACCGAAATTCCGAGCAATTCTCAGCTGACGGCACGTGACACACTTCTGGCTAAATGAACTGTCAATCATTCGGTTCGGAAATTAACCTTGTTTTCCTTTGAGGTTTGAAATGCCGAAGGGGGCTGTGCAATGTGCATTCTGGGATCTGGAAAACCCGGTTAAATGGTAAATCTGCACCGATAAATAAACAAAGTGCAAAAGCCGTTGATGAGATTCCCCAGATTTAGAAGGGAGCAGGGTCCTCCAGGGTTCAAGTCTTCAACTTCTGCAATAAAGAAAGGATTGATGCTTTCCACGTAAGGTTCTTCGCTAACCTTGTACTCTGTTGACTCACAGCACCCGACACCGCAGTAACTAGGATCGGTACTTGTTAATTTGGTCTTCAATTTCACTGAGATAATTTTCGCCTGGCAGCCACAGTTCAGCTAGATGATGGCTAGTTGCACAGCTTCACTAGTTTCAAAGTCCTTGAGTAGTACTATGGTAGTACGGATCATATCTGACTAGGCCAGCTATACAGCTGCAGTCACAACATTTTCGTGGAAGCTTTTGATACGTACAGTCCCTGACACCCAAAGGATTTTCGATTTTTAACAACGACTCAGATCGCATCATAAATATATAAAGTGGTTATAATAACAGCGGATGTAATCCTACCTGAAACGCGGCCTATTCATGATAGTGTAACTCGTAAATAACCCGCGGTTCTATAGTCTAGCAAAAATTTAAGGTTAATTTTTCAATCAAGACCGCAAAGTGAATGCAGGTATATGCATAATGTCCTTTGAAAAAGAAATAGAAATTTTTGAGATTGTGAACTTTGAAGCTCCTGAACTTCTGAAGTCCTGGGATCTGGACCCTGGTATCTGGACACTGTGGTCCAGAAGCACAAGGTGTGTTCATTCAGCGAGCGATGATGTTCTGTTACTCTGTATGTGCTGGTTTTTGTTGCTTTGGACTGCAATGTCGGCAGGTGTTCCAACTTCCATGCATGGGTTGTCCAATCTTTGGGTTCGGCCGAAAAGTACTTTTTGAGAGGCGGAAAAAGCTTGGTAGTTCCGCAATCTGGTGACTGGTCAACCATCGAAGATGCGAATCTGTAATAGATCGGGGTATTAGGAATCTTCACTCGAATCAGTTATGTTTCATGTGTTTCTGAACCAGCATTTGGTAAATAATAGATTGGCACTCCCAAATTACAATGCCTTTGACGGAGTGCAATGTCGTTCGTTTACCCAGAGATAGATCGTATTGTTAAAACAGTGAAGATCTCAGATTGGCATACTCGACGCCTCGCACGTCACCAGAATTTACCCCCATTGAGTTAAAACCTTGGGGCACTATACCTTTGAAATTTCGAGTCTATATCAATTCGTTAACTATCCAATATAGGCTACGCTCATTTATCAATGATCATCAGTCATGCTGTGTCCAGATCCACCGTCAATTAAGGTGTTTCACGTGCCAGGGTCCTAAATACAGAAAGAATAAGCTTAATTTTACGACAGTGCAAAGTACTCTTTCTTGTAGCTAAAGGGCACCATTGTCGAACTCTCGTATGTCGCTCAGGTTTCATTCTCTTTCATGATGATCACTTATACATTCTAGTGAGAAAGCCTCATTGGTGGAATGGATCGCTCGCCATCTAGAAATGTTTTGAAATTGTGCAGAAATAGTGGAGGTACAACAACAACAAGCTCTATACAATTCTTTAATGGTGGACTTGGAGCGAGACCGTCACTGAAGACCATTAACCGTCTATGATTAGGTTCTTCTTATGCTTTGAACCTCCGTGGTCTAAGACAGAAGAGAAGGTGTAAATTGGCCTTAATCTCACTTAAGTCTCGACTATGGATCTTGGCTGCTCGTCATTGATAATGTAATCTCAAGTACACACGAACCTATCGGCCAATGGATAGCTGTCCGGCAGACTTGATGACGACGCTGCCAACGAGTCCTGGACTCCTGGCTCTCTGTAATACAGTATCAGTAATCGGGAAACAAAGTACCGTCTACAAGGAGCGGCTGGTACTACTAGACTTTAGTGCTCACTGCTTATCAACTTACCCATGAACTTAAGAAGTGGACACTGCAGTAAGGCCACAAGATAACATGAAGGGTAACAGAAGAATAGGAGAACGTTCAACGGATATATCGAAATAGCTCCAGGAATTTATCTGTATACTGTAACTGTAAGTCAATGTGGGCTTTTCAGACCGTTTACATGCCGGATGTTAAGATAGTTGTTCAAAGTGGAGTGTTTCCGAGTGGAGAAGGCCGGAACAAACAGAGCTGGAGAAGGCGGTCGGCTCGGTGCTACGCCGGTGAGCTAGTAGCTACCCAGTTGAAATATCAATCAGACAGTACGGTCGGTCTTCCGCTACGTTTCATTGCAGTACGGGACGAGCAAATTAAACTACATTTCTATCTGTCTTAAGTACCATGTAATTCCTTCATTTATCGGAGCACAATTGTTTTGAGTTTTTCAAAGTTGCGTCAAGTTGCATAAACAGAAATCCATTTAGCCAAAACGTCTCTTGTCACAATTCGTATTTATAAATATGCTTAATTCCAGCTTTTCGAATCCCCAAGATCCAGTGGCCACCTCAAGCTATTCACAAATACAAAAAAACACCTCGCACTCATTATCACACGCACAGGCATGGAATCTTATACAGGCGCCGTCCGTACTGCCAAAGACGCTATAATACTGCTCGAAGCCGCAAGGGTCCGCCTTATTCCACGAGTGACGCGAAGACTCAAAGAACATGAACGTTCCCTCATAAAGGCCGGTGATGTCTTCATCTGGAACGAGAAGGAGGCCAATATGAGAAGATGGACAGATGGGAGATCATGGAGTGCCTCAAGAGTCACTGGTGCCTTCTTGACCTACAGAGAAATGGAATCCACCAATGATCATACGCTTAACGATGGCAATATTCACCATTCCAACTATTCTTACAAAACTAATGGTTTGATTAAACAAAGTTTTAGCTTGACTACCCTAAAAGGTGACAAGTTGCATTTGATTTCATATACCACCACAGGAAGTTACATCAATTCCAAATTCCTCAACAAAACTCCATCAACCGATTCAATGTTCGCTCATATCAGGATCCCAACTGACTTATACCCAGAATCGTCATTAGTTGATTCAACTTCAGAAAAATCACCAAAAGCAAGAAGGGTCTCCAATTCTTCTAATTCATCCAGCTCATCCGCATCACCAAAAGCACAGACCATCTCACCTCTCCCATCCCCAAAAATCCATATTTCAGAATCCTCCACCACTCTATCAAATTCATTCAAAATGACTTCACCACTGATGAAAAGTAACGTACCAAGAATCAGCATTGATGATCTTACTCAGAACAATTATTCATCTCCATTACCAACTTTGAGAAACAATAGCATTCCTGTAGCTCCATTAGTTAGAAAGAATTCAACAAAGCAGAATTTACCTTGTTATGATTCAGTTGCATTGAATGCATTGGATAAGTTCTCTTTCAGGTTTTAGGTTGAAGTTTTTACTGGCTATATGGTACTTGGTTTTATTTCTTTTTAACTGGTTTTTTAAAGTGTTATTATTGTTCTACTCGTGTCTTTTTTACTTCGTTTATTTAACCGTGTATCTATAGGGTACAGGTTTCGTTTTCATACTGGGTTCTCTGTTAAAGATATAATCTTATATTTCTGGGTTGTTACTATCTGTAGCTGCTAACTTTCATTGCCGGAATCAGCAATTGCCACTACTTTTCAAACCCGAAAATTCTCCAGTTGTTCATCCACAGTTTCTTGTTACTCCGATACCTCCCAATTTTCTAGCTTGCTTCAAAAACAATATGCAATATCAATTATCAGTCGCGACTCGCTACTCAAACCTAAACGATAACCAGTGACCACCCGCAAAATTGCCTTCGACGCATGTTTGAAGTAATATTACGCGACAAAATTCGAACCCCATTTCCAGATCTCTACAAAAATTGACACATTTTTCAAAAATCTTCACTTTTCGGAGATATCTTTCACTGCTGCTGAATTTGTCACAAAATATCGAAACATGTTTGCTGCCTGTGTGCTGCATTGCATGGCTTGAGGGTGCCATGATTGGCTGCTTCTGAATCCTGATGTGAAATTTGAACTAAGGTAGTTAGGAGGCTTAGATGTTTTGCCGCCGATTGGTGTTCCTATTGGTTGAGTTGATATTGGCATTAAGCTTAAGCGCACCGAGCTCAGAAGAGTTGAATCACACACATATTTTTATCAATCGGACTAGTCGGTGCTAAATCGTAGGAGTATGATGGTCCTGAGCTTTTGGTTATTAACCGATTGCTCCTGTTTTCGCTCAAGTTAAGAACCCAATTGGGATTCTGCAGAACTGTAAGTTTTCTGATGGAGCATATGTTTCGAAATCTGACCAATCAAGGCACATATCTGTTCTAGAAACATGAAGTTTGGGACTTAATTTCTTCGATAGTGATGGTAACTGGGGGGCACTGAACTTCTCAAACTGGGGTTTGTCATGTATATACAGTATAGTTAAGGGTCAACTTGTTCCAAATTGGGAACTTCGCTCCTATGGAGCGTGCCACTGTCAATATCAACTTCTGGGATTTCCAAGAACAAAACGGTTACCAGTTTCACGTTAAACTTTTGTCGCCTATCGGAGTCTGTAAGTAATATTAGAACTGGTTTACCACTAAATACCAGCGTCCTTTACTACATTCAGTTAACATCAATACCCTTACATAAAATTATAAAGTCATAGAAAGAGACTATCTTCGTTATATCTTTAGCAACGTGGAGAAGAAAAAATCAGAAATAAAAAAGTATCCTCAGAGTATGATTTCAAGTGCGGTTATTCTGCTTCCTATTTAGCAGCAATTTCTTCTTCGGTTGGGATAGGGTTTTCATTATCATTAGCGGCCTTGTTACCAGTTCTGAAGTATTCATCAACTTCCTCAATTCTCAAACCTTTAGTTTCTGGAACAAAGAACCAGACAAAGAAGAAACTAACTGCCAAACAACCAGTGAAGACGAAACCTAACTTATACCCAATTTTATTAGTGATGAATGGAGTGAATAATGAGATCAAAAAGTTAGAAGTCCAATTGATTGAGGTTGAAATGGCCATTGAGGTAGCTTTGACTTTAACTGGGAAGATTTCAGAAACAACAACAAAGGCAACTGGTCCCCAAGTTGTAGCAAAACCAACGATATAGATACAGGTGAAGACAATCATCAAGATACCAACAACGTGTCTTTCCTCGCCAGCACCATTCAATAAAGCAAATGCACCTAAAGAGGAATAAATAACCATAGTAGTGAACATTAGGGCAGAACCCCATAACAAGCAAGTCTTTCTACCAAATTTCTCAACAAGATAAATACCAAAGAATGTGGCAACAAAGTTAACTGAACCCAGGATGATTGCAGTAATATAAGAGTCTTCAATACCAACTGATGAAAACAAAGAAGTACCATAATAGAAGAAATAATTGGCACCTGAGAACTGTTGGAAAAACATAACAAAGATACCAATAGCTAATCTAAGTCCTAATTTTGGTTCACCAGTGATAAATTCATGCCATGCTCCACTATTAGAAGTTTGTTCTTCAACAAATCTCTTATTAGCAATAATCTTATCAACCTCTTCTTGACAAACATCAGAATCAACAGAAATGTTGTTCAATTTAGCAATGGATTCCTTAGCACCTTGAACATCATTATTGCGACTTATTTTGAAAACAGCGGATTCTGGCATGAAGTAAGTACCGACTGCAATCAAGAAAGCCCAAACAAACCCCAACCCAATTGGAATCAACCATTGCTTGTCACTATCATCTTGATGTAATTTACAGCCATAATTAGTTAAATTACCAAACAAAATACCAGCAGTGATCATTAACTGATAGAAGACAACCATAGCACCTCTGATTTTCAAAGGAGCACTTTCAGAAATAAACATTGGAGTCAAGACGGAAGTTGAACCAACCGCGAAACCAGTAGTGATTCTACCAACCAAGAATTGTGCCCATTTACCAGAATTATTAGCAGTTAATTGAATGATTAAACCAACAGCATAAATGGCAAGACTCACAAAAATAGCAACCTTTCTACCTTTATAATCGGAAACTTTTGGTAATGTTAAACCACCAATAGCACAACCAGCGTTAAATATAGCAATTATTAAACCAATTAATAAACTATCGAATTGAGTTTCACCAGTCACTGGATTTGTAGATGTACCGAAACGATTCTTGAAAGTTTGGAAATTGGAAATACCACCAATGGTACCGACATCCCAACCAAAAATGAAACCAGCAAACGAAGTGGTAATACACAAGGCAATTGGAACTCTCAGATCATAGATTGATTGAGAGGCAAGAGTGTTGCCAATAGGAATTGGAGTTGATGAATCAACTGATTTTCTTGATGGGACAGGAGTCGTTGGAGTATCGAGAGAAACTTCGACTTGGAGTTTATCTGTAGACATATTGTACTAATAAAGTATGAATTGTTGGAATGAGTCAATAGAAGAAGAATTCTGGGGTAATTTCTGTTTCTTTTATAGAGGATGGTCTAAACAGAAATTATTTGTAGCACCCTCTCTTCTCATAGTCAAGGGAGTCGGAACTAATGGTTCATCATACTTTCTGCTGAGTCGAAGAGTCGGTATTCTGTCTTAGTCTCTACCCCGCCACCAGTGGTCAAAGCAGACAGATATCTCATCTCGTTCGCAATGCGTTCTCAAAAGTAAACAGAAATGCAAATGGAGAACCAGAAATTGAAAACCCCCAAAACTCGGTAGGTGCACGCCTGTCACAAATTTCAGAATCGAATTTGTGTGCGAACTTGTTTGGAAAAAGAATAATCTTGAAATTGCAGCTGTAGTTTACACCAGTTGTTCGCTCTATTAGGTTTAGATCTAGATAGTCATGGGTGTGTACATACCTCCTGGCCGTGGAGGAAACAGATCTGATGACAGTGATGACGGTGATAAGAAAAACACGCTCTTGGGGAGAACATCCGATGGCACCAACAAGATCAATTTCTATACTAGACCCAACGTCGGTTTGAAGATATGGGGTCCGTTGGTTCCTGCCTCTGATTACTTGCCTGGTTTGTATGGTTTGACTGCACTCCAGTCTGTGATTGCACTGGTAATGATCAAGAATGTGAGGAGAATATGGGGTGCGAAGACAGTCGGAGCGAAATTTTCAAAGGCTTTCAATACAGTGGCTAGTGGATATTTGCTCTTTAATTCAGGCCTGGAGTTGTCTAGATTGACATTACCATATGATCCATGGTATGAAGAGGCAAGAGAGGCCAGGTTGAAAGCTGAAGCTGAAGGAAAGAATGTGAATTTCTGGTTTGGACCATGGGATTTCAAACCAATGACTTTCCATGAATGGAACAAGAAAGTTGACATATGGATTTTAAAGACAGAAGAAGCTTATGAAAATGGTGGTTTAGAGATTGGTGCCCCACAAACGACGATGATCATTGATTTCACACCAGCGAACCAAATTCTTCATTCTGCATACATGGAACTGAAAGAGTCAAACAGACGCAGGAACTCAGAAATATTGCAGAGATTATCAAACCAAGAAGCATTTAAAGACATGCTGCCTTATTTTCAAACGTTTTCCAATTTTTCATTTGAAAGGCCCACACTCACAGTACCAGAAGATAACCACATTGAAAACGATTATGATTTAGACGAATTATGGGAATTGAACAATCCATGGGTTGGTTTGGGACTAGATACAGACTACAGCGTGAGGTTTATACCTAAGTTCAGATGGATAGATAAACTTCAGGAAGCTAACAAACGGAGAGAAGAATACGAACAGGAATATCAACAGCAGGGCTTACAAGTGGAGCCAGTACATACTACAACGGATATATAACTAGCATTATTACTACATAGAAGAACATACACACACCTATGATCTTTAATGTTCTTGTACTTCATATCATTGGTATATTAGTGTGTCCCGTACCAGGATTACGATTTTTGATAAACCAAAAGACACTTCAACTGTCAACGAAACACGATCTCGGGCAAATCGCACACTCAAAACACCATATTCCCGCAATAATGAGACTGGTTCGCATACTTGGATTTCTTCTGGGCCTTGTGAGTCTCACATTGGCCGTTTTCAACGACGAAGCATATGTTGTTGACTGGGAAATTCTCCAGGTTGGTCCATTCACTGAAAGAAACGTTCTTCCTCCATCCAAAGACATCTTCAATGTCCTTAGTGAACACAATGTTTTGGCAGGTATCCAGAACGGTTTGGCTAAATGGAGAGTCAAGTTTGATGATTTGAAAGAAGGCGCTGCGCAGAGATTGAACGCCTATGCTGATGGTAAGATCGTTACTGGTCTTAATTACCCTGACAGATCCGTTGTTCAGGTTTGGGATTCATATCAGGGATTTTTGGTGAAGACTTTACACAACTTTGATAGTGAATTGGAAGAAATTACTACTTTGACTGATGGATCTGTTTTTAGTGTTTTTGAAAACGGCGATGTTGTTGCTATTGATAAAAATGGCGATATCAAATTCAGTGGAAGTATCAGACCATCAAAGGAAGTCAAGGTGTCTGCACTATCCAATGGTAATGTTGTTATTCTATTCAATGAAGACGATTCAAATAATGCTCATATTGCTTTCTTCAACGGTGAATCTTTATCAGAACATGCATTGTCTACCACTTATGACTCAATTGTTGATTTCTATGGATCTAAGATCGTTTTCCATCAAACCAAGCACTACTCAATTCATATCAACGGTAAGAGTGGTAAATTATCAGAGGTTCGTCCATTGCCAGAATTTTACAAATATATTCCATTGGCCAGTGATGAATATATCGCATTTGAAAGAAACCATAATATTGAAGTCATCAATTCTGATTTGGAACCACATTTTACTATCGAGAACGTTCACAAATACGCATTGAAATACGTTGGTTCTGCATTTGTGCTATACACCGAATTCCATGCTAATATTTTGGATGCTGATACTGGTGTGGAGTTGCAAAGTCATAAGTTGGAAGAATCTATCAATCATGATGGTCTTGAGAACATTTATTCAGCTACTGATGGTATTGAAGAAATCTGCACTTTGATTCATTTCAGGAATAGCACGTACAGCTTCTTTTTGAATGAAGAAAAAAAATGGGCGAGAAGCATTGCTGCTGACATTACTACCCATGTCTTTGTTGATTTGCCTTCTGAGGACATTATCACAAAGGATGAGATTGTTTATGAAGAAGAATTGGATATCTTCAATGCTTACTTATACAGAATCAAGAGACACTTGTTCGAATTGAAAAGTTTCTATGATTATTTATGGTTGTTATTGGAACAATGGGCGACTGATGAATTACCAGATTTTAGCAAGAAGAATGATAGATATTTCGGATTTGAGAAATTATTGGTTCTTGGTACCAAAAGTGGTAGAATTATTGCATTGAATACAATTGATGGTTCAGAAACATGGACGTTCAACACTGAAGAACCAAACATTGTTGCTATTGAAAACATCAAGAATCAAGAACTATATGTCTTTACTAAATCAGGTGCCAGATTTATCTTGAATGCAATCACTGGTGAATTAATCACAAAACATGCTGTTTCTTCACCAACTGTTGTGACTAGACTATCTGATTCCAATGACTTTTTGGTCGAGATCAAAGATGGCTTCGATGTCATTCTATCAGACACTCCAGAACAGTTCGACAACACTTACTTTGTCAAGCACAAGAAATCATATATCCAAGGTTATTTGATTAAAGATAAAAAAACTCTGCCAACTTGGAGATTTGATGTCATTGAAGATGAAGAAATTGTCGGATACAGTGCTAAGGATTCAAAGGAAGAGATCGCTAATGTTGGTATCATCTTAGGTGACAGAAGTGTCTTATACAAATACTTATATCCAAACTTGGCCGCATTTGGTGTCTTAAACAAGAAGACTAAAGTCATATACATTCACATCATTGACACAATCACTGGTAAGCTGTTACATTCTGTTTATCATGATGAATTAGTTCATGAAAATGAGAAATTCAATATCGTGTTTGGTGAACATTGGGTTGTCTACTCATACTGGAGTAATTTACCAACTCCGGAGCAAAAGATTGTTGTCATTGACTTATTTGAATCATTAGTTCCAGATAATCGAATCTCCAGCTCAAACAGCACTTCTGTCTTTGAACCTAAGTTCCCGCCAGTTGCATTATCAAAGGCATTTATCTTACCGCACAAGATCAATTCATTAGCTATTTCTAAAACCAAATATGGTATCACTACCAAGGCAGTTATCATCTCATTATTAAATGGTCAGATTGTGAGTTTACCAAAATCAATCTTGAATTCAAGAAGAGTTGAAGGTCGTGACCATACAGCTATTGAAAAACAAGAATTCATGTTATTACCATATGATCCAGTGATCATAATTGATGAAACTAATGTTATTTCTCATGAAAGGGAAGTCTTTAGGGTCGATCAGTTGATTTCAATCCCAACCAACTTAGAATCAACTTCAATCGTTTGTTCTTATGGTTTAGATATCTTCTGTACCAGAATTTCGCCGTCTTTACAATTTGATAAATTGACTCAAAGTTTTGATTACACTAAACTTGTGGGAAGCATAGTGCTACTAATTGTTGCTCACCTGGTTATGAAGTACTTTAACAACAGCAAGAAGTTGAAAAACGCTTGGGTTTACGAATGATTGTTAAGTATCGTGTTTAACAGAGATAATATACCAAATTAGGCAATTGCCGTATTCGGATACCAAGAATACACCCAAACACCGCCTATGCGTAACACCTCACAGATAAGTATGGGCGGGCTCTCGCAACTTCTCTCCAGCCCGTTTCCAACCAGTCCAAAAATCAAACATGTTCAAGCTCAGATCTACAGCATTATTAGTCATCTTGACCTTATTGGTCCAATACGTGTCAGCCGGTCAATTGCAAATTGGTGTCACCAAAAAAGTTGAAGATTGTGATCGTAAAGCCAAAAACAGCGATGTTGTTCAAGTTCATTACACTGGTAAATTAGCTGAAGATGGTACTGTTTTCGACAGTTCCTTAAATAGAGGGCAACCAATTGAATTTTCGTTGGGTGTTGGACAAGTCATTAAGGGTTGGGATCAAGGTGTTCTTGGTATGTGTATTGGTGAGAAACGTAAATTGACTATCCCTTCAGAATTAGGATATGGTGCAAGAGGTGCTGGTGGTGTTATTCCACCAAATGCTGAGTTGATTTTCGATGTTGAATTGGTTGGTATCAAAGGTTACAAAGCTCCGGTTAAGGATGAGTTGTAAATAAGTGCATAGTGTTCTCAAAAAATGTTATCTACATTTGGGTAAAGTAGTAGAAGATGTATAATCAGTAAATAATAGCAAAACAACAATACAAAACTAATATAAGAATCTGAAATCTGGTGAGACTTTACTACCGTCATTACCCTTGCCCAATTCTTTTTCCCATCTCATGGTACCATCTTCAATTCTCTTATTCAATAATTTCAATCTCCATCTTAACACAACAGCTAATGCAATAGAACAAGCAATGAAGACACAATTACATGTGAATGCAAGGGTATATCTTGGAGCAGCCGACTTTGGATACAAGTATGCGTTCCAGATAGAAGCTGAATTTGACAAACAGTTGACTAATGATAGTGCAATAGCTCTTTTCAATGGTGGTCTTGGAACAGAATTTGAGACCCATGATAAGATCGTTGTGAAGGCACAATATAATGAAGGAATCATCAAACACATTCCAAAGTATCTTGCACCTGTGTTTGTAGTAGCAACTGAAATAACGAATGAGACCAATGCTAAAACCAATGGGATCACCACATGGAAGAATCTTTCGCCTGTTTTATCAGCATGACGAGCCCAAGTATAGGTAGCGACCACTGCGATTAAGTACGGTGGGGCAGTCATTGCTAATGTTGTCATTCTGTCAAAGTTCAAGGTTTGGACAACAGAAGGGAAGAAGTTGGTGACACCACAGGCAGCGACAAGGAATGAATGAATACCACATAATGTCAAGACTTTGAAATCTTTGATGGTCAATAGGAAAGTGGTCCAGTAAGACTCTTGATTTTCAGCATCAGAATCATCTTGACCAACTTCTTTTCTCAAGTTCCACATAACTAAGGCTCTTTCTTCTTCCGTTAAGAATTTGGAATTTTGTGGTAAATCTGGTAAGATCCAATAAGTGAATGGAACAGAGACAATAGTGATACCACCTTCGATCAAGAACAAGTATCTCCATGATCTTAAACCTCCAAGACCATCCATACTATCAATGATACCAGTAGCAATCAACCCTGAAACGGCACCAGATAACAAAGAGCCAGAGTATAATACTGCATTTCTGAAAGATAATTGTTTTCTGGTATACCAACAAGACAGTAATAACAAGGCACTACCGAAGAAGCCAGCTTCAGTGAAACCCAAAATGAAACGAACAGCGACTAAACCAGCAAAGTTCTGGACAGCACCACAGCAAGTTGAAACAATAGCCCATGCGGTCATAATAACAGTAATGAATAATGAAGGACGACCAATCTTGGTGAAGATCATATTGGCTGGGACTTGCATTAAGATGTAACCAACGAATAAAATGGAAATACTGATCTGGTATTGGTTACCAGTCAATCCAAGATCTTCTTCAAGACCACCTAATCTAGCGGCTGCGATGTTGTTTCTGTCCAAATAATTCAAGATGTAGACGTACACCAACATTGGTAACATTCTGATATCGACTTTTCTGGTGACTTTCTTACTTAGGTGTTCCAACTCTTCTTCGGAGTAGTGCTGTAAGATTTCTGGAACTTCCAAGTTCTTTCTTAGCTCTTCAGTGATTGGTGGTAGTGTGGCAGTGTGGTACTCAACCCTAGTAACATCTTTCAGAGATTGTGAAAACTCACTGGACTCATCTTCCTGGTGTGAAGTTTCTGGTTTTTCTTTATCAGTGACACTCATCTTATCGGTGGATCGTATAATAAAACAAAACAACCATGACTGTAAATGTGAGATAAATCAACCCTTTTATAGATTTCTGATATGACTTTCTGAATTCAGAGCAGACTGTTCTGTTTCCCATATTTTGATTTTTGACAGTTCTCCCCAGCAAACCACAGATCGATATGCACAACCCACAAAATCAAGGACCAAATCCGGGGAATTACACCCAGTATCCAGCGAATCATTTAAACTCATAGCAACACGCAGGGACAATTAGGACATTTTGTTGGATTGGTTGGATCGCTCTGGACTTTATCTAACTCAAAATTCAAGCCTCAAGGCTTGAATTGGATTTGTCCTGGCCTTGCAATTTTTCCGTCATGCATGATGGAAGATCTTCGGCCTCTTAAGTCTTGTCGTGTTGAAACAGGAGTTTGTGGAGATTGGTGCGGCAGTGGGCACTAGAGGAGTCTTACCTCTTTGATGTAGAGTATCGCGTTGTAAAACTATATCCTGGTGCTTGGTGCTTTTGGCAGTTTGTTTTGAGGAAGAAGTACGCTGTGAAGTTTGAACCCAACAGAACCCTTTCTCCGTCAATCGGACCCATGAAGACCCTTTCTGAATGAACTTGCATGGCTGCCGTGAAAACCCTAATCCAATTCTAGGTCACTCCAGAGGGTTGAACCTTATTCATGGGACATGAATTGTATATGATAAGGACGTGCGTGGAGCCCCATACCTCGGATTAACTTCTTTTCACCTCTACACTTAAAGACCATGGAATTCATCAAGCCGAAGTGAGGACCTTGAAGTCATAGAACTCTACTTACACGAGTTGACCCGGGCTGATGTACGCCTGAGATTCCCAGATGGAGTCAAAAGAGGGGCCATTTGTCCCTTTCAAGTTGTTGAAAAGTGACACCGAATTTCTACACGGTTCTTTGTCACATAGAATCAACTACGTGCCTCACCACTGTTATTTCTACTCTCTAGCTTCGGGCAACCATTTCCCTCTATCTAGATCAGGTAGTCAGGGGAAAAAGTGATGTGTTATACCCTTCCTAGTCCAAGTTCCAAGGATGCACCTTGTTAAAAAATATAACAGCGTAAATTTATCAGGGTTGTTCCGTGTGATCAATTGTTTGTCCAGAGTCTTTATGGCGAAATAATTGGCGCATCTTTGTGTTTACAGTTGGAACTTGGTCAGATGGGCGCTGGCTAATTGTCAATCGATGGAAAAAGGAGCCAATAGTACTACTGTCTGTTTCTACTTTACTAAAAATGCCAGCGTATGGCCATGATGTCGGACAATAAGCATTGTAACAATCTTTATTGCTGTGATTTTGTTTGATCGATCCCGGAAGCTTGATGAGCTTACTAGAAGTAGATAGATATATCAATGAGAAGTTATAACAGCAGCTAGTGTTCAGTCACCGCAATTCATTAGCCGTAATGGTAAAAATATTGTTAGTTGGTATAGGCTCGCTGACGGTTTATCAGAAATGATTCGAAAGGTGGAACTCTCGTAATCAGATATCATAATCGAGAAATGATAGTTCATAAGTCACGTACAACAGAAACAAGCCACTAGCTCAAACTACTAGATACAAACCAACCACTCAGTTAACTGGTAATATACTGTACATAAATTAAATTTTTATTCATTATTTAAAAATATCAATTTATTTTCTTGATTTTGAAACGTATGATTTTCTAGCAGTGTTGGATCTTGAGTATTGGGAAGCTCTCTTGACGGCAACGGCTCTTAAGTCATCTCTGTAACCTTTGGCTAAGTTAGCAATGGCTAAAGCAGCTTTTCTAGCAGATTTGTGTTGGTTGAATCTGATGGTTTGAATGCTGTTAGCTGGTTTGTTGGCGTTTTTAGCAATTTTTGATCTAACAACGATTTGGCCATTTTCTTGGGTGACACCTAAAGCTTTTTCGTTAACTAAACCAGAAGCAGTTTTAGTGTTTTTACCAGAAACGTTTAATGGATCTCTTGATAAAGTAACAGTGTTACGTTTAACTAAGTATGATGATTGTTTTGAGGTTAAAGCCCAAATAAAGTCACTGGGGATTGTGTTAGTATACTATCCTGAAATAGAGAACGGCTTGAGAAGTTCTTGGGCACATGACTGATATGAAATGAGGCTGCGTGTCGTTGGCTTATAATGCTGGTCTTTGTGTTCTTCATGCTTGAGTATAATCATTCAAGATGCCACAAAGCAATCCATAATTGGATGAGTGCAGTTGTAATTTCATTGATGGGTTGACCTCAGTAATAAAAGTTTGAATAGTCTTGATATATTACCCTTTAGATTCACACTGTCTGGCTATCTCCTTCATTATTCAGTTCTTATTCCAAATTCTTCGCCAAAAAGCACGTTAAAAACATTCATTATTTCATTCTGTCCTAGTCTTCCCTCTTGCCGTTCATTGTTGTTTCATTTTCCAAACATACGCTGAGACGTTAGACATTTTTGCTATTGTTTATACTGTGATTCTATCTAAACTATAGGTGTTTACCACTTCTGTAATTAATCATTCACTGATTTAGAGTGGTCGGTTTTTTTTCACGTTGATACGGGCACGCTTCTGCTCCGCGAAATAATCCTTCGATGTGACAGGTAGATTTTTGTCCTTGCCCTGTGTCATGTCACGTGCTTTGTGATAAGGGCTGCAGATTTTTATTTTGACACATCGATCAAAAGTTGATCTAATGTGAACTATGTATGCATATATCGCCAAATGAGACCCTGTAAGTAACTGACTCCACAATATTGATACTTAAGTTTATTTTTTAGCTATTAACTAACAACTGGAATTAATATCTGAAGCTTTTAGCTAATTTGGGTTGGTTACGATATCGAAAGATCTTCTTGACACCAAGAAGTTATATACTAAGCGTGAACACTGCACTAGGAATCAGAAAAAAATGTATAAAATACTTAAGAATAATAACATTTAATAGTAACATAGTTTAAAAAAATCAAAAAATATAGGAACCCATCATATCATTAACATGAACTTAAAACCAAAAATAAATAGAAAATGCAGCAATAAATAAACTCACTTTCAATAACCAAACTCACCAATACTTTTATTTTATCCTTCACATCCCCTTTTTTATAATCATAATCATACAGTAACTCCATCATTGTTCGTATCTAATCCATTTAACGTTAATCCAACATTAACGAAATAATCAATCAATAAAGATCTCTTCTTGAAATTCAAAATTGATCCATTGGAATTACCAGCCCATATTCTTAAGGATCCAGACAGTTCCTCAATCTTGAAAATCATTTCTTTATCATCTTTGTATATATCTTGATTTGATGTGATTGAAATAACAATCATGTATAATGAAGTAAACCCTAACAATGAGAATCCTTTGAATTCATTCATGTTTAATTTGTTGAACCATTGTTTAGCTTTGGTGTAATCTTTCTTGTGATAGACGAAGTTTTGAATAATTGATGAACATAAGATTAATAGGTCATCAGTGGAAACTTTTGAAACATCATAAGTTTCTAATGTCTTCTGGAAGATGTCTATCTTATGTTCTGTTGGTTGTAATAATGTTTGTAACTCCAAGTTCTGATCATCAACTTCTTTCAATAATTCATTTGAAATATCTGAGATTAATTTGGACGGGTTAGGGACTGATGATATTATGAACTTTCTTAATGTTGAGTTGGTGGTCGTTTCATTGATCATTTTGTATAGTAGTGAAATGGATGAAGTATCATTATTTGATGATTCATTTAATAATTTTTCATAATTCAAGAATTTCAAAATGTATTCTTCATTGTTGATAGACTGATTGATTGGTAATGATAATATTAATTTCAAATTATCATAATCATTGTTTTCTTGATCCAATTTGATGTTTTGTAAATAACTCCATAAATGATCAACATAAATTTGAACAACTGATTTAGTTAAGATATTAGTGTTGTAATAATTGACCTTCAACCAAAGGGCTCTAAAGATGGAGTTCTTAACATAATCATTGTTCGATTTACTAATGAAAAAACTTGACCAAATGGAGGACTGTTTCAAATGTCTAACGTCATCTAATGAAGTGATTTCATGCTCAGATTTCTTTTCTTTCTTATCAAAGAATGAAGGTAAGATCAAATTCATAACAACACCAACAATCAATGTAATTTTTAATAACACCAACAATGGTTTATTACAACTTTGGAATCCGGAAATGTTATCATAACTTAAAACAGGTAAAGCAAATAAACCTCTTGAATCTGAGTTTTGGAAATCATCAGTTAAACCAGATCCAACCATGCATCCTAAACCACCTAACAATAACTTGTTGGTCAAAGAAGATCTTGGAGATTGTTGTTGCTGATCTTCAAAGATTCGGGTGCCATTCATGCTACCAGGAGTATCATTTGGAGAAACTGAACTAGAATGTGTGATACCAACTTCGGCTAGTTTATATCTCAAAATATCATTCTCTTTTCTCAATAATTCATTCTTAGCTTCTAAATGTTTGATAAATTCAGTAGCTTTTGATAGAATTGTAGCTTTGTTCAATTTCTTTGCTGGTTGCAAACCATCTAACTGATCATCTAAATCTTCATCACCACTATCAACAAGGACCCGAAGAGCAGGAACAGAGTCTCTCAATGCTTTGATCTTATCATTAATATTTGTTCTATATCTTCTTTCAATGGCATTATGCGATGTTTTTTCCTTTTTGAAACTCTTCTTGGAAACTGAACCTTGATGAGGAACCGCTTTGGATAATTTGATCTTATGTTGTTGAATGCTTTGTTGGTGTTGATGATTATCTGGAGAGCTGAACTCTGAAGATAAGTTAGAATCAGACTCAGAATGTTTAATATGATAGGAATGCGAGTCTGAGAATTCAGAAGTAGTTGATTCCCTCTTGACCATGTTGTTGTTGATATTGTTGATGTTGCCGTTGGTCAATTGGAAATTCGATTGTTGTATTGGTGCAGGTTGAATAGTCTGTTGTAAAGTCTGATCTAAACTGTTGAGGTTGAATTCATTACTGCTGTTCAAACTGTTATTTCTGAAGACTGACAAATTGTCAGCTGGGGAGTTGCTGGAGTTTGAAGCGTAGTATGGAGATATTAACAAGTCATTGACATCAGCTCTTTGTGATTCTCCGTTGAAATCGTAGAAAGAGTTGATTCCTGCGAGATCGTCCTCATCTGTGCTGAAGCTGGTGGATAGAGAAGGATTAGACATCACTTGCACCTGAGGGTCTTCCAGCAGCTCGTCTTTGTTGATGCCATTGGCATTGCTGTTGTTGTTGACTATGGCATTGTTATTGCTGGTGTTATTGTTGAACGATGCAAGAAATGCGTCGTACTCTTCGAAGGAGTAGGGCATCGTGACTGTGGAAAGAACTGGCAGTGGTGAGACTGAAGTGGGTTCTGAATATTGCTCGACACGTTACACATTTTTTGAAAGAGATAAAGTGGCGAAACGACTTTTGATAAATGGTGGTGGTTTGGTTTCTCGTTTGTTTTAGCTTAAAATCATACGACTTTTCTAAAGATCAGGCAATTTCCTAATATAGCCGAATAACCAAGGCAACACCGCGTGGCCCGACCAGGTTTCCTAACGAGTGCAGTTGACACAATTCCGCATAGTTAACGAGAAGCGGCAGAACTTTCAACTGAAGCTTACGGTGGGATATGCATCCATGGAGTTGAGTCACAAATGTATGTTCATGGCTATGTGCTATGTAAATTCCGGTGGGTTCTAGGCTCCTGCTAGAGACGGTCAGCCACGGTAAATGAAGTGATCCAGTGTGCTGTTCCGGCTAAACGAGCCTCCACTTTTCACCAATGCTGTTCTAGTGCTGAAGTTCTTGCCGGTGGAGGTCGGCTTGGTTGGTTGTCTGTTCTCTAAATTAGTGATTGGACGGAGTACAACCTTATTGCCAGAACTAAGCACATTTCTCTCACTTTCTGTTGAGACGCTGTTCCTTTGGTTTCTTTCTCCAGTTTGCTGTGCCTTACCAATGCCTCCAAATTCTGACATTCCAACAGTCTTGCCATTATTTCTCTTGTGATTGGTTCTAGAGTTATAACTGTTTATTGCAAATTTCTGATAAAGTCCACTAACGACCTGCGTTTGTGGTTCAGCTTTGGTGTCGTCAAACTCTAAAATGGACGATCCCAACAACCGTTCGGTGTCTGGTCTATGTATCTCTTCATAATTTTCACAATTCGTTTCCTCAACAATACTGAAATCCTCTCCTTCGTCACTGCTGCCAGGATTATTATAATTATCGTCAGCAATTTCTATCTCAGCGCCTTGGATGGTTGAAACGGCCGCCTTCTTTTCCTTATTTAAACTCAGTATAATTCTTCTTTCAGCTGCGTCAACGGATAATGTAGAGTCGCATGATTTCCCCTCTTCATGTTGGGACAAATTCTTCATTTGCTCTTCATCAACTTCTATAATGTCTTCTTCTTCATCGTCAATATCAGTCAGTTCAAAATCACTTGAATGGAATTCCAGCTTTTTGGCCATGAATTCTTCATGTTGTTGTTGTGATGAGTATGCTCTAGTGACTAAAGGTGATTCATTCTCTTCTTCTGATGATTTTGATGGTTCTGTGTTGGATCTGAAGAATCTGGATGTTGTTGTGGCTTCCTTTAAAGAAGTGTTGAATAACCTCCTTCTTTTGGAGGTTGGAGATAAGTCAGGAGTTTGGAATTCATTGGAGAACCCATATTTGGTTGGAGTTGGTTTAGCTGTAGATTTGGTATCCACATGGACATTCTTGATCTTGAAGAATGACTCAATGCTTTGAGCCTTAACTGTCTTTCTAATCATGGGAGTTGATACCGCTGGTTTTGCCTTGGTTGTTGCATTTCCAGGGAAGGATTTAATAATTGATTTTGAGTTAGAGAACTGGTTCAATGTCAAGTGCCTACTGCTAAATGCATCTCTGGCAATCAATGTCTCTTTACTTATTGGATCTAAATCACCATAGGCAATCCCTTTATGAATTTCATGATCTAACAATGCCCCAATACATTCTTGGAACAAAGGATTCTGTAAATCTAGTTCCCTTGGTTCATAAAGTGTGGTGATCTTATCATTAACTGGATTGAAAACTCTCTGAAATTGAAATGACAAATTAGCCTTTTCGTATTCTAATTCAAATGTCTTTGGTATCTGAGTCTTCCCTTCTAATCTTAAAGAATTCAAACATCTTTTCATATTGGGTATTCTTTTGACTAATCTCAATGCTTTAACAATACCAACATTGGGTATACCATTGGTATAATCACAACCACTCAAACAAGCCATGATTCTTAGCTGATCTTGATTCATCAATCCGATAGGAACAGTTCTGCATTTCTTGAAATCGTCCCTATTGATTTCAATACATTCACCAAATTCATTCAACTTAGTCAATAGGATTTTTGCACCAAACACCAATAAATCAGAATCTTCACTGATAATAGCGTCAACCAGGCCAATATTCTCGAGATACACCATCTGTGGATCTGCTTCGTATGGGGCAACAACATACTTGATACCGACACTCTTCAAGTACTCAATAACAGATTTGGCCATTTGAGGAGTGACATCAACACATTTAGTGAAATAAGCTGTTGCATTTTTTCTATCACCTTTAGCTAGATATTGTAAGCCGTTCTCTTTATTCAAGGCCCTACTCTTGGCTCTTTCAACCTCTGTCCCATTCTTACTCATGAAATCATCACCATCAAACACAAAATATGGAGTGACGCCAAAATGCTCCAACATCTTTATCCTTCTCTGGAAATAAGTGATGTATTTATCAGTAGGCATGTCCTGTGCTAGTTCCCAAGAACACGAAAAAACACCACGATGAAGCCAGGCATAACTGTCAATTGCAATCGTTTTTCCGCGGAACTTCTGCAAAGAAACGTTCTGTTGAATCTCTTTAAGCTGTGGCAAAAGTCCTGTAACACCCATTTCTTCAAAATATAATAACAATCAGCCAAAGTTTGCTGCATTCAGAATTTTTAATGTATTGTTTTGTACTCAGAAAAACGGTTTGTTTACATTTTTTTTGAAAGTCGCGAAGAATTGATAAAATCACGATCGATCCAAACAAAAAACTGACAAGTCATCGATTGATCTAAACAAAAGCGCTTGATCCAAACACCAACACGCACCCAATTAAACCAGAATGTCCGTCGAGCAGGTCACACAGGGCATTGCAGGGATGTCAGTTGGAGGCAGACGTAAGAAGCCGGCCAGAGCATACCACGATCTCCAGCAGACCCAACCACAGGCCCAGCTAAACGACCAGTTCCGAGGCCCTCCAGTCCAGCAACAGCAGCCTCCTTACAACAACTTCGGCTATCCAACATCACTGCCACAGGATTCAGTTGTCCAGCAAGCTGCCAGATTGGCACATCAGGCATCACATGGTCAATTGCCAGTGCAGCCTCAACAACAACAACAACAACAACAACAACAACAGTTCGCTCCTCAACAGTTCAATCAACATCAAGAGATCAACGTCTCACAAACCGCAAATGGTGACAGTCTTTCCGTTCCATATACTAGAAAATTAGATGAGGATGAATGGAGATATAACATCTTCAAATCCTTTGAAAACACACTACCACCTACTTCCACTACTCAATATCAAGCATTCGATCAATCAGTGTCAACTCCTAAGTTCTGCAGATTATCGTTATACCAAATCCCAGGAACTGAACAATTGAGACAAAAGTCCAAACTTCCATTGGGTTTGACTGTTAGACCATTTGCACCAACTGATGAGAATGAAGAGCCGATCCCAGCCATTGACACAACTCAAATCAATGGACCAATTCGTTGCCGTCGTTGTCGTGGGTATTTGAATCCCTTGATGACTTTCAATCACGATGGTACTTTTGTTTGTAACTTGTGTAAATTCACAAACACAGTTCCAAATGATTATTATTGTCCATTGGGTGTTGACGGTAAGAGACAAGATTATTTACAAAAACCTGAATTGCATAAAGGAACTGTTGATTTCATCGTTCCAAAAGAATATTGGGATCAAGAGAATGTTGAACCAAAGCCATTACACTTTGTGTTCTTGCTTGATGTTACAGCATCAAATGAGATCACTCAAGCAACTACTGAAGCGATTCAGTCTTCCTTATACAGTTTGCCTCGAGGCTGCAAAATTGCTATCGTTACTTATGATGATAAGATCCACTTCTACGATTTGAACAGTGAATTGGCTTCTGTTCATGTCATTAGTGATATCGACGATCCTTTTGTCCCAATTTTTGAAGGTTTATTTGTTGATCCACAAGAAAACCAAATGCAAATCAGCACAACATTACAAAGAATCAATGATTTGTATTCCCAATTCAAACCTGGTACAATTGCATACGGTTCAGCTTTAAAAGTCGCTAATCTGGCATTGAAGGAAGTCGGTGGGGGTAAAATTATTGCTAACATTTCTAAAACTCCAAGTGCTGGTCTTGGTTTCCTTTCAAACACAAATAACTCCGATAAAGGTGGTGTTAATACTTTCAAGCATAACAGTGAATTCTACTACAATCTGGCCAACGAATTCTTGGCTAATAATGTTGCTTTGGATTTATTCATCTCGTCACAAAGTTCGATTGACTTGAAGAATTCAGGTTTACCAGTCTTCAAAACCGGTGGTCTGCTGAAGTTTTTCCCTAATTTCAATGTTGAAAAAGACGAACTGAAATATATTCAAGACATTATGCACTCAGTTAACAATGTTGCTGGTTATCAAGGTCAATTGAAAACACGTTGTTCCAATGGTTTACAAATTCAAAGTTACTATGGAAACTTCGATGCCAACCTGGCGCAAGATCCAAAATTACCTGTTTTGACATCAGATCAAGAAATCTCAATCCTATTCAGCCATGATTCACAATTGAACTTGAAAGAAGATTTCTCATTCCAAACTGCTGTTTTATACACTGACAACCAAGGTATCAGAAAAGTCAGAGTTGTTAACAATGTTGCTGCTGTTACTAGTGAATTGGGCAATGTCTTTGCTTTTGCTGATCAAGACACCGTCTTAAACATCATGATCAAGAACTGTCTATATCATTTGACAAAACAACACTCAAGTGAAATCAAGAATTCAACAACCACCAAGCTTGTTGATATTTTCACACAATACAGATCAACTTTGTCAAGTAACTCAAATCCATCCCAATTGATTATTCCAGACAGTTTGAATTCATTAACTTCATTTATTTCAAGCTTCCAAAAGACTAGAATTTTCAAAACCGATATCAACAATAACTTGAAACTATACGATTACTTCAAATTGAATGCACTACCATTAGATAAGTTATTGTTACAATTATATCCAAGAGTTCTTGAATTACACAGTCTACAGGATTCAGATTGTGAATATGATGAATACGGAAAATTCAATATGCCAATCAGTATCAGAGCATCAGCGCAATATATTCAACCAGGTGGTTGTTATTTAATCTTCAACGGTGAAAAGCTATCCATATATGTTCATCAGCAAGTTAATCCACTATTATTACAAGATTTATTCAATGTTGGATCGATTCAAGAATTATCTCCATCATTGAACTACTTACCTGAGTTGGACACAGATATCTCCAAAAAGACAAGAAACTTAGTTGATCACTTTAGAAAATACTTGAGAGTCAGCGAATTATCAGTCAATTTGATCAGACAAAGTATCGATCATTTGGAATTTGAATTCAATGAGTTATTAGTCGAAGACAGATCAATGGATAAAACTCCAAGTTTCATTGAATTGGTTCAACAAATCCATAGAGCCATTAAGGAAAATCTACAAAACGGTAAAGGTAGTGGAAGTGGAAGTGCATCATCAAGTTCAAATTTCAATTATACTAGTACCCAACCAAATAATGCACTAAATGAAAGCATGTTAAACCAAAGCTTTGTTCACTTCTGAAAAGGAGACTAGTTGAAGTTGAATATATACTATAATAAAAAACAAAATAGATTTTAACATGAGATAAGATATTCTCTTTTTTACCTTGTATGTTTCGATATTTTTCGTTATATAAGACGTGTGAATGCAAGTGTAGACTGGTAACGGTCTGGTATATGATGGCAATTGACACTACCTTTACGGGTCTCAAAATTGACTATTAGTTCTTCACTTCTATTACTATTCTAATATACATAAATGAGGATTCAACCTTGCCTAGACCGGCATGTCCTAATCTTCATAAGGTCACTTAGCTGTGCATCCAGACAGTGTAGGTACTGATCATTAACTCATTTGTTTATCGGCTTTACCGTCGTATGTAAGATTTATTCAAATTTTGAAATTTCAGAATTAAAAATAGAGATCCTCCATTTTATAAGTAGAGTCCAAAGCTTCCCCTAAAATTGTTTAAACTTCCCCAGCTAAATAGAGAAACACATTTTAAATCGAATAGTTTTGGTCCAGTAGAGTTTCATTATTTCAACATTGAAATGTATGTGGTTTAGTGGAAAAATATACATATATCTGTATCAGGAAATTTACCGAATTTGGCATATTTCGAACGTAAGGTCATGCAGGTGTGTTATTGGTTTTCAGATATGGTAAATGGACCTGATATAGACGTTGGTTCATGATAATCGTGAGCAGCGGTCGAGGAAGAAGCACTTAGCATGCTAGTAATAAGTAATATGATCACTGGTGCAAAAACTTAAGTAGAAATGTTAAAGAGCTGAAGCCCAGACTAAGTGATTGGAGTTTTCGCTGCTGGTGTTTTGTCTGCTGTGCTGTCCAACTTCATAATTCATTGGAACGATAAATATCTTGAAGCTATTACAATTAATACCAGAATTTTCATCATTGTTACCAGTATTGATGTAATCAAGCCTGAAGAACGTTATCTTCAGTTTATCAAGCACTATCTATGGTGATTTCAAAGCACATGGGCTTGTTGCACCTATCAAAGAAACTCGGCAGTACTTGGTACTCCAATCAGGGACCATATTCATGTTGAAACTTGAAGATCTTGAACGTGGCCATTTGTCATGTCTTGAATGCTCACAAACAGTTCAACAAAATACTTTCTATAGAGAACGGAATTTTGGAACTGGGAAAGGATAAAGGGTCATCGAAATCATAAATTAGTCCACTAGAGTGTTAGCGTTGATGTTAATTACAAGACTACTACTCTGCTAGGCATCCTGGGGATGTTGAAATTTTGTTAGCTGTTCCAAACAGAGCTTTGAAAGAACTTGTCTGGAAATGTCAACTTTCTATAGATGATACTTGTAAAAACTGTGGTCAAAGAAGTCACGTACATTCAAAAAATAAAAATTACTGTACATTAAATTCTATGACATTCCTTCTTTGAAACACTTTACTTTAAAACCATCCTTATATAAATCAACAACAAAAACGCCAACTTCCTCTAATTTAGATCAAAAAACTGAAAATCAACCCAAATATCGAGAGTAGTGTGCCACTAGTTAAACTAACACCAGCAGCTTCCATGGCTGGAGGTGCGGCAGAACCAGTCTGCTGTGGAGAAGTGTTACTGACACTAGCACCAACTCGTCCGGTATAGATAACACCATGCGTAACTCTAGCAGTGATATCCGGTGGAATCGTCGATAATGAGCTCTCACTATTGAAGGAAAATGTGAATTGATCATAACCTGAAGTGATATTATTTGGGACTGCAAATGGAATCGTACCTGACTGAATGTATGATGACTCCGGTATTGGTGAATTGTAAGCAACCGTGGTGGTGATATTGTTGGCCAATGCAGTGTATTGTTGGGTTTCATTCTGATAAAGTTCATTATTCGCTTGGGCTAATGCTATTTGTTGGTTCTCAAGATCAACTGCTAAGAAGGCAGATCTTAGGAAATTGGTACCTAAGACTGAATAACCATAATTAGTGTTTGGAAGAATTGTTAACAAACATGCTGGATCACCATCATCAAAAATCACTTGATTGTCTTGATCATCCATTAAATTGGTCAAGAAACTTGAAACTGGAACTTGAATGGTTAAGTTACCAAATTGGAAAGCTAACGTAGCACCCAATGTGCCAGTAGAACATTTCAATAACCAGAAGTTATAATCATAAGAGTAATAAGCATTTAGTTGAACTGCAATATTAATTAATGTCTGATAGGTTAACAACGAATAAGTAAATCTTGAATCTAACAGGACAGGATACTGTTCATTTGACAATCCCATTCTATTACCATTGCTATTAATAACACTAAGACCAGTCAAGGGAATGATAGGGAAATTGTAATAAGCTTCCGCAGATTGTGACAAGAATGGAATGTTCTTGAAAACAACCAAACTGTTGACGAAATCTTCTGGATTGAAACCACCAAACGTTAAAGTCAAGAGCTCGTCACTCTGGGGGAAGAATGAATATCCCGTTGATTTAGAAATACCTTGTGCCACTAAACTATCCATGAAGGTAATGTTATCAAACTGGCTATCGGTACCATCAGACATTCTTCCAGATAGACCAATGGCCCCAACACCAATATTGGCTTCTTCTGCATTAATGAACTGCATGGACGTGAGATTATATTCAGAACTGTTGTCATATGCGTAGAAACCAGCAGTGTCCTGAGCGACAGACCCGTTGATATCAATCCCGTTGAGGAAAGTGTATTCTTGGTAAGAGCCCAAATCTCTGAAGGTGGAAGACTCAGAGCTATTGTAGGACCCACTGGCACGACATGCAGTGATATTCGTGGCGTTTTGGCAGTAGTCAAAGTCCCCTGCAGCCACAACCCACATATATGGCTGTGCGATATCCACTCTGAGATAGAGGTTCTGGGCTGGTGTTCCTATCTCAACTCGAATGGAGTATGTGCCGCCGTTGGGGTCTGACTGAGCGACCAACTGGGGCAGAATGCGTTGCTGCACGACCTCTGCGGCGGAGGCCAAGGATCCCAGTAGCAGACAAGACGTCAGCATCTGGAGAAGACGATGTACTTGCATTCAGGAGGGATGCAGTGGTGGGTTATATGCTGATGGTATTGTTTTGATGCCTTTTTTAGACTTGTGTTGTCCTGTCCTGTCCTGCGTTGGTGCGGTTTGTCTCGAGATGAATGTGAGAGTCAATGAGTGAGGTGGGACGTGCAGGCGCTGCGCAGCGAAAGGTTGAGGTGTAGGTGTGGAACAAAGCGTTAGTCCTGTATTTCCTGGTTTCGAATCCCAAATTCCAATCTTGAATTTAGACACTACCTCGAAAATTTTTAGTCTCCTTTCGGATTTTCTAATTGCGGCGCGTGAAAAGAAAAAGAACCAGTTGAACTTCCACCCACTATACAAGACCGAACGCGCTTTGATCCCACACCATGCCCACCATGGACGTCGAATCACACACAGAGCGTCTCCTCAGCAGGAGGCTTTCCGTTACACAGCACGCGGCAGCCAATGCCAATGAGGAAGAAGACTCATCCCCAGAAAGACCCTTGATCATCAACGACGAGGCACTTGCCAGGATCTCCAACTCCGACTATAAAGAATTCATCGTGTTGTTAGGCTATATTGCTGGTTGGTATGCCTTCTCCGTGTCAATCTCACTATACAACAAGTGGATGTTTGGTCAATCCAAATTGAACTTCCCGTTTCCAATTTTAATCACTTCATTTCATCAATTACTGTTATCGGCCGTATCATATTTAGTCATCAGATTCTCTCACCTCAGGAAACATCGTGATGAAACTCCATTCAATCTACAGAACTATCTGAGGACGATATTACCATGCGCTGTGAGTTCCGCTGGTGATATTGGATTTGGGAATATGAGTTTTAGATATATTAATTTATCCACTTATACGATGGTGAAATCATCAGCTCTTGCATTTGTTTTATTGTTCTCAATCATTGCTAAGATTGAGAGATTCACATTCACTTTGTTAGGAATAGTCATGCTGATGACTGTTGGTGTTGTATTGATGAGTGATAAAGATGAGAAACAAGATAATAGATTTTTTGCATTGGGTTTCATCTTAGTGTTATTAAGTGCATGTATGTCTGGTTTAAGATGGGTTTTAACACAGATTTTATTGAGATTGAACGAAGAAGCAGAACATCACCGTCCTTCCAAATCAGATGAGAAGAGACATCCAATATTTGCTATTAATCAACTATCACCTACTATATTCATTGTTTTATTCATTGTTGGCTTAATTTCAGAAGGTGGTTCGAATTTCATAAATGCTGATATTTGGACCGATAAAGGTATTCCAACTGCATTATTCCTATTATTAATACCTGGTGTATTAGTCCTATTTATGACCATCTTTGAGTTTGCTATATTACAACGTTCAAAAGTGTTGACTCTATCAATTGCTGGTATATTCAAAGAATTATTAACTATCTTGATCTCATTTTTGATATTCGAAGATTCGCTAACTTGGATCAATTTGATCGGTTTATTTGTCACATTGGTTGATATTTTGTGGTACAACATATACCGTTATAACCAAAACAAAAAGGAGAGCACCAGTGAGGCCATAGAATTGACAGATGCTGCCACAAGAGCATAGAAAAGTACAGCTCAAATATAAACTTATAGATATTTGTAATCAGTTACGTCAGTGACTCACATGACTCATTTCGCGAAACGGGCAGCTCGGAAGACTCATGCGGTGTCTGGGTGCCCCCGGTTGTAACTTAGGGTTTTTGCGGAAGTTCTGCGCATAAGCTTTCCTTTTTCGAGAAAACCGGGAAGAAAAATGGGAAAAAACGCCCAGGTCGGAATTTGGAACGGGGAAAGGGAGGAAAAAAAATAAAGAAAAAAGGAGCCTTTGACGAAGGATTCATAAATCTCACAGTCAGATTCAATACAAACTCGAGATCTTTACTACATTTGTTAGAATCGCCGTTGTTCCCAGCACTTATCACATCAAGGAACTCGTCGCCACAAAAAAGCTCACGCATTTACAGTCCATATCCATACCAGTCGATTGCTTTGTCAGAAACCACATATTCTTCATCACACGACTAAGATATAAATACATTTTGCCATCATGTTGGGTTTCTTAAAGATCCAGACATTGGACTCCAATGAAAAAGAAAGTTACGGAGTCATCGAACTCATCAACTCCATCTTTGAGTATCTCAAGGGAATCAAAGTCTTTGACGCGATCTTACCAAAAGATATTGAATCTCATGAAGGAGATAAAGAACAACCAAAACAACAAAAAGAATCACAAACAACCAAGAAAGATTTATTCCCATCCAGTATCAACTACGATGGAGCCATTCTTAAGAACACTTCAGCTGTCCCATGCTCCACTATCCAACAGCCAGTCTTCAAAATGGAAGGTAATGATAATGGTGTCATTTCATGGAATTTCGCCAACTCACCAAGTCAAGAAGTCATAACACCAGCTTCAGAAATAAGTAATCATAATTTCCCAGACAATAAAGACCCATTAAGCTTCAAATTCAATCTAAATATCCCAGATTTGCCAAATCCCGAATTCTTCGATATTGAATTAAACAAGCAACGTTCAAATGAGACAGGGCTATCAATCTCTCCATCAACAGATGCTTCACCATTAGAATCATCAATGAATCAAGACTCATCAAACGAAAACGATAAAGATCAGAAATTTTCATATCCTTGTGAATTCTGCGGTGCTGAATTTAAAATCAGAGGTTATTTAACTCGTCATATCAAGAAACATGCATTGAATAAAGCTTATGAATGTCCTTTCTTCAATGAACACTCTGATAACAAATGTCATCCAAATGGTGGTTTTTCAAGACGTGATACTTATAAGACACATCTAAAAGCAAGACATTTCAGATATCCAAAAGGTACCAAATCTTCAAAAAGAGGTCAAACCCCAGGTCACTGTGCATCTTGCTTAAAACCATTTTCCAACAATGAAGAATGGGTTGAAAAACATATTGAAAGTGGTGAATGTAAAGGTTTACCAAAAGGATATCAAATCAGAGTCAAGAACACAAGACGTAAACATTATGAATTCCCAAGTGCAAATGGTACAAGAACAAATGCAAATGGTATTAATAGTCCAATCAGTTTAAGTTCTAACAGTCCTGAACAACAATATAATCAAGTTACTCAATTCCCTACTTCACTACCGCAAAATATCATCTCTCCAATATCACAAATTCCATCACAAACACAAACTCAAAGCAGCAATAATGCACCATTGGATAATTCTCCTTTGAGTATTGTTAGCAGTAATGTTATGAGTAATGAGAAGATATCATTTGAATCGTTAGATTTTGAGAATTATGAAGACAACGATGAATATTCATTAGATGTTGAACAATGTTTATCATACCGTCCTCAATTAGCTTGAATGATGAATTTCATTTCATGTTGTGTTTTAGTTTGATTTTGTTTTCCGAGAGAAAAAAAAAAGTATTGTGGTTTTTTATAGGGGATATTTTATTTTGGGTTGTGTTGATAATGAAGTTTACGATTTTTTGTTTTGTTTTGTTTTGTTTTGTTTATGGTTTTTCTATTTCAATACTTTTTGTTTTTGGTGATGAGAGAAAGAGTGACTAATTAGTTGTTTGAGACTACTGCATTCATTTGATTTTAATTGTTAGAGAGAATTTTCTTGTTGGTATGTGTAAGTTTATTATTAATAAAAATTGCTATGAGAACAACTTTACTAGAACATTAAGCAAGGACAACTACAGTATGTTAACTATTTTTGATTATAAGGATACAAAATCATATTAATTAAAAGTATTTTTCTTAAAGAAATAAATCAACAAAAAACGCATCCAGCTTGTCCATTTATATAAGCATCCGTTGTTAAAACCGTAAACAACATAGCTGTAACTAATTTAACAAATAAAAGATAATTTATAACTCAATAATCTTACAACAATAAAGCAGCTAAACCACCTAAAGCGACAGACACTAAACCAACTTGGTTCATGTTGGCGAAACCAGTGGAGACTGATCCAGTACCGTTACCAGTACCATTGCCAGCACCACCGGTAGTGTTTTGAGCAGAAGCAAGGGCAGTCAATGTGGATAATGTGAATAAAGTAGCTGAGAATTTCATTGTATAGTGTGATAAACGGTGTAGTTGAAGGGGCAAGAAAGATAGAGAAGAGAAGAGAGAAGGGAAAATATTTGATTT
The DNA here is from genome assembly GCA_003707865.2 of Komagataea pratensis. NCBI lineage: Eukaryota > Fungi > Ascomycota > Saccharomycetes > Phaffomycetales > Wickerhamomycetaceae > Komagataea > Komagataea pratensis. Next base: position 293,520 of record PPMA02000007.1, read on the forward strand.
TATATATCTTCCCAATGGACAAGCACGAACGGTAATGATGTCTTTGCTTTTTATTAGATTCCTGGTAATTATTCTCAGTCAGATGGGATGTTTCTAAAATTACCAATGACTTTAATACTGTGTCCAGGTCTAGAACACAGTTTTGCACGGTTCATGCACGTAGTTTGCTATCCTAGCTTCAAGGTCCCGGCACGTCATGTCAACCGTGCTGAAACATTGTTGGAATTGTGAAGAGAAAGTTGCTGCTTTGAGCCATCAAAAGAAAAGACGAGAAGAATACCGGAAAGTAGCTGAAACGTTGTGCAGCGAGATTATGTGTGTTTTGCTAATTGGCAGGGTGCGCCTGTTTGGGACGTGTTTGGGACCCGAAAGGGAAGGCACTGGACTGAGTCAGATTGCTGTTCAGGCGTGATGGTGATTTTCAATTATGTGTCAAAGCAAGCACCGGCATGGCGTATGCAGACTGCACCCTGGATTTCCAGAAGCTTTTCTGAGAGGTGGACATGACGCTACTGTCTGGTTATTTTATTATCACACTGGCTCTATCAAACAGCATCGAATACGCTCGGTGTGTCTAATCGGACGTTTTGGGAAACCCATTGTTGCGTACAAATTAGAGTTTTTATGTCATCCATTTCCCTCTTAATCTGGAATTGAGACTGGCACACCAGCACACTTTTCTGAAGTTCCACTAAATGCAGGATATGGTAGTATCTGTTGGAACTATTTGGTATCACTGCTTAGATGTTGCTGATATGCTTTGTTTCGCAGATTTGCAGATTGTTCTGCTGACTATGGGATCTACGGTCGGTTTTAGGCTAAGTGTCATTTCTGGGAAATTCATCAGGACTGGGTTCATGAGGTGATTTGGATGATACTGCCACTGTGTCCTGCTGTTTGGCTAGTCATTGTTAGGTTCCAAGTGCTTGACCAGGGCTGCGAAAACTCCCAAGCACATGGTGCGGCTGTGTTGAAGCGACAGCAAATGTTTTGACACAAAACCATGAAAAACTTAATAACAAAATTTCTACCATCAGGTATCAACCACGAGCAACGCGCTACAACCACACCCGTTCAATGATACTCCAATTACCAGTTGAGTTGGTTTATGAAGTTGTGACCCATCTTTCCTACAATGATCAGAACAATTTGATGCTTTCACACACCAGTTTTAAGAAGATCATCTATCTGTTACGTTATTCCAAAGATGTCAAGATTATTTTGGCCATTAGAAATAAATGGACAGACTATGAGCTAGATGACACCTCAAGTACTGGAAGTTCGGTGGAGTTCGGACATAGAAGCCTTGAAATTGTTGGGATCCTTAGATTTGTCAAGTTTTTGATGGTGTTAGGTGATGAGCTGAAGAGTTACATACGGTCCTTTGAGGTGTGCTTGATTAGCCTCGATGATGGACTACCGCATTTTTTCAATAGATTTTGGATCTCCAGTGGGTTCAAAGAAGTAATGATAAGCAAAGAACTATACTGTTTGGGCCAAAGCCGGAAGGCTACATTGTTTCGTTATTTGGGTCAGAGAGATTGCGAAGATTTATTAGTGCCTTGTGTTCACAAGTATGGTATCCTTTTCAAAGAGCTAAACAACAATGTTCTTGAGCTGATTAATCAATTTATACATGCTAAGATGAGTCTTAAACTTGTTAAGATAGATGATGATGGACTATTCATACAACAGAGCTTCACAGATACAGAATCAATTAGATCCTTCAAAACCTATACTGAAGCCGCTAAAGCTCATGCAAATCTAATTTCTGGATGATTATAAGTTTCACATCTCCAGTATGCCCTTTTGATACCGTTCCAAACACTATCATCTAAATGATCATTCTTTTCACTAGTTGATTTGGAGATATCAAGTTCTTCATATTTAACATTCATACCATAGTTATTCAAATCAATCTCAACAATCTTCTTATAGACATCGTAAACAACTTGTCTATCAGCACCTAAACCATTGAAGAATGAAAAGATACCTGACGGTTTCAATAACCCAACAACTAAATCAAATAGATCTAACATGTCTGAGTAATGTTCACTATAAGTATCGTAGTAAATACCGTTGAAGAAAACACCTTTATTCAATAATTCAGGCAAAGTCTCTTGCCATCTTCCCTTCAAAACAGTAACATTAGATTTCTCAGACCATCCATCATCTTGTAATTTCTGTAACACATCAGGATGTGCCTCACAAATATAATGATTTGTTGGATTTCTCTCCTGGATCATAGTATCAATTATCCCCATCCCGAATCCAATATTCAGGACATTGACTTCTTGAATATCATCTAAATTATCTTCATCTTCATCTTCACCAGCTTGTTTCTTAGCAGTTAATTCATCAACTGATTTGAAGATCGTATCACGACCAGCTTTCATTAAGTCGGATTCCCAATCCATCATGACACCATCGAGGTTGTCTTTGGTGATAAGAGCACCGTCTTTGTATTCCAATTTGGTTTGTAAGTATGTGGATTGTGTGTTTGCTGGATCGCTTATCAGTTCTTGGGCAATTTGATTGAACTTTTCAGATTGTTCGTTCGAGACAGTGGTTTGCTCTTCCTTTAATGGTTGCTCTTCCTTTAGTTCCTCAGCAGTTTGTTCTTCAGCACCAGGTTTCTCAACTTCAATAACTTTTCCACCTTGTTCGTATTCCCCATACATAACTTCTTCAGAATCACTCAAGAATTCAAAATCTCCATCATTGATCTTTCTCAATAAGATCTCTGCACTGACACCAGCATCAACAATTCTTTCGTATAATTTCCCTCCTCTGAAACCCCTATCGAACAACAAATCACCAGGAGTCTTATTCTCATAATCAGTCAAGTTCCAACCAGCACCCCAATTGAACAATTCATCAATCATTTCCCAAACAACAGCTTCTTCATCTTCATTGATATCACTAGGAACATAACGAGTGATCAAATGCAATGGAGTAGTGTTTTGATCCTCAGGAAACGATAATGGCTCATATGGTTCACCTTCTTTCTTGTTTTGTTCTTTATGGATATATGAGTCGCATTCCTCGACAGTGTATGTGGATGGGATACCTTGCTCTAGAAAGTTTTTCAGTTGTTCGATGTATGATTTGTCGATTGGACGTGTTGGGAACTTGCAAAGATCTTGGAGTTCAGACATGGTCGGAAAGAGGTATTTGTATCAGTAGCAATTTATATAAGGCACAGAAAGAAACAGAACCAATGACCTCTGTATAGTCGCCTATAACAAAATCTTCAATGACATTCCGTGTAATATTTTTTATTTGAAATGCGATGTGCCGACATCGGAGCCTAACCAGTTAGCTACGTAACCTGGCAGGTCGGGGAATACGCATTAGTCAGATCAACGAATCGTAGCTATTCCATGGCGATTATCTAAAATTGTGTCGTCTACTGGCCTGTCAAGTATCAAACTTAGTCATAAGAATATATAAAAACCAGGGAAACGATCACTCTAGTTAAACAGTAAATCTTCTTTCAGCTTCTTTCCAGTTGATAACGTTCCAGATAGCTTTGAAGTAGTCAACTTTAACGTTTTGGTATTGTAAGTAGTAAGCATGTTCCCAGGCATCAATGGCAATTAATGGAGTGAAGTTTGGACCAACAGTGTCTTGGTTAGAGGTTTGGACAACTTCAATGGCACCGTTTTCATTGTTCTTGACAATCCAAGCCCAACCGGAACCTTGAATACCAGCTAATTTAGTGTTTGTTAAACCGATCAATTTATCAATTGAACCATATTGTTCGTCGATTTTGGTAGCCAATTCACCGGTTGGTAATTCACCACCACCTTGGGATTGTGGAGCCAAGTTTTTCCAGAATAAGTTATGGTTTCTGTAACCACCACCATGGAATTTGATTTGTTTTTCCAATTCAACAGTCTTCAAGATATCATTGGCATGTAAGGCTTCAGCATGTTGCTCAATTGCGGTGTTGTAACCGTTGACATAGGTTTGGTGATGTTTCTTGTGGTGGATTTCGTTGATTTGACCAGAGATGAATGGTTCCAAAGCACCGTAGTCATAGTCCAAGTCTGGAAGAGTGGCTTTACCTCTGGTGGCGATGACCATAAAAGGAGCCTTCTTGAAAGTAGAGGATCTAATGGAGGATCTGACTGAAGATAGCATTGTGTGAATTGGTGGCAATTGGGTTGGAATTTGCTATCGAATTGGCGAATTAAGACGACTTTAAAGGAGAAACAGGAAGGTAGATTTCTAATTTTTACTTTTTTCTCCAATAGAAATTTATTTCGGAGCACCAAATAAAAAGTGCAAATTTGGTGATTGAACTTCCATTATTCCCACCAAATCGCCACCAATTCTGACTGCCCGGGATGCTGCTGATCCTGCTGTTTGTTGCCTTCTTTTACTACTGCTGCTGGCTGTTTCTGACGCCCTTTATTTCCCCGGACTCACCGCTCCAGGTCCTGTTTCCACTCGACAGCTCCCTCGCCGTGAAGGGACCCCTGCTGCTGCTCCTTCTGGGATTCCTGCTGGTGGGCACGCGCGCCGGCTGGATCCTCCTGAACTCCCAGACGGAGTCCCTACCCAGTCCGCCCAGCGCCAGAAGGAAGGCCCACTCCGTTAGCTGAAAAACGGGATCTTTGCCTGTCTGAAAAAAAAAAACGATTGCGTGTCTCCATACGTTAGCGAAATCCAATGTTTATTTTACACATCACGTACTTTACCACCAAACCTTCCCTCCACAGCGACAATGTCCCGCAAGAAGTCACCAGCAGACTTCCACTTCGGTAGCAGGATCGGTGAGGGCTCCTACTCGTCCGTCTACAAGGCCATAGACTCGTCCACAAGGAAGGTCTACGCCATAAAAGTGCTCTCCAAGAAGCACATTGTCAAGGAAAACAAGATCAAGTATGTCAACATCGAGAAGATCACGCTGAACAGATTAGGTAGACACCCGGGGATAGTGACGCTGCACTACACGTTTCAGGACGAGCAGTCGTTATACTTCGTGATTGATTTTGCAGAGTATGGGGAGTTGTTGACTATGATCAGGAAAATGGGTTCATTGAGCGAAAACAGTTCTAAATACTACATGTACCAATTGATAGACGCAGTAGAGTTCATGCATTCCAGAGGTGTCATTCACAGAGATTTGAAACCAGAGAATATATTGGTGAATTCGGACCGTAAGATCATGATCACTGATTTCGGTGCTGCCAAAGTGTTGAATTTGGGTGAAAATGGCCAGGTCGTCTATGATGAAGAGTCTTTCCAAAAGGGTTCCTTTGTTGGGACTGCTGAATATGTGTCTCCTGAGTTACTAAAGTTTAACAAATGTGGATTCGAAGCTGATATCTGGGCTATTGGTTGCATTCTTTACCAGTTCATTGTTGGTGTTCCTCCATTCAAGGGAAAGACAGAATACCTGACATTTGAGAAAATCGTTAACTTACAATACAACTGGCCAAGTTTCTTCATACCTGAGCTAATCAAGGATTTGGTGTCCAATTTATTGAAACTTAACCCAGAAGAGAGATTGACTATTCCTCAGATACAAAAACACAATTGGTTCGCAAGATTTAATTGGAACGACAAGAATAAAATCTGGGCAATGAATCCTCCACCATTGGAACCATACCGTCCATTGATTGAACAACAGCTGAGCTCATCAGCCATGACAAACAACTTCCAAAAAATCTATATCTCTAAACCAAAGAAGAACACCAAAAAAGAATTACTGAACTCCACAATCAGTCAAATTAGAAACGATGGTGTTATACTACCGTCTGCTGCTAAGCAGACAAATAGAAAAACCATACCTAGTCCAGTGCCTCAATCTCCAATCTATAAGCAAGTCGTCAAAGTTCCTCCAACAAATGGAAATGGTCCACAAAGGCAACTTCAGCCTCCTGCATTGACCCATCCAATATCAAAACCAATGCCACCACCACAATCACCACCATTACAGCAAAGACCACAGAGGCCTCAATTACCTAAATTGCAGAAACCGTCATCTCCACATGTCAGATCTCAAACTCCACCGAAATCACCATTATCTGCAACATTGACACAACCACCTGTTCCTCGAACTCAGACACAATCACAATCAAGTTCTCCTGTTTTGGCCTCTCCATTGAGGCCAAATGAAGTGCCTTCCACAATTACTTCAAAATTGGCACCTAATGAGAACATAGTCAAACTAGATTATATCAATTTAACAGAATTGGATCATAAGAGTGATGATGTTGGATTAACAGACATGTCAATAAATCAAATTATCTTGAAAAATGAAAGTACTTTGAAAGATGATAGAGATTTGATACTTTTGACATTAACAGATCACGGTAACTTATATGTTTTCAAGATTGATGAAGAAGCTGATAATTCACCAGATTCAAGTAATGGTTTAATCACTGAATCATATCAATTCTATTTGAAGATTAATTTGACTAATAAGTTTTTTGCAATGTATGATTATGAATTTAATGAAGATTTATTGAAACCTTCTGGGTTTTTGATCTTGGAGATTTTGAAGATGAATAGATTGATTTTCCTTTCTCCATTGAAACCATTACAGAGATCCGTCATACAGAAGGATAATTCAATAATAATTAATCATGATAAGAAATGGATCGAATCATTATTTACTGTTAAAGAGTTACTGAAGAGCAATAAGTCAAGCAGCACATCGCCAACAACTGCCGCCACCACCACCACCACCAGCAGTAACGCCAAAACAACTGCAACTACAACTACTAAACCAAGGACCAAGATTTCACCAACTACACGGACCACAGCAAAACCACCTTTATCAAAACCACCAACTATCAAACCTCCATCTAAACCAGCACCACGTTCCTCATCTGTTGCCACAACCCCAATCAGCACTGGAAGTAAAGCATCATCCCCAATCGCACCAAAAGGAAGACAAACACCACCTAATTCAGCAACATCCAATACGTCCTCAACATTAACAGGAAATTCAACAGCTGCTCAACAAACAACGTCAACAAATGGGAAGAAGATGGTTAGACAAGTTTCAGGAACTGGTACTTCTGGTCTTTCTAAAAATGGAAGTGCCAATACTGCAACCGGTGTCAAACCAAGGACAGTTAATGAGAAGAAACAACAAGCTAAGAAGTTTGCTGGTGGTGCGGCAGCAGCAGCGTTTATTAAGGCTAGTAATAGATGAGGATGAATTATTCATTTATTTGTTAGTGTTATTTGCTGGTCAAGATGTTTTAAATCTTTTATTTGTTCATTATCATTTCAAAGAAAAGTTATCAGTTGATCTGATATTTTGCATCATATATAAATTTATGTTAATTGCATGATTAGTTACCATTTTTCGATAAGACATATGTACTTCTTTGATACTGACATATCAGTATATTTCCTGGATTAATTTAGAATAAAATAGCAATGAAACAATATAGATGTCTCAATTAATAGATAACAACAAAAATGTAAATGTAAATTTAACTATTAACCAAATAAAAAGAACTAAGAAAGAATAAATTTGAATTGAATTGATCTTATTCCAATCCAGGCTTTGTTGTTAAAAAAAATTGTTGATTGAATGATGTTGTCATTATCGTTAGTAGTGGTTGATGGATTTTGAAAGAATAATCATGGAAAACAGTGGTGCAACCGATGGCTATATGAAACACTGATGAGATTATACTGAAGTATATTTGACACAGAATGATGAATGGTGTGTGTGAACGTGGGTGGAACTGTTATTTTAATTATTACGATGCAGAATGCTGATATGATGAGTAGTAGTGTCTTTGGTGTTTCACATCATATATGGATAATAATAAATATTGAAAATCATTTTTCCTTGTGAATATGGTTTTCTTTACTTTAGTTATTCGTTTCAATCAGCAAAATCATCTAACACCAAACTAGCATCAAAATACAAACTTGGATCTAATGAATTAACATCAGCACTATGGACTTCACCTTCTAATAACAATTCAGCCATGATTTTACCAGTACCTGGTGCATTGTTAATACCCCAACATGAATGGCCTGATGCTAAATATAAATTCTCAACATTTGTTTCACCAATCAATGGACCTGAACTTGAAGGAACATCTAAAACAGGTAAATAACATGCTTGTCTTTTCAAGATATGACCCCTGGATAAGTTAGGACTTAATTTACCAACATAATGGAACAATTGATCACACTTTTCTTTAATAACTTCAACATCATCTGTTGTTTCTGGTAAATCCACTAATGTATCACCTTCACCGCACACATAAACCTCATCTTTTCTAGCATAAATTTCTGGAGATATGTATTTATTTGAACCTGTTTTCAATTCTGTGAAAATAGCATATGGAGAAACAGTACCATTATGAGGAGATATAGTGATTGAATGAGCTCTTAATCCCGAAATAGGGCAATCTGGCAAAATTCTTGAAGTCCATGGACCTGCACTTAACACAACTTGATCACCTAGGATTTCAATACGTTCATCAATTGGAGCATCTGGCTTGGTTGGAGTGTATTTCAAACCCTTGACTGCACCAGTATCTTCATTAAATGAAATTTCATCGACTTTACCTAAGATTAATTCAACAGCTCCTGATTCAATAGCCTTTCTTAGGATGAAATTTGTGAATTTATATGGATGAACTTGGGCAGTTGAATCCTGACCACCTAATGTCGACCAATCATTGATAATGTCTGATCTAATCCAATTTAAATCTTGTGGAAGTTTTATACTATCATGACTAGTTTCATTTTTGATGGAGTTCTTCGTGACTGTTCTACGTTTTGGTAATGGACCCGTTGAGGAAGAGCCTTGCGTTGTGGCTGTTGATGCAGATGAGACATTCGATGATGTGGAGTTGATGGAATCTGAGTTGTCTAATGGTTGAGAGCAACCAATTGGTGGGTTTGATGATGGCTTACTGACTATTATTTCTTCATCTTCTGTGTTTGGTGTATTCGAAGCTGCAGGTTTAGAGCTGTTTGTGTCTAAAGAACTAGTTTCTGCTTCATCATCGTCATCATCATGTAACAAATGTGTGATATTACCTTCTAACGAGACGGTTGTTAATCGTCTGTACCCCCATTCTTGTTCCCCATTGAACTCATCAGATAACTCCTGATGCAATTTGAAACTCAATGGAACAATTTGTTGAGGGAAAGCCCATAGGGCCAATAAACCACCTGCTTTACCAGAAGCACCACCTGCTACTCTCTTGGATTCAATGATTGTGATATGGTGAGTCTTTGGGTCGAAATCCGGATGCTTTGTCAGATAATAGGCTGTACAGACACCAATAATCCCTGCCCCAACTATTATTATGTGGGTCTTGCCATTTGCCCTGCCTGAGGGTGTCGAGCGGAAGGTCAAGTACTGGTCAGACATTGCTTGCGTGTATGTGGTTTTATGGAGTTTGTTGTGCTGATGCTAATTCGACGGGTATTGAAATTGGAGGCTGACCTGTGAAGGGGTTGACTCTGAGGGAGATTGAAACGAGTCTGCAACTGGTTCTTTGGTACTGCGACGGTGTGTGTGAAAAGACGCCTGAGTAAGCCTGTTTGGGGTGTCCAGCAGGGCGTTAAATCTGGGAATAGTTGGGTTTTATTTACTTTCGGAAGTAATTGACAATCCAAAATGGTGCGATTTCGTTTTTAGTTCTCAAGAAAAAAAAGCAGCGCCCTTTCTCGATTTTCGAGAATCTATTAAAACAAAAACTGTAAAAACGGGCGATCATTCTGTATGGGTTGCTCGAGTTACCACTTGTGATTTAGGTTATGAGTTTCCATGGTGATGAGAGGTGTACTAGCAGTTGACCAAACATGCCTGGATCTACCCTTCCGAGGTTACTTGTTAGGGTTAGTCAACTTTTGATGATTGTGAGGCACCCTCAGCTCAGGCGTTACAATCATACACTGCAATCCCCTCTCGCCACATTCAACTAGTATCGCGAATGACACTAAAGCTCATAACAATAATCTTCAACCTAAATACATTTCCGACCTCACCATACATATTTTTACTTCGAAAGTTAAAAATCGCACCATTTTCGCAGGAACACCTCACAACGGCTGCTGTAAAACAATACATTTTCATGTGGTGCCATGCACTACTCGGACCGAGTCACGTGAGCAGCATCATAAAAGTTATGGTCATCTAATTTCTAGTTGTTTATACCACGACTACAAGAACTAGCAGCACAATCAATGCGACAATTAGAAGTCCGATGCAACAATCACTGGCACGTTCTTGGTTGGAACGAATGACATGCTCAACTCTCTTCAAACCTCTCCCAACTTTGGAACCAACTCTGTCTAGGTCACCTTCTAAATCCTCCATGATATAGGCCTGTTCTTCTAATTCGTTACCCATCATACGGGCCTGCTGGTTGATCGTCTGCATACTTGTGTAGACACCGTCTAGATGCTGGTCTTGTTCGCGCAGAAGTTCTTGTTGTAAATGTTGTGAATGAAGTTGCTGTTCTTCAGGCTGTGCTTCTTCTTCATACCTTTTGAATGCGTTGGATGTAGTATTGGTTCGTTTCTGTTTGGATTCCCATTGGGTTTGTAAACTGTTGTACGATTCTTCTAGTTTGGACACAATTCCTGATCGGGCGTGGACATCCTGCGGGGTGAGACCAAACACTTCTGGTTCTGCTCTGGTGGAGTCAACGGACTCTTTCAAGTCCTGGATGGTCTCATGGAGTTCTTGTAAATTGTTCTGGAAATCAGTGGTATTCTCGTGATTGACTTGCGTGAGTTTATTGAGGAAGTCAGAGAGACTCTGGTGCTGGTGCTGAGCATCGGACAGGACTTCGTTGAAAGGATCCATGGTTGGTAATGTTGTTGATATGTGTTGTTAACTATGTCAGAAATTGTCACATTTTCTGTTGTCATTTTTTGTTTTTGAAAACTTCCCTATCAAAATTCAACTTCACCAAATAAACCATAAATAGAGACTCTCAAAGCCAGACTAGAATGAGCGCAGAAGCACCAATCGGTCTACAAACAGAACAAGCGCAAGCGGATATTTCCGAACAACAACCGAAACAACCATTACCTTTACCAATACCGAAGAAAGAAGATACAATCACAGCACCACCAAGTTCTAGATCAACACCAGCTCCAATCACCTCACTTCAGTTCCAAATCCCTTCAAATGTTGACCTCAAACCATCTGAGATAATTGGAGGTGCACCAGTAAGAAAGTGGCTTAATGAAAATGTTACTCCTAGTTTATTGGAGGGGATGAGACTCATATCGAAAGAGCAACCAGAAGATCCATTACGTGTTCTAGGGGAGTTCCTAATAGAACAAAGCAAGAAACAGAAAGACACGGACACGATAGGTACGAATGGAGAATAGAGGATTTAGCTTCATTTCATAGATATTATCATCATTAACAAAAGGTACTCATAATATACAAGATTAATTTCAGAACTTCTCGGCCTTGTTCAGTTGATCATCATAACTGTTCTGTAGGATGTTTAAACCCCATGTACCTATGATATTCAATGTACCAACTCTCCAACCTCTAAATAAACCTTCAATACCATTCTGTCTGCCATAATATACTTCATAGAAGGTACGCCATATTCCCGAGAATTCAACAGGTTTGATGATTAGTTGACGTTCATTGATCTTCAATGTGTTGAAGTCTTGAGATTCTTTCAATAGGTATAATAATTGTGATCTTCTTAATAAGGTCTCAATAGGTAGTCTGACGAACAATTCCAAGATGGATGAAAAGAATTTGACACCATTGAACAGCATTGGAGTTCCATAAATGTCAACACCTAACTTGAAATAGAGTAAATATGGGGTTGCTTTCTTGAAAAACTGCGTGGTTAAAGAGTTCAAAATGGTTGGAATGATTAGCGACAGGGGGCATGTGAAGAACTTCAAGTTCTTAATCGTGTTTCTAATACTTCTTTCGTTATCTGCGATAGAAGAAACAATCAATTTAGTTCTTATTAGATCCAATGGTGCTAATAGTAATCCAGTGACTACAGATGCGGATATTGATAAGATCAATGTCTTCGCTGGATCAGGAGAATGTAAGGCATCAACAAAGAGTGGATCTGGAATTTGCAAGAATGGGCAGATGAAACCAGTGATCCAAGCCTCTATAGTCATTGATAATGCATTGAAAATAAATGATGCATTATTGGCTCTCCATAGACCACGGGCCCCCTCAGTTGATAATAAACTTGACATGACATCAACTGTATTCAATGAGACTGGTTGAATTGTCTTAGGATTAGTAACGGATTGTTTAGGATGCGTGGCTTTAGATGTCTTTCTCTTTATGGTTTGAGTTCTTGTATGGATTAACTGATCACTATTACTCAAACTGCTGTTTTTTGGCTGGAAATATTCGATCTCTTCATCATCATCATCTTCTTCAAATTCAACACTGCTTTCACGACTCTCAGAGCCTGCAACTGCTTTGAAATCTCCAACTTGCAGCAATAGTCTGACAATTTCAAATGGTTGTGTGATCAAACTTCTCAAATAATTCTCGATGAATGATTCCACCAATGATTTAACCAATTCAGTAATGTTATTGAAATCCAAGTATTCACCAATTTCCAAGTCACTATACACATTCTTCTTGAAATTCTCATTGAAATCATTAACTTTGGCAAGGTCTCTGAATGTCTTATACTTATAATTGTTCCCACCACCAATCAAACTGGATCCATATCTGCTATTCTTACTAAATGTGGATAATTTGGATGTTATTGTGCTCCCATTGTCATCGATCACGACACCGATTCCAGGACGGAAAACGGCAGGATATCCACCGTTGAAGGAGTCCGGATCGTAGTATGGTCTCAAGGGATGTGCACTTTTCTCAGCTGACATTGCGTGGTCAATGTTTTGTGATTCGAAGTTGTTTTGGTGTTTGGAATGATGATTAGTAGTCATTTTAGTGAGCCTCTAGTTTTTTTGTAATTCCGCGATTGGCTTGCTTTTAAGCTTTACGAATAATTATGGGATTGTTTATCGGAAAGTATCATTGTTGTTATATATTTTCCTTGTCTTCATCAGCTGCTGCTAAATCCAATTCGTATTTCTTTATCCTTTTAGGAGTCCCAAATTTAGTGTTAGTGAGATATGAATTAGTACTCACGACCCTATTGGATAACACTTGTTTCTTTGGCGATGGAGAGGCAGTGGTTTCGTTTACTTGATATTTGGAGATTGTAGCACTCCCAATAATGGCTGAGAGTTTATCAATATTAATATTGGACATTTTAGTGATGAGTTCAGTGTGATCATTGTATAGTTGCTGAAATTCTTTGTAACGTTCATCATAAGCATTATCCAATAATTCGTACTTGGTTTCAAGTTTAGCATGGTTGATGGTCAATTCATTGATAGATTCAACGAGCTCAGTCTTGACCGATTGTTCTGATAGTTGTTTCTTCAACTCCTCGATCTCCCTATCCTTTAATTGTAATTCAAGTTTTTTGGATTCCAACTCTGACTTGATCTTGGACTCAGAAAGAGAAGATTTCTCAGATTGCGACCTTGAAAGCTCGGACTTGTAACTGGAAAAACTCTCCCTCAGTGAATTGGATAACGAATCAAGAACTGTGGCAGAATGTTCTTTAAACTGGGAATTGACAAAATCCTTCTGGGATGTCGGTGTTTTCTCAACTTGTTCGTTAGTTTTTGCAAGGAGGTCTCTCAATTCGTCAAACTTCTTCATAAATTCATCTTGATATGATAACTGTGATATGCTTGATAATATCTCTTTCTGATTCTCATGGGTTTTATTGAAGCGAGAGCTCAGATCGAGTCCCTCTAACTTTTGATCAAACTCGGAAGTAAGTGCTCCAATAACTTCTAATGACTTGGTCGAGACCTTTTCAATGATTTCAAACCTTTGGTCATTTGACTCTAGTTTCTTTGATAATGACTCTAATTGTGATTTATATTGGAATATTGTAACTATTTGGCTGAGTTTCTCCGATAGTTCTAGATTTTGTGAATAGATACATTTTATCAGTTCGCTGTTATCAGAGACAGTGTCTTCTTTCTTGCTGGTCACCTTTTCTATAATATCAACAGTGGTCTTCTTCAAAGCAGTAAGTTCTTCATTTAGTGGTAGAATCGTATCTTTCAATAGCTTCCCCATCTGTTCCTCCGTAGCATGGCCACTTGTGGATGATGTAACGTTATTCAAAAGATCCTTCAAGTGTAAATTATTGTTGGATGAGCGGCTGACTAAATTATCCAAGTCTAACTGTGTATGCTTCACAGAATCATCAATACTCTGAATCAATTTCTTTAGACTTGTTTGCGATTCATTGATTTTCTTTAACTGGAATTCCACTTCTGCATTACCATCAGACTGAAGAAACGCCAGCTTTCCAGGCGATCCAGGTCTTGATGAGATATTTGAGCTCTTAACTTTCAACATTTGTGGAGATACTGGCAGTGGTGGTGGATTTCTCAATGGATCGTTACTGTCCCACATTTTGGTGGCTTGGACAGGTGAACCCTGTGGAGTGACTATTTGTGGTGAATCAAGTTGGTTCTCTTTGTCCTTAGATGTGATTTCAGACATGATTCAATACGTTTAGGTGACTGTGATACGCAATCTATGTATCGTATTAAAAGACACTCGTTGAAGACCAAATCAAAACAAACAAAAATAAAGAATATGTGGTAGGGCCACTTTATCATTTCTTCAAAACCGGGAATAAAGTCACATGCCATTGGTACCGGAATATCTGAACATTACCCTCCTTCAAAAAAAATTGCGCGTAAATTTGAAACCCTATGTAATTTGTAGCACTCTGCTTGCAAAAAAATACTTTCCCAAAAAGTGAAAAATTAATGAAGAAATCGATGAATTAAAGAAAGCTCTTTTGAAATCAACTAAACAGATTATTCCAAAATGGCTAAATTCATCAAATCTGGTAAAGTTGGTAAGTAGTGTCCATATATATGAGTACCAGCAGCACGAATTTGAATGGAAGAAATGACGTATTTTGGGGGCGTCGTGTGACACACCTACGTCTTGGAATTTTTCACTTTCATTGAGCGAGACCACTTTACTCTTTATTATTCATTTCACTCAGGTTTGTTATTTAAGCTATCTAGATCTTGCTAGAGTTTCATATTGCCCATTTAGACTACGAATGATGAATTTTAAATTATACAATGACTTACAAAATATGCCCACAATACAACCATAGACCACACCAAACATCAACAGACACACAACAACCGATTTCAGCGATTCATTTTCATTGCGATGGCTTTCACGATATACTCATGGTGAGCTCAGTACTAACTAAATCCTATAGCCGTTGTTGTCCGTGGTCGTTACGCCGGTAGAAAGGTCGTCATCGTTAAACCACACGATGAAGGTTCAAAAGCTCACGCTTTCCCACACGCTTTAGTTGCTGGTATTGAAAGATACCCATTGAAGGTTTCCAAGAACACTGCTGCTAAGAAATTAGCTAAAAGATCAAAAGTCAAACCTTTCATCAAGGCTATCAACTACAACCATTTATTACCAACCAGATACACCGTTGATGTTGAAGATTTCAAATCTGTCATCTCCACTGAAACTTTCTCTGAACCATCCCAAAGAGAAGAAGCTAAGAAAATTGTCAAGAAAGCTTTCGAAGACAAATATCAATCTGGTAAAAACAAATGGTTCTTCACTAAATTGAACTTCTAGATTAATTGTTTTGTTTAGTTGGGGAAGTGGATAGAAACCAAAAAGATAAAAGTAAAAGTTATTAATAAGAAGTTGTAGATTATGTATGTTTATATATATATGTACTTTAGGGTAGTATGCTCAGGCTGGATTTTGAGTGCCTCTCTAACTGATCGCCAATCAGCGAAATCTCGAAAACCAGATCAACAAAAATCAACGATCTCAACCATACACGCAAGGTCTGGAGAACAGGCCTAAGAGATGTTGAAGCTGCTAAGCAAGAAAGCGCCTGCTCATACACTCAGAAGGCTTCTGTATACAGAGTCGCAACGGACCCAGCGAGTTGCGTTGAAGGCCCCAGCGTATGACCCTAAAGTTATTGTTAACAACCTTGAAGAAGTTCTTGATGGTGCCAAAAAGCGTGAACTACCCCAACCATCCATAGAGGCCATCTCAAATCTATCAGTAAAATATCAGGCAGTCAAAAAGATTTCGCAATCACTTAATGAACTCCTCCAGGCAAAGAATCAGATACAGAAAGAGATCAAAGCCGTATTGAAGAATAAACAGAGCATCGAGCACTTGAAACAGAAACAGCTACAGAGTAGGGAGCAGGAAAAAGAACTCTCAAAGAAACTGAAAGAAGAAGAAACATTACTGGAGAATTATTTAGATCTAGTACCTAATGCAATTGATAAATCAGTCACTGACAAAGAACAGATAGTGAATTTCTTGAACCCATTAGATGAGTACAAACCAGACCCACGGTTAGACCACACAGAAATCGGTAGAGAGTTGGGGATTGTTGACATGAAGACAGGTGCTATAGTAAGTGGTGGATCTTGGTACTTTTTACTTGGTGATGGTGCACTACTAGAGCAAGCGTTAGTCCAACACTCATTAAGTCTTGCCAGAAAACATGGATTCAAGATGGCCATTCCACCATCAATTGTTAGAAATGAAGTCGCTAATGCATGTGGTTTCAAACCAAGAGATCAGAATGGTGAACAACAAACTTATCAATTAGCCAACGGTGACTGGTGTTTGACTGGTACTGCAGAGATTCCGTTAGCTGGCTTGTCAATCAATAGGACGTTCCAAGAGTCAGAATTACCATACAGAGTTGTTGGGTTGAGTAGAAGTTATAGAGCAGAAGCTGGTGCAAGAGGTAAAGACACCAAAGGCCTTTACAGAGTTCATGAGTTTACGAAGGTCGAATTGTTCGTATGGGCAACTGAGGAACAGTCTGAGCATGAATTGGAGAAGTTAAGAGAGTTCCAGCAATCACTGATCTCATCTCTTGGATTGTCTGCCAAAGTTATCAATATGCCATACAATGATCTGGGTGCACCAGCATCAAAGAAGTATGACATTGAAGCATGGATGCCAGGAAGAGGAAACTTTGGTGAAGTGACATCAGCATCTAACTGTTTGGATTATCAAGCAAGAAGACTTCATGCTAAGTATAAGAAGCATGGGGAGAAAAAGTCGCTCTTTGTCCATACTTTGAACGGTACAGCAATGGCAGTTCCAAGAGTCATTGTTGCCATTCTTGAGAACTTCTATGATCCAGAAACCAAGAAGGTCCATATCCCACAAGTGTTACGCAAATACATGGATGACAAAGAGTTCATTGAAGCTGAAACATCGTGATAGCAATAACTGCATCATTGTAGATAGTATATTGAAATACAGATTGACTGAGAAGATACTCATGCCCTCAAATCTTTTAATCTATAGAATCAAAGACTTGTAGTACTCACTTTGTTTGGGCCAACGCGATGATTATTTGTGCCAATCTGTGATTTGGCAGAAACCTTCGGTATACAGTAAAACAGAAGAGTTTTGAGCAAATTTCTTCAAAAAAAAACGTACTACAAAGCCCTCAAATGCCCATAGATAATAACACATCGAATCGTGCAATATGCACAACTAGAGACCTCATACCTTGTACACTGGCGGGAATATCACGTGCAAGACTTGAACATCGTAATCATGTGGCCCTTACCATGACTTTCTGTGAAAAATTAAAGCTTTCTACGTACTCTTCATGCCTTTTTGAACATAACCAAATTGCAACTGCTGGCACAGCTCAGTCTTAATCAAGTGGCTTGTCTAGAAGATAACCGTCTGAATTTGTGCTAGCTGTGAATTCAAGTGTCTAACTGATCTACGCGTTTTACTGTGACATACTATTCTAGAGAGAAATAAGAATAAGGATCTATTGCCATCTTAATTTCTCTTCTATTTTGTTGAGTTTCATCCACCAAGAGCTTCAAATATTCCATAATTAGAATCATTCCTAGCTGATCAAAGTAATTGCCTAGTCTGTGTTCCATTTAGAGCATTTGTTGCTGATTTTGTCTCGTTATAGTTACATTATCAACTAGATCAAGATGAAAATCACAAAGAGGCAAGAAAAGCAATTAGGGGAAGTTTCTGAACATCTACAGAAGCTAGTGAAATCAATCATTGATTCACCTGAGAGTGAACTACCTCAACTTCTTCGTGCCAACTTGAAGTGGGACACTTCAAAAGGTTCTTTGTTGAATTGGGTTTCGGTGTTGAATAAATTTGATGACATCTTAGAGAGAATCACGAACAAATATGATTTGGTTAAGGAATATGCGAAACCTGTTGAACTGCAAGGCGAAGATGTCACATTACTGATGGCTGTTCTTGACTTTACCCATCTATTGTTGGATAATTGTACTGTCAAATCAGTTTATTCCAGTTCTCACAGATTATTTGATTTGTTAAATTCACCAACCATTCCAATTGTCATTTGCGTTCTTAAAATCTTTGCTGTGTTGGGTAAGAAGTTCTCCATAAGATCATCCAAGAAGACAATCATTTCAACTAGAAAAGTTTCTGATAGACTTTATCCTTTTGCATTGTTCGTGCCTGCGTCCACACTGACTTCCAATACTGGTAGTTCAGATAGCTTTTCATTGAGCGATTTCGTCAAAGATAATGTTCAAGCTCCAAAGAAATGGAAGCAGTTGGAATACGTTTACTTCAACAACCCGAATGATTCCAAACTTAAGGAAGGTACTCTGATGGATTCAACTATTAAGAAACTCAACCAACAAAACATTTCGTCATCAACCTCTGCCTCTCCAATCAAGAAGAAGAAAAATCAACCAACTGATGAAAGAGTTGAAATTGCTAAAGCTGAAGGTTTACAGGGTGCACGGTCACTGAAGTTTGTCATGGGCGAAGAAGATATTCGCAAACTCACCTTGCAACAAATCTTCGATAGAGGTAGTGAGAAACTACCAAGCAAGACATGGATCAGATTCTGCTTAAAGGCTCTATCAGCCAAAGCTTTCAACTCAAATTCTTATGATAACATCAAATTGAGACGTGATCTGGTTATCATCAAATGTTTGGCCATTTCTATTTTGGTTTCTGTCCACAATGAATTTGAAGTGACTGCAAGAATCTTTGAAGCCGATCCGACTTTGTTAACTTCTTTGATCGATTTGGTGAATTTAGGTAATGCTGTTCCAAGTGACGTTAGATTGGCAGCTATCCAAGCATTAGATTGTGTTTCATCAATGAAGACCTGGTCAAGTGAACTAGTTAGAGGATTTGGTGGTAGTGTTCCACATGGTTTGTTATTCCAAAATCTAAGACACATCAAAAGACAATTAAAAAACAATGAAACTGAAAAAATTAGTGAGGAATTCAATCTAAGTTTCTTCAATGTCATCTCAAATCTTGTTGATACCAAAACCATGTCCACTCTACTTGTCTCAGTAGGTTTAGTTCAACACCTTGCTGAATTCTTAACCATCAGAAGTGATTACAAACACACATTAGCTGGTGCATCTCATCTATTGAACTCAACTCTATCAGGTAATACTGATAATGTTGCTATCTTTCGAGACAACGAAGGTTTTAGTGCTTTAGTTGATGCTATTGGTTATGAAGTTGACTTTGCATTAGAGAATCCAGCATATGGTGGTGGTCCCCCAAACTTGACCATCGTCCACTACAACATAAGTTTCAAGCAGGCTAATTACATTCGTGCCATGTTGAAGTTTGTGCATCATTTGATTCAGAAAGAGAGTGGAGATAGAATCAGAAATCTCTTTGATTCACCTTTACTACAATCCATCAACAAGATCTTAACCAACAAATCTACATTTGGCTTCACATTGTTGACGTTGGCCATCAATACCACTACTGCTATCATTCACAATGAGCCAACATCATACATGATCTTGAAGGAGGCTGATACCATCGATATCATTCTGAACAGTTTTGATAACTTCTTTGGGAAATCTGGTGAATTATTAACTGCATTACCAAACATCATTGGTGCCATTTCATTGAACAATGAAGGTCTTGAGAAAGTCAAAGAGCATCAGTTGATCCAGAAGTTTTTCACAGTTTTTAACAATAACACTTATGCAAAAGTCTTAGTTACTGATGATCTGACCGACCTCCTAAGTGGTGAAATTGATGAATTAGCAAGACACTATCCACAATTCAAACCAATAATTGTTGGAGAAGTTGTCAAGTTGATTGGAAGATTGCCTGAAATTGGTACAAAGAATTTACCCAAGCCTTTCATCTATAGATCTGAAAAGGGTTCATTCTATCAAAGTAAAGATGAAGAAGTTATTGAGATAGAAGAAGATTCCCCGGAGTTAGCGACTTGGGAATCTATTGACGAAGCTTATATCCTAGAGAATGCATCTGTCTTCATTGGTAACCTTATAATGTTCAGTAACACCTGGATCACTATTATGGATGGTCTACCATTTGAAAGATGGGTTCCATTGGTCTGCCTGAACAAGTCTCCCTTTGATTTCTTCTACTCCAATGCTATGTACCCTTTGAATGGTGCTTTGAAATATTTTGATGATGAGAAACGTGATTATGCTGGTAAACATATCATTAACAAAGCTGCACAATTACTAGAAACTATATCAGACTTCTCAAACTCTACCACTTCTGATTCAGTTTTCCTTACTTCGGATATTGATTCATTGGACAAATTATTCAATGACCTTATCAACATCAACAATATATTATTTGCATTCACTGATGTTTATTGCAATCCAAGATCATTATCTGCTCCACGTGCCGAACAGTTATCACAATATTTCTCAGATGAACAAGGTATCGAAATACTTCAGAATCTTGGTGCTTTATTGAAACGTACTGCTGTTGAAGAGTACAAGCTCAGATCGTCAATGCCTACCAGTGTTGCCAATGAAACGGCTGTTCTCCATTATGATGATGGTTTTCCACCCCTAAGGATCATTGACAAAGAATTCAAGGACGATGGTAAAACAAAAAAGAACTCTGCTAAATACAACAATAGCATCCAGGTTCGTTTTGTTTTACATCGTATCCATTCTTCAATTGCTACAGTGTTTGGTACTTTGTCTGAATTACCAACAACAACTAGACAGGAGTTAACATTGAACAAATACAGAGGTAAATCTGTCAAGATTTCGCAGGAGATTGGAAGAATTCTTTCAAGCTTGTTGACTGATGATCTTTATGATACACCTGCTCTATTACTAGTGTTAGTTCATAGTGTTCATTATTGTTTGACAAATTCAGCTACTGATAAGATTCTTACAATTAGTGCCATTGCATTTATGCAAGAAAATGGTTACTTGAAATTGAGGGATATATTGATTCATTTTTGGAATGTCTTAGTTAATCAGGACAATGATAAGGTTAAAGATATGAAACCTGCTCCATTTGTTAAGGACTTCCCAGAATCTATTGTGGCTTCAATCATCATGAATATTCTTGTCCATTTCAACAAGATCAACGTTATTGAGCAAGTTGTGAACGTTCCTCATAGTTCGTTATTCTTTGAAGGTGACTTTGATGGATCTTTCAATGTTCAAGCTACTAATTTGAGAGCATCATTTATTGTCCAAACCAAGATCTTGTCATTAGGTACTTTGAATTTGATTTTTGATGAAGACTCTTTAAGTACGTTTGATGATGATACCAAATTACCAGTCTCTGTTGTTGAAGAAGTCATCAAATTGGCTGAACATGCATACTCCTCTAGTGGTTCTAGAGAACTCAACCAATCTGATGGTTCTCTATTCAAAATTCAATGGGAACAAGCCAGAATTTCATATAACAGAACCAGTTACTTGAAGTCGATTGGGTTTGAAGAAGAAGAAGCTGTTGAAGTATTAGGCAAGTCTGGTGGCGGTCTATCGTTCCTGAAGTCACAAGATTTACCAGATGGATTCAAGGATCTTGAAAGATGGAAAGATATCAAGAAGAACTCCAAGTCCAGTCGTTACCATGTTCCTGAACCTTCACTTGTCAAATCACAGTTCAGAGATTGTTACACCATCACAGAATTAGAGGTTCTTCTTCAGATGAAGTCGGAGTTTTTATTGGACCAGTTCTACTTGCTCGCTCAATTGCATCCAGACACCACTCAAAAGGTCACTGATTTCCTACTTTCAGCGTTCCTCACAAAATCTGGTGTTGCTAGTTTCCAAGATACAATGTTCACCATTGTTGAATTCATTTTGTCCTTTGAATTTCCAGACACTGATTCTCCAAGATTAGCAGCCATGTTGGCCATTTTTTCAGAGCTATTGCTTAATGATATTGTGTTCTACGGTTGTCATTCAGCCATTGAAGCATACATTGATGGTGTTGTTGGACAGTTATCTCCTGAAAATGCCACTACTGATTGGGGTATGCAAATTATCACTGTTTTCAGTAAGCTCGTTGCTGCTTACCATATTCCTCAAGTTGAGAAATTGGAAGTTCCTGTCACTGCTGTTTTACCTAAAGCTCAACCTGTTCCTTTCAGAGTTAGTGAAGCAATTTATGATCAAGTTTTTGGGACTCTTATCTCCATTCCTAAGATTACAAGTGGAGAGAGTGCCTACTTCGTCACTAATGTGTTATCTGTTTATGCTACAAACCCAGATTACGCTGCTAGAATCGTTAAGTCTGATATTATCAGGAAGTCAATTGGTCATATTGGCGAAGCAACGACAGCAACAGATAGAATTTCAGGTAAACCAAGAGATCGGTCTGTTTCATCTCAGATTGCATTTGCAATGTTGGTTAGACGTTGTTTTGAATCCAGAGACTTCATTACTGACCACATCATTAGAGAAATTTCTAAGCAATTCACATCGAAGAGAGACGGTTCTAAAGACAAACCAAAAGATTTAGCTGCTGTATTGAAGGATGCTGACGGTGCTATTTTGAGATCTCCAGAAATCTTCATGGATGAATTTGTGAAGAGAGCCAGATTGAATAACTTCACTGAACCTTTAAGAAACTTGTCAACCGTTTATCATGAACCTACTGATAATGATGCTCAAATGATTGATTCCAGCTCAGGTGAGAAAACTACTAAACCAGAGATTAGCGCCACCGAACAATCAACTCTGTTGGAAAAGCAGACTGGTATTGTCCACTTGATTTTGACAGAATTGATGGCTGCTTCTAAGACTAACTGGTTATCTGATCCTCCTTTGACTCCCGAAGAATTAAAGAAGAAGGAAGAAGAAGAGAAAGAAAGCGAGTTTCCAAAATCTGAAAAGGTTGATCCAGAGAAGAACAAGAATTGCAAATACATTATCTACCTTTTGAAATTACTTGCTGAACTATTATCATCATATAAGCAAAGTAAGATTGAATTTTTGACTTTCTCAAAGAAGCAGGCACAAAAGAAAGGAGAAGAACCAATCAAACCAAGATCAACATCTTTGAACTTCTTATTACATCAATTAATTAGTGGTCCCGGAAAAGATGTCCCTCCAAATGACAATGCTAGAAGACAAGCCGTTGCTAGATATGCTGGTAAAGTTGTTGTTGCATTTGTTTCAAGTTTAGATACCAAGGAAATCAAAGCCGATCCTAAGAGAGTTGATCCTGATTTGACATTTATCAGAAAATTCACGGTTGACTCAATTCAGAAAATCATCAAAGAAATATCGACAACTACACCTGTTTTGGAAACACGTTATAGAAAGCTCGTTTCTATTTGTGAAGTCATTCCATCTTTATTATCAAATTTGAGAGATAAGTTGGTTGATCCATTAACTACTGAATTTGATGATTATCACATCTCCAAGATTATTTTAGAGTCTGAATTGATTCCAACATTATCTCAAATCCTTGCTGAAGTTGATTTGAATTACCCGGAATATTTTTTCATGTTAGAATCCATTGTTAACGTCTTAAACAATTTGGGATCCATCAAAAATGATCGTCAAGAACTTTTCAGAACCAACCAACCAAATACTGGGGTTGATGAAGAGGAAGTTGAAGAAGATGAAAATGATTTTAAAGAAGAAACGCCTGACTTTTTCCAAAATTCTACTTTGGGAATGTACGATGTTGCTGAAATTGATACTGACGAAGAATTCAGTGATGATGATATTGGTTATAATGAAGGTGATGTTTCTGATGATGATGATGAAAGGGACGAAGATGATATTGATGATGATATGATTCCTGGTAGAGAGTTAGAAATTGTTTACAGTGAAGAAGATGATGACAGTGAAGAAGATGACGATGGAATCATTATTAGCAGTGATGAGGGTGAGGTTGTTGAAGATTCAGAAGATGGAAACTCAGATGAAGATATACATGGTGATTCTGATTCTGAATCTGACAGTGATACATACATTGAATATGATCTTGTCCCTGAAGTCAATGAAGACGACGAAGGTGAGTTCGATTCTGAACTAGAAATTAGTGATTCTGATGATTTTGAAGGTGAATACTTCTCTGGTGACGAAGATATTGAAGGTGATTCTGAAGGCCCTGAATCTGAAGTTGAAGTTGAGAATCTTGATTCTGAATTAGAAGAAGAGATGGAACACATCATTGCCGAAGATGATCGTGAACACCATCACCAACATGGTCGTCCTGGTTCAAGGGTTCATATGTCTGATTTAGATCAAATAGTCCCCAGAGCTGGTATTTCCTTCACTCCTCGTGAAACTTCTGATGATGGTTATCAGACTGCTGAGGAAGAAGATGATTTTGATGATGATGATGATTCCGAAGATGAAGACTCAATGGAAGACGAATTTGCTCTTGGAATGAATGGTAACCGTGCAGATAACCGTACATTCCATGGTCGTCGACCACGTAGTGGTCACCTCATGCAGAATCCGGGTGTTCATAGAGCTACGATTGGTAACTTGAATATTGAAGCTTTTGGTGGTGGTGCTATAATTCGTGGTCTGAATCCAAATAGTTCTTCAGCACAGTTATTGGCTCAAAACGAAGATATCTTAACTGGATTTTTGAATGGTTCCGGTGGTTTCTTTGCTCCAGTCCGTAATAGTCCACACTTCAGTGTTCAATCGACCAGAGATAGATGGAATACATTCTCCGATAGGGTGTTTCTGAAGAATGGTGACTACCAAAGAGTTTTCAACTCCATTTTGAACCGTATTTTTGGTCCAAGCAAAGAGTTGGCAGAACAGAAGAAACAAGAAAAAGAAGAAGCACGTCGTCTCAAAGAAGAAGAAAGAAAGAAACTAGAAGAAGAGGAGGAGAGAAAACGTCTCGAAGAAGACTCAGAAATTGATGATGATCAAGACCATGAAGATAATGATGGCGGTCACAATGAAGAAGGTCACAGAACTCCTATTATGGTTAGTATTGGTGATAGAGAAGTTGATATTGCTGGTACTGATATTGATCCTGAATTCTTTGAAGCATTACCTGAAGATATGAGAGAGGAGGTTTTCACGCAACACATTAGAGAACGTCGGGCGCAATCTGTCCAAACTGGTGGTGATTCTAGAGAAATTGCACAAGAATTCTTGGATGCTTTACCTGAAGCTTTAAGAGAAGAAATCATCGCTCAAGAGGCAGCACAAACACAATTTGGTGGAATTTCTGAATTCTTGGGTGGTGGTCCAGCTGAACCGGATGCCACAGTGGAAACTGATGAAGTTCAAGAAGAGAACAAGGCTAAAGAAAAGCAAAAGGTTTATTTTACCCCATTAGTTGACACTGCTGGTGTTGCTGCTTTGATTAGATATATCTTTGTTCCTCAATCATTCAATGGTAGAAAATCATTATACCGTTTGTTGGCTAAGGTTTCCATCAACAAGAAGACAAGAGCTGAAGTTTTAGATTATTTGGTTGCTATTTTACAATATGGTATTTCTGATCAAGAAAATTTGGAGAAGACATTTGCATTCATTTCAAATTCTGCCAATCAAGCTGCTCAATTTGACAAGTCTGGTGCGCCAAAGACTCCAACATCAAGTCAATCTAAACCATTACCAGCTCCAAGTTTGTTTCCTCACCGTACCACTCCATTCATTGTTGCAAGTCAAGTTCTTGAGGCACTACAGTTCTTGTTAGAATCTGATCCTCAGTTAAGATACTACTTCTTGACTGAGCATGAAGGTATTTCATTCTCAAAGAGACCAGTATCCGCTAGAAAACCAGGTTTAGTCAGACCATCCAAATTCCCATTGAACACTTTGTTAAGTTTCCTAAGTAAGGGTTTGATCAGAGATAAATCAAATTTGATGGATATTTTATCAAGAATCGTTCAAATTACAACACGTCCGTTGAATGCATTGAAGAAGGCCCAAGCTTCCAATGAAAAGAAAAAGATTGAATTACCATCTGTTTTGAATTCCAGTTTGCGTAGCGTTATTACCTTTTTGGTCAGTGATGACTGTTCAAGTCGTACATTCCAACAGACTTTAAGTGCTATTCAGAACTTGTTAGTTGTTTGTCCAGGTGGTAAAGTCTTTGCCAGTGAACTATCTAAAGATGCTAAGAAATTAGGTGATAGATTGACCGATGACTTGAAAGCATTATTTGAAGACTTATCTAAACATGCCAATGTAAAAGATTATGATAGTGACATCATGATGAAATTTACATCATCAAACTCTGATCAATCTAAGTTGTTGAGAGTTTTAACTGCATTAGATTATTTGTTTGGTAAACCAGAAAAGAAAGATAAAGATAATGATGAAAACATGGATAAAGATGATTCAGAAGATGACAACAAGGAATTGACTGAGATTTACAATGGCTTACAATTAGGCGAATTATGGGGTGCTTTAAGTGAAACTTTAGAATTGTTTGAAGCCAACAAGAATATTACTACAAATGCTACTGCTTTATTACCAATTATTGAGGCTTTGATGGTTATTTGTAAACATAGTAAGGTTAAAGAAATTCAGAATAAAGATGTATTGAAATATGAAACCAAGAAAGTTGATTTTGCAAATGAACCAATTGAAACTTTATTCTTTGCCTTCACTGATGCTCATAAGAAGATTTTGAATACCATGGTTAGATCCAATCCTAAATTAATGAGTGGCCCATTCACTATGTTGGTACAAAATCCAAGAGTATTAGAATTTGATAACAAAAAGAATTACTTTGATAGACAAATCCATACCAATAGTGAAAAGGATAAGCAGGCATTACAAGTCTCAGTGAAACGTGATCAAGTGTTTTTGGATTCTTATCGTGCATTATTCTTCAAATCAAAAGAACAATTCAGAGATTCTAAATTAGATATCAATTTCAAAGGTGAAGCAGGTGTTGATGCTGGTGGTGTTACTAGAGAATGGTATCAAGTTTTATCGAGACAGATGTTCAATCCAGATTATGCATTATTCTTACCTGTTGCTTCAGATAACACCACTTTCCATCCAAACAGAACATCGTGGGTCAACCCGGAACATTTATCATTCTTCAAATTCATCGGTAGAATCATTGGTAAGGCCATTTATGATAATTGTTTCTTAGATTGTCATTTCTCAAGAGATGTTTACAAATCTATTTTAGGTTGTCCAGTATCCTTGAAGGATTTAGAAACCATTGATCTGGAATATTATAATTCATTGATGTGGATGTTAGAGAATGATATCACAGATGTTATTATTGAAACTTTCTCTGTTGAAACTGAAGACTATGGTGAAGTGAAGACTATTGATTTAGTTCCAAATGGTCGTAATATTGCAGTCACCGAAGAGAACAAGAATGAATATGTTCGTTTGGTTGTTGAATATAGATTACAAGCCAGTGTTAAAGAACAAATGGATAACTTCTTACAAGGTTTCCATGAAATTATTCCAAAATCATTGATTTCTATCTTTGATGAACAAGAATTAGAGTTGTTGATTTCTGGGCTACCTGATATTGATGTTGATGATTGGAAGAACAATACTGTCTATATTAATTACTCAGCTTCATCCAAAGAAATTGGTTATTTCTGGCGAGCAGTTAGATCATTTGATAAAGAAGAACGTGCTAAATTGTTACAATTTGCAACTGGTACTTCCAAGGTCCCGTTAAATGGTTTTAAAGAATTAGAAGGTTCAAATGGATCAACTAAATTCAGTATTCATAGAGATTTTGGAGCCACTGATCGTTTGCCATCCTCACATACTTGTTTCAACCAAATTGATTTACCTGCTTATGATTCTTATGAGACTTTGAGAGGTTCGTTGTTGTTGGCTATTACTGAAGGTCATGAAGGTTTCGGTATTGCATAGAAGAAAAGGGAAAAGTTCAAAAAAATTAAAAAAGGAAATAGCGTTTGCTAATCGCTGTTCGTTACTGTTTATTGTATTTCAGTATATGTTATAGTTAGATTGATTTCGTAGATCTGGTCTCTGATGTAATTAATGGTACTTAAGTGAAATCGATGTGATGCGATTTTGAAAAATAACAAATTTTGAATCTTGACACCAAAATTTATCTGCATTTCACTAGTCACGACAAATCAACAGCAAATCCAATGAAGCCAAAGCATCTACTACCCAAGTCTTCAAGTGATGAATCCACGAAATCTTCAGTTGCCCAGGCTAGCAAACGAGAAGAAGCAATCAGAAAAGCTCGTGAAAGAATCGCACAATTGAAGGCTAAGAAACAAGACAATAATAACACACCAACTGCGCCACCGTTACAATCCAAAGAACCAACACCCCCAGGTCGTGGTCTTAATGTTGAACTACACCCTCTATTGACCGGGAAGGCCAAAATCAGCGATGTGATTCGCCCAGTTGATAATCCAAACCTAGTCAAATTTCAAAAACGTAATTATGAAGTGAACCCGTACCTAAATGACATGAAACCAGCCCGTCATCGTCGTGAGTTGAAGTTCAATCAGCAGGGGAAATACATCTTAGAAGGTGAGGAACTCAGGAAGAAACTCGTTGCTGAAGAAGAGGAAAAGAAATTGATTGAAGAAAAGAGAAAAGCTGGGTTGTTGCCTGAGCTGAAGATCAAAGAAGATGCTTATGTTGTTAACGAACCACCTAGAGTTGAATGGTGGGATATGCCACTGTTAAAAAATGGAAGGTATGATGGTGATGTTGATGATGAGGCTATTTCTATATACATTCAGCATCCTGTCCCGGTGAATGCACCATGGGAGAGACATCTACCACCAATGAAACCAATGTATTTGACAAAGAAAGAGATCAAGAGAATAAGAAGAATAGATAGAGCTGAGAAGTATAAGGAGATGCAAGATAAGATTCAACTGGGATTGGAATCTGCACCAAAGCCTAAGATTAAGTTGAGCAATTTGATGAGTGCATTGACTAATGAAGCTATTAAGGATCCTACTAAAGTTGAGAAGAGAGTGTTGAAAGAAGTGGAGGAGAGAAAACAGAAACATTTGGAAGATAATGAAAGCAGGAAGTTGATTAAGGAGCAAAGACATGAGAAGATACATACCAAGTATGAAAAGGACTTGTCTAAAGGCTACTATACTGCTGTGTTTTTGATAGATAAATTAGTTCATCCAAGTCATAAGTTCAAAGTTGATACGAATGCTAAACAATTGGAATTAGTGGGATCATTGCTTTATACAGAGAAGTTAGTGTTGTGTATTGTTGAAGGTAGTGAAAAGAATGTCAATTTCTATAAAAAGTTGATGTTAAAGAGGATCAAATGGGATGAAAGTACGATTATTGAAGAAAAGGAAGTCGATCTTTCAGGAAACAAATGTCAGTTGTTATGGGAGGGTCAATTGAAAGAAGTACATTTCAAAAGATGGTCCATATTTAGGGCCAATGACGATGACACAGCATTGAGTTTCTTGAGTAGGTTTGGGGTACAGAATTACTTCATTGAAGCTAATGCCCGAATCCTACAATGAACAGCATTTGTGAATAAAATATATCATTCATTCACCATAATTTATTTACAGGATAATACTCGAGTCATAGATTTAACTCACAACGTAGACAGTGATTGATTGATTGATTTAATCTTGGATCTTAGCTAAGATTTCAGAATCTCTGAACAAGATGACTTCGTCTTCACCAACTTTGATTGGAGAACCACCAAATGGAGGAATCAAGACAGTTTCACCAACAGCGACATTTGGAGTGACTTTGTTACCGTTTGAGTCAGTGAAACCTGGACCAACAGCCAAAACTTTAGCTTGGTTCAATTTCTCAACGTTCTTTTCTGGTAAGAGGATACCGGTAGCGGTTTTGGCCTGGGCTTTGATTCTTTGGACAAGGACTCTGTCTAACAACGGGACAATGGATGATGCTGATTTGAGAATGGAGGACATGGCAACGGTGATTAGTGGGAAAAGCGGACTGATTGGTATGAAGAAGAAGAATATCAAATCAGTGCAAATTCAAACAATTTCTTCGTTTTGAAAGTTCCAGAAATTCGCGAAGTTAGAATAATATCGGCTTTTCGGACTTCACGCCGGAAGTGGTACTTTTCGCGACGTGATAGCGAAATCGCGGGTGGATTTTACAGAGAATCAACAGTGTTTAGACAGTTTTGATAACGACTGCAAACCCGTCAGATACACAATGGTTGCTACTTACAATATTCTCGGTAAACAGGTTCAATCCCAATGGGTGAGTATCGCTTTTCCTGTGCTCAATTGGCCTTCTAGTTGGCTGAATCGGGTGTTACTTACCAACAATAACACAACTAACTCCAATATCAGATTGCCATTGGCACTTTAGCTATTGCCTTCGGTGGTGCCATCATTCCATCATACTTACCTAAGTCAGGAGCCAAGGCCACCCCAACACCAGCTCCAGTTGCTGCCAAAGAAGACGACCTCGATGTCGAGAAATTGATCAAGTAAGTGTGAAACACCCTCCCTTTAAATACCTATGAGTATGAGTACTAACTACAAACCAGTGATTTCTTGAATGATAACGAAGAAAAGAAATAGATAGTCGATACGATATTCCGTGCTATGATGAATACAGATACGTTTTATATGACAATTGTAGTAGGTTCAAATGTGTTTGATGACCATAGTTAACGAATGCATTACATCACCACTTCCGAATGAAAAATTTCTGAGTGCCTCATCGCATACTTGAACATCAAAACTTCCAACGAGATCAGTACTATTAAACAAACTCACCACAGCCAATAATGAAGTACGTTATTGAGCACATGGAATCCGGCTTCACGGAGTGGGTCATCTTAGAATACACCACCATCATAAAAGAAGTTGGTGCTGAAAATTTGATATTGACATCATTACCATCCACATTCACAGAAAAGGACATCCCCCAGGAACTAAGAGAAGCTGGATTACAATGGACCACCAAAGAGGTTACTGAGATCGGGACTGTTGAGTTGCCTATAGTCAAAGACCGTGTCTGTTTGTTGGATCCTTCAGCAAATGTCGATCTAATCCCTGAAGATTCTGAGAAGTTTGATTATTTTGTGTTTGGTGGGATCCTTGGTGATCATCCACCAAGAGATAGAACTGGTGAACTGAGAAAGAAGTATGGATTCGCTGGTAGAAGACTCGGTGATAAACAAATGAGTACTGATACAGCTGTCAGAACCACTCAGTTGATTGTTGATAAGAAGACTAAATTTGAAGATATTAAGTTTATCGACTATCCTGAATTCAGATTCAGTAAATATGAAGCAACTGAGATGCCATTCCGTTATGTTTTGAATGAAAAGGGAAGACCTATCTTGCCAGAAGGTATGTTGGCTTTGATTGAAAAGGATTCTCAACAATCATTAGATGATTTACTATGATACTCAAAAGAAAAAAAAACGTACCCTTGTACATTATATTCAAATCTATTCATCATCAGAAACTGTAACTTTCATCTTTGTCACTGTCTCTTTGTTTTCCACTAATACCTCTTTCAACACGAACGCTGCAATCGCTTCACTTTCAAAGTATGAAACATGAGCACTGATGGCAGAGAGAACTGACCAATCTAAAAGTCCTTGTTCTAAAGCATAATCAACTCTACCTTTATAATTCAACGAGGTTAACTTCTTTAACTGTTCATCCGTTAGATTGAAAACACTATGCTTTTTTGGTTCCTTTTTCTCACCGCCTTTCTTTTCTTCTGTATTCTTGGTGATATCTTCCTTCTGACCAGTCTTTAACAAATTCACAACGCCTTCAGTATGACCAGCCACTAATTTACTCCATGTTGTTTGGGTTGGGAAATCCCATTTCAAAGTGCCAAATTTATCCGTAATTGAGCTTAATTTCTTATTGATATCGTCGACGACAGAATCTAATCCCAAAGTGGCAGGTTTCAATTGTTTCAAAGATGGGTTAATCAATGGTTCAATC
The DNA here is from genome assembly GCA_003707865.2 of Komagataea pratensis. NCBI lineage: Eukaryota > Fungi > Ascomycota > Saccharomycetes > Phaffomycetales > Wickerhamomycetaceae > Komagataea > Komagataea pratensis. The sequence goes on from PPMA02000007.1 coordinate 325,751, forward strand.
TTATATGCAACTGGATCACAGGGATGGAAAACATTATATAATGTGACACACTTAGGTTGAGACACAAAGTGAGCAGGAATACCACTGATATCTTCGGATCTAGCAGCAATCGATTTTCTTTTCAATAAGTTGAAAACACCAATTGGTGAACCAAGTGTGAAATAATTCTCAACTGGGAAATCTAATTGTAATGCATCAATATGTGCATCATGCAACGTACCTTTAACTTCAGGATATTGTGATGATAAAAGATCAAACCCAATCACAGAACCAAGTGAATGCCCAATAATACTAACTTTCCCATCAAATTCAGGATTTCTTGATTTGAATTCTCTATAGATGAAATTAGCTTGTTTAGTAACCTCATCCAAGATCTGTTTCAAATAATAAGGTTCATAATATAACAAAACGTCAAACAACACAGCACCAATCAAGTTTCTCATTGGTTTGATTTCATCCACAGTTATGTCTTGTAGTGAAGGAAGTCTCTCAGTTGAATGTGTATCTGCTTTGAAATCAACCTTGTGACGCCATACAATAGGTAGTACCTGGATACCTGAATTCTCGATACCTTCATCATTGACCTTCTCATCAGACTCTTCCTTTCCTTTCTTTTGAACGTTTTCTGAATGGGCTTTCTTGATGTTGTTACGAAGGATGTTCACAGTGTGTATGAAATTAGCAGCCTGGAATTTAACACCTAACATTTGACCAATCCCATGGATACATAACACCAAATGATTGATTTTTCTTTTCTTTGATTCAGTTTTATTTCCATTGTTAGCCTTATCATTTCCATTGTTGTAATCTTTTGATATTTCTAATTCCATTGCCTTTTGTGCCAGTTGATCATTGCTTTCCTTAGTAGAAGTACCAAAGATTCCACTTCCAAACAATTGAGTCAATTCGATCTCAAACATTGCAGACAAATCAGTTGGTGAAGATGGTGTTGATTTGTTTGGTGATGCAGATGGTTCCTTATATCCTCTAACAACACGAATTGAATCCAATCCAGTCCTGACCTCTAATTGCTTCAGCATGTTCGCGATTTGTAAACTTCCAGTATATGATTCATCAACCAAATAGGCAGATTCATTATCTTTTCCATAAATGACGTTATTACCTTCCTTGAACTTTCCTTGTAATTCATAAAGGTCAGTCTTATCACCAACAACAGTCTCCAACTTTTTCAACGGATTGGAAGTTTCCACTTCCTTCCTTACAAGTTTCTCTTCAAATGGGCGAACTTTCTCATAACCCTTCTCTAACTCTTCAGATAATTCAGGTGATATTGGACTTCCATCATTAGTGAACCAAGTACCTCTTCTAACCTCATACACAGCACCAGACCAATAAATCGGTTTCATTTCCATATTTTCCAAATCAACTTCAAACAAATGATCATCATTAACCTCAACTCTGAACTCCCCAGATGTCTCAACTTCTTCGTTAACGTCTCTATTAACTCTTCCTTGCTTTCCCATATTGATCAACTCCTTATATTTCTTCTCTAATCGATAACAATCTTGATCCTGGAATGCCTGGAACTTATGTGCCTCTTCATCCCTCTTGACCGCACCATACTCAGCTGGGTATCTCAATGGGTTGGTGGTAGCGTAATACCATTTCAATTTGAGTAGAGGGATCCTAGAACCCTTGTTAATCACGAGGATGTCATTTGGATCAATTGAAGTTGGCTTCTTAACAGTGCTGGCTGCTGAAGAGGTGTATGCTCTGGTAGTATTCTGGATGAAGAGTGACTGGAGGAAAGGTCTCCTTAGCATGGTCTAATTGTCGATGTTTTGTTTTACTTTTTGCGAGTTGTCTTGGTTTGTTGATGTTTTGATTTTGTCAGCCGAAATTGGACGAACTGTACTCAAGGTAGTATGCGTTTCTTCAAAGAAAAATCGTTGGTTTGGTCAATGAATTTCATCCATTTTGATATCTTCGTCGTTCGAACCTTTGATGGTACTGATTGGGTAAGAATATGGGACTTAATTTCAAGGTCTTGAGCTATGTCTCTTTTATGTGCCAAACATTAGTTTGCCCAAAACAGATAATTTCCGAATTGGATATTTCTTTATGGTTCTGTTTCGTTAGCCCTAATTCCATTGAGAGGACCAGTATTCTCTAAATTGTGTAACCTCAAATTCACGCATTTGTCGATTTCTGATATCAAGGGCAATTCGGCGTAGTTTGTTAACTTCGTTCGTTCTCTGCAAGCCTACCACCATCGATGTCTGAGATGTCAATCATTTCATTGACTGCATCATGAGCTTCATCAACTACCTCATTTCCTTCGTCGGTGGCTGTAGACTCTAGAGACAGTGGCTATAATGGAGGTCTGTGCATGGTAATGTAAAAAATTGTTGACTGGGCTGAATGGTGTTTGCAGGATTGGCTTCAACTGAGGGAGCTGTGGATCTGTTGTCATGATTTCTTAATTGCTCAGTGGTAGCAGGCGGTAATTACAAAAGTCCCTGGCATGTGACTGCTGGTGAGGAGAGGTCTGACATTGAGATTGAGTCGGTATGTGTGTGTACAACGTGATAATAACGAAAGATGTGGTGGTACTTATGTTTTATTTAGTCAAGATTGTGTCAAAAATATCGTGATGAGGTGAAACGATTGTTTGTTTTTGATGGGTCCTAAATTCTAATGCCAAATCGACCATCACGGGACAGTTGAAACTTGAGATGGTTCAGCAGTACTCACACACTAACACATACTTGCACGTCAGAGACTTCTGGTAAGGGCACGTCCCATTTAACAAACTCCGAGGGACACTTAAAGCCACTGTTTAAAGCACATGAACACAGGCCTAATCTGGTACACAGTTGCCTCCCAAAACACTGATTCACCATCACAATGTCCTCAGCATACGCCAAAAAGGCTCAAGAATACATCACCTCCAACAAATACTTCCAATTATCCAAATCATGGTGTCCAGATTGTCATTACACTTACAATTTGTGGAAGAGATTCGGTGTTAGTGATAAAGTCTTCATTTTAGAATTAGATAAGTTGGCTGATCAAAAGGAAGCTGCTGAATTAGAAAAGGCATTTACTGCCTTGGCTGGTAGAAAGTGGGTTCCTTTCATCTGGATCGATGGTAAGCCATTTGGTCCCGAGCAAGATTTGAAGAAATTGGACAGTTTAGATCAATTGGATGGGTGGTTCAAGAGTGTTGGTTTGACCAAATAGGTTCTACAGCGATTAGATTAAAATAAATAGCAGTTTTCATTAGATTGTTCATGTTGTATTTTAGTTGGAGTTCTCTCTACTTGATCTGCTTCTCGTGCGTAACGGATTAGGTATGCTTGGGACTCTTCGCCTTTGAGCTGGTGTAAGTTTCCCGTCATCGATCAGAATGATTCCTGCTCCAATTACAGCTCCACCTAAAGATGGCTCACTTGATAAGCTGTCACCAAGGACACTGTTCAATTCATCATCGAATTTCACTGATGATAGACCGCCTCTTGATTTTCTTCTATTATGACCTTTTGAAACAGTCGATGTATTTGAGATAACAGTGGTACCTCCCGGTGATTCAGCTTCATCATCATCGTAATCTATTTGATCCTTTGATGTCACATCCTTAACCAGTTCTTCAAATTCTGTTGTTTCTTTAGTATTGCTCACCACTTTTGATAAGTATTTGATCTTGGTACCTTTATCAGCATTAGCTTCTGCGGAATCCAATTTCACTTTCTTTCTCTGGACTTCAACAACTGTCGTCCCCGAAGTACCATCCTGTTGTTGCTCCCACAAATCCTTCTCCCATTCATTCAACTCAACACCACACTTCGCAGCAACATCACTCTGACTCTTGAACTCCAATTGATGTAACAATCTAGCATGATTCAAAAATCCTTGAGCAGATCCAAAATCCGTTCTTGAACAAACAGGGCACGATATCTTAACCAGTTTCCCGTTCGTCAGTCTATGGATACAAATTCTTTGACCATTCGGCAGTAAAAGGGAAGGAATACCGCCATATGATGTTCTATGATCTGATTTGGTACTAGTTGCTGATGAAATTGATGAAACGGATCCATTCCCTACAGACGCGGCAGAGGTTGACGGTCTCAGTGATGATTTGGTGATTGTGAATCTAGAGTTGACACTAGAACTCAATGGGTCAGAATGAATAGATTGTGGGTTGTGTGATTGCTGTTGGTCTTGCAGCAATATTCCATTTGCCTTCCTCTTCAATGTGATTAAATGTGTCATGTATTCTCCATATTTCTCATCCTGATGTAATTGTTCCAAGGTATGTAAGGTTCTCTCAACTTTTCTGATTTCTCTCTCAATGAGCTTGTACTCTCTGTGTTTGAGCAGTATCTCGACATCTATTTGATCAGTGAGTTTCTTCTTCAGACTCAAATTGCTGTTGTTGCCATTCGAGAGGTTCTGAACTTCATCTGAATCAGACCACGCAGAGTCCGAGTTGGGGGATTTGGGCGTGGCAACCTGGACATAGCTGTGCGTGGAACTCGTGGTGGCACCCGTGTCCAGAAACTGAATGTGTGTGTCTGTCATTGCGCTGTTGTGTTGTCTCTCTGCGAAGTATGGAGAAGGATATCTAACTATTCATTTGAAATCCCGAAAATGAAATGAAAACAAAAAAAATAACTTCTGCGTTTCCATACCTAACTGTATCCAAACCATACGTTTCATATTCATTAATCACACGCGGAAATGTCTAAGGTCCCATCCAGTTTCGACGGTGAGGCCGCTCTAGAACAAGATTTCATTGCTAAATGTATTGCCAATTGTAAGCAACAACCATTGGTCCCAATAGGTACACTAGCCACCGTTGTTGCAGTCTCATTAGCAACTCTCAATTTAAGAAAAGGACATGCCAGAAACGCGCAGAAATGGTTCCGTTACAGGGTGGCATTCCAGGGTTTCACAATCGGTGCGCTAGTTGTTGGTGGTATTATTTATGGTAAAGAGACTGTCGAACAACGGAAATCACGGGAGGAAATGATGGCAGAGAAGGCCAAATTGAGAGAGAAGTTATGGATTGAAGAATTGGAACGCAGAGATGCTGAAACAAAGAAGAGAAAATTGAGAGCTGAGATAGCCAGAAAGAAGATTGAGGAACAAGAGAACTCGGGGAATGAAGATAAATAGGTTGAATGGTAATGAAGTTAGGTTTTAATGTTGGTTTATGATGTTAATATAGTTTGTAAATAGTTAATGAATGACATATGAAAAGAAGCATATGTATCAAAATTTCAGGGGGGAACTAACTTGCTGTTGTTCATGATGAGCATGATGAATAAAGGTGTCACTTCAATAGGTTTCACTTCAATCAATCCTTAGCCCATCCCAGGACCCACATCTTGAACGGGTACACCTGATTGGTCAAAGGAAACAGTTTCGAGGATGTCACTGAACAACCGACCTACTTGAGTACAAGTAGTACCGTGATCATGTTTGGGAAATTACTCGTTATCCTTGAATCTTGGATGGTTTATCTTTCCTATTATTCCCGCTACAGGTCGGAAGTTAGCTATCTTCAGAAACACAACGAAACAACAACAAAATGACTCAATGAGGCACAAGCGTGCATAAATTGCTCATGATTTACCCTCAATGGCCAACCACAAGTCCTAGATTCCTCTACCTCAGTGTGAAGTTGATGATGCTGAAATACAAGAGTAGCCCTAATAAACATCACATGACACATATATTAAACACTTCTGTGTTGCCCGACTCAATTCTATCTGTTTACCATCATAAAAAATTTAGTGAAAAATTTAACCTTTGAAATAGCTCGAAATTAACCAGAGTATATTTCAAAAATGGCTAAACAAACTCCAAAACAGTATGTTTGATTATATCTATGGAGTCTTGAGGATGGAATGTACCATGTACTGTTTTTAAAGGGCCAATTTGATGAAGATTTGATGGAGATCTGGTGATTTTTTAAGAGTTGAAGCGGGTGAATTTGTGAAGATGGGTTATGTTTAGAGATAAGGATGGCAAAAAGGGACTCAATCAATTCAGAAACATGGATATTTTCTTAACTCAACCATTCCGATATTAATACATTGTGACAGGTTACTAACGATTATTTGCAGAGTCATCACTGCTGAACAAGTCTTAGTTCCAGAATCTCAATTAAAGAAAGCTTCTGCTGTCGCTAAAATTTCTGAAAAAGCTAAAGCTGAAAAATTAGCTAGAAAGAAGGTATGTCTTAATTACATTCACATTTTGATCACTTCACATATCATTGATTACTTTTATTTAGTGATGATACTCATATTTTAAACTGGCTAGCTACGGCGATGACGTCTGTTTGTTAACCATCTTTCGGGACTGATATATCTCAAATCAATCAATGATATGACGAAGTGAACATATATGAATCCACAAGAATTCATTATACTAACCATCTCAATAGGCCAACCAAGAAAAAAGAAAAGCCATCTTTGAAAGAACTGCCGCTTACCAAAAAGAATACTTCGAAAAAGAAAGATCCGTCATCGAAGCTAAACGTGAAGCTAAAGCTGCTGGTTCATACTATGTTGATGCTCAACCAAAATTAGTTTTCGTTGTTAGAATCAAAGGTATTAACAAAATTGCTCCAAAACCAAGAAAAGTTTTACAATTATTAAGATTGACTCAAATCAACGCTGGTGTTTTCGTCAGATTAACCAAAGCTACTTCTGAATTAATCAAATTAGTTGAACCATACGTTGCTTACGGTTACCCATCATTATCCACCATCAGACAATTAGTCTACAAACGTGGTTACGGTAAAGTCAACAAACAAAGAATTGCTTTATCTGATAATGCTATCATTGAAGCTGCTTTAGGTCAATACGGTATTGTCTCCATCGAAGATTTGATCCACGAAATCTACACCGTTGGTCCAAACTTCAAACAAGCTAACAACTTCTTATGGCCATTCAAATTATCCAATCCATCTGGTGGTTGGGGTGTTCCAAGAAAATTCAAACATTTCATTGAAGGTGGTGCTTTCGGTAACAGAGAGGAATTCATCAATGCTTTGGTTAAAAAACAATTATAAGTTTATTAGATCATTAGTCTTTAAATTTGTGTATTGAATAGAAAAGTTGGAAAAATTATAGCAGGTGTAGATACTATCACGCAAGTCTTTAATCATAGAACATGCGGCAATTTGAATTCATTTACCCACATATTCAATGTACCTCTATTTACAATGGATAAAAAACCTGCAACGAACGAACTGCCCAAATCTTTACGACCGTAGTTGATGTCCCAGACATGTTCAAGTTTGCCATTAAGTTTCTTTTCATATCTGATAAACAATTGGTCGAGGACTTGAGGTCAACTGACTTGACGCAATCGCAGTTTACCCGGCATTGAATTTTTTCAACTCAGATCTCAATACAAAACACAAACCATCAACAAACCACTTCAGAACCGCATCCTCCATAGACTATAGACCAGCATGTCCCTCCCGCTAGACAGACTTCTTCTGATAAACAGACATCTTGAACAAAATGTGATTTCACAGCCAACGTTTCCAGCAGATCCACATTTCATGAACAATATGGTCTACAGACGACTAGCGATGGTTAAAAATAAGGTAATAACACCCCCACCTCTAAGATCACCTCCAAATTGCCGAATGCCTTTGAAGAAGTTCTAGTCAGCATGTTGCATATTTCATTACTTCATTTATCATATTCATTTTATTGCATTTCTACATTACACTAGTTAATAGATATCCGTAGTAGTACAGCATATCCTTGTAGTGCCCGAACCAGGCGATATTTCCCCCCCGATAAAAGAATTCTGTACTTAACGAACAATCAAACCCACATCAAAATAACATCAATTCCCCACAAAGACCCAACTAAACAATGCTTATTCTCGCTATAGGAGACCTCCATATCCCACACCGCACAACTTCACTCCCCTCCAAATTCAAGAAACTTTTGACACCAGGCAAAATCTCACAGGTTTTATGTCTAGGTAATTCGACAACCACATCATCAGAAACACTCGAATATTTGAAACAACTATCTCCTGATTTCCAACAAGTTAAGGGTCAATTCGATTCAAACTCTTCACTTCCTTTGAGTTTGGTCGTCACGCATGGGAATTGGAGAATTGGATTCTCGAATGGATTTGGTGTCGTTCCTGAAAATGACCCATTAAGTTTATTGACTTTGGCTAGACAGATGAATGTTGATGTGTTGATTTGGGGTGGTAATACTGGTGGCAAAGTTGAGGCTTATAGTCTTGAGGGTAAATTCTTTGTGAATCCGGGAAGTGCTACTGGTGCTATGGGATTAGGATGGGAAGAGATTGAAGAAGTTGAGGAAGTCAAAGAAACTAAAGAAGAAACCAACGATGACAAGAAAGACAATAAATCAGAAGAGACCAAGGAAGAAGAAGTGAAGGAAGATGACAAGGAAGATAATGGCGAAGACGAAGTTTTCCAAGAAGATGAACTATATGACTCCATTCCAAGTTTCACATTATTAGACCTTCAAGGGAAAGTCATTACATTATACATTTACATCTACATTAATGGTGAAGTCAAAGTTGACAAAGTCAGTTATAGAAAAGATGAAGAACATTAGATGTATAGAACAATTAAGTTAACGGTCAACGATGTTTTCTGAGACTGACTGTAGAAACACGAGAGTAGAAAATGATGATAACAGCAACTACAAAAATAATATGATTTAACAAGCAGAACATGTATTAACAATACTTCAAAGGATTCTTCCTCTCAAAAATCTAGAATATGCATTAGCTATTAAGTCCAAAATATTAAAACACTTCATCTGAAGAATCAATCAAAATATAAGAATCATAATAATAATTTTCCAACAAACAAACAAATCGGAAGTCATAAAGACAATCGAGTTATTTATTCATTGTGTCAGAAGTTATAAGTAAGGTAGCGTGAGTTTTTCCACATCGACATAACGTCTCGAGCCAAATGCACTCTAGTCATCATTATAGAAAAAAAGTATTGTGATTCCGATTGTTGATTCCAGTTGGATGTTGTTGGTTATAACTTACTGTTTAAGTCATGGTTCTTCTCGTCATCATCATGCTTGGTGATGAGTTGTTGATTTTTTATTGGGTTTGAAAGAAAGTTAAAGCGATAAATTTTTTCCAAGTTTTTATAGTAGATTTTTCAGAGTTTTACCCGGAATTTCGAATTTGATCGAAGTTTTAGGGCTTCCGATTTCTGTCATTTTGATCGGGTCAATTATTGTTAGTACTATCATAGATCAACTCAAAGTCCAGGGTCTTAGCTGTTGGTCAAGGTTCAATAGGGGAAAATATGTCACAGAGATGTAGTTTATTTATTGGTGAATGGTCTTCAGTTCTCAGATATATAATCAAACAGGAATTCGGTGTACTGTGGTACTTCACATGGACCCGATTAGTGTGAGATCCATTCTCAAACCAGCTAGACAGCATTGACAAAGGTGGCAAGTAAAACACTACAAGAAGCATGTATTGTATATGACACGACTCTATTCGTATGTATTCATGATATTAACACAATTCTTTTTATTCTTCTAATCCCTCCAATAGATCAGATTCTAAATCATCAACTTCTTCAGCATTTTGAAACGAACTAGGCAGTAAATCATCTAATTTCAAAACTTTCTTCATAGAGTAAGCATCTTCTCCATCGGCATAATAACTCTTTTCGATACTCAAAACTTCGAACTTCAAAGTATCTCTATATAAATGCAACGCAGCTCTATTGGATTTTCTAACATGAAGACTCACATATTCACTCTGAAACGTCTCTGTTAACGCATATAATGCCTGTCTCATTAGTTTGTCAGCTATACCTTGACGACGATATGTTCTCATCACCGACAATGAAGTAATATGACCATGCGGAGTCTTGTCCTGTGCTTCTGGATCATCCTCCATTTTGGCAAGGACATATCCGACAACTTTCTCACCATTGGCAACGTAGGCAGCATCACCTTTCACATCAGCAGTGTATGAGGCATCATTGGAGTCTAATGAAGATGGGGCATCTGTGGTGGTGGCGACGAATGAGGCTTCTGGCCATGACAGGATATGATACATGTAATATTTCAATTGGTAGTTTTCAGGTAGGTTATGAAGATTCGCGTTTTGCATTGCCTGGACATCAGCGATGGTTGCCTTTCTGATCGTTATGGCCATGATTAGAGATGCTGAATGAGGGATAGGAGGTGAGTATTAGATGGATCTGATGGTGCAATAAGCGATTAACGTCAAGAGTGAGATTGAATTTGAACTCAAATGTCGAGATTTTTTCACTACTGGTGATTATGTCATTATGTAATGGTTGATTATGTCAGCAACACTTGTTATCAAGCATATATACATCAAGCATGAAACTACAATTAAAGGCATTACATGATATTTAATGGTTGTATTATATAGTGTGTCTATTTTCCGAATCTGATGTGTTCTCTCTCAATGACACCTTCGTCGAACTTGATCAAAAACACAGTTCTGAGTGGCCACTCATCGGCCTCAACACCGTGCGCAGTGACAGTGGCCTTGAAATAGGCCGAGTCTAGTATTCCTTCAATGACACCAGCCATGAACGCTCCGAGGTTCAATTGGCCATATTCCCTAGGAACCGAAATGAATTGTGACACAAGCGGGTTGTTGTCTGTGATCATGTACTCGTCCTCACTATCACTGCTCTTCTCCAGCTGGTCAGCGACTTTACCAAATAAACTACGCCAGACATTTGTGTGGATGAACTGTAACATCTCAACAATGCGTAATTCTCTCTTCGATGACTTGCCGTCTCTTAATGTGAGTAATTCCAATGTCTTCTGACCAATTCCATAACCGTATGAATTCAGTGATGATTCCAACTGTTGGATTCCTTTGCTTTGTGTCTGTGAGTACTGCACGATTCCCATGAACAGGAACGCGAGTGATGATAAGTTGACCTCTGGAGTTCTTCTGGATAGCGACGTGTCGTATATCGTAGTCTTTTTGGACTGCTGTGACTGCTGTTGTTGTTCGTAGCTGGCGGGAAGCTGGATTGGGCCCAGGGACGGGTTGTAGCCTAGTTGGATGCGCGCACCAGAGTTGTTTGTTCCACTGGTGGCACTGTTAGCAGTGGAGGGGTCGATGATGTTGCCCATTGTGTTAGCCGCTGAGTTTGCTGGGGTGGTTGTAGTGTTATTAAGTATGTTCTTTTGGTATTTTGGCTTCAACTGCCGCGAAATATAAATAGCGCCCGATTCCGTTACTTTAGATCCTACTTTAGTACTCTAAAAGGGCAACAATGTATTACAGACCAAGACGGCGGTTCACTATTTTCAAAGACAAAAATGGTACCGAAATACCATGAATTGTTTTGGCGGTGCTGTTTTAGTACTAATTCAGTTTAGACATCCTCAGTGATGCTACTTTCAGTCTTCCTGGTGATCCCAAGCCAGCAAATAAAAATGAAACCTGTCAAAGTGATAATGATAAGGACCAAGAAGTTACTGATGTGGATGATGAAGACTATTTCGATACCTCAGATATCGATGTTTTCTCAATGGACTTACACAGTGTCGTCAGATCGACAGCAAAGAGGAAACCACTTACCAGAATGCCAGACATATCACTACCCAATACTAGTCTACTTCAGCCAATAAGATCTAATAACAATACAATCAGATTAGAAAACAGTGAGATCAAGCCGCAGGAGAATACATGGAACTCATCTATACACCTTTCAGAGTTTGAGCAGCCTCCAAGATCAACATCCACTCCTAATGGTGGCCTCTTTGAGAGCCCTGTCAAGCAAACCCCATCATTATTTAATCCACAAAGACAATCCCCATTTACCAAGAGACCACAAGGATATTCCACACCATTGTTTAAGTTTGATTCAAAATCATTTGATCCAAACCTCACAGATCCTCTTCATGACACAAACGAATCCCTATTCCACGATTCCAATAACTATCTACTTCGGAGCCCGTTGGCATACAAGACCAGACCTGATGATTTGAAAGAAGAAATGAATGCTATTGTCGATAAGATGAGAGACTCCATGATGATTAAGAATGATTCATTAATGGAAACAGATCATATTCCAGACATTGCTAAGCTTGATCTAAGTGTTCCTGATTCTTCACCTGATACTGGTTCTGTCTCTGTGGATATGATTGTGTCGACTCCATTGAGTATACAAAAGAAAAATAGATCATATAATATCAAGAAGACAAAAACAGTGAGGATGGATGATCGTGTTGAGTTGATTGACGATATGGGTAAGAAGAGACCGCAGTCTAATTCAAATCATAGCACACCCACAAATAGACGGAAGAAGCGAGTTAAGCATAAAGTTGATCCAAATACAAATTACGAAAATTTTAAAAGATTATGCGGCGATGAGAAAGATCCACTAGACATAATCCTTCATAGATAACATTAAATCACAAAACTTTCTATTCATTAAACAATACCCGCATTTACTATTTTAGATTTATTCTTCTTGTAAGATGAATTCTCTTAATTCTTCATAAGCTTTATCCAAATCATCATTAACAATGATTCTATCATGAGCACCAGTTTCAGCATATTCTAATTCAGCTGAAGCGGCAGCGATTCTCTTTTCCAAGCTTTCTTTGGTTTCAGTACCTCTCTTTTCTAATCTTTCTCTTAAAGTTTCAATAGATGGTGGAGCAAGGAATAAGAATCTAGCATTCAAATCAGTAGCTTTAACAGATTTAACACCTTGCATATCAATATCTAAGATACAAGTTCTACCTAGTTTAGCAACATCCTGCACAGATTGGATAGAAGTACCATAGTAGTTACCAGAGAACTGAGCCCATTCAATGAATCTGTTTTCTTCAATCAATTTTTGGAATTCTGGAACAGTAACGAAATGATAATCTTTACCATTGACTTCACCTGGTCTTGGACCTCTAGTTGTATTGGAAACAGAGAAACCAAATTTGTCTGGGAATTCAATGAATAATTTCTTCAAAAGAGTGGATTTACCGGTACCTGATGGACCTGAGATGACGACTGGACGGTCTATTTGAAGTCTAATTAGTATATATGCCTGGATCATCTGGGTGGAATGAGCATGTCGACATGTGAGTAAAAATAGACACCATTTCAACGCGTTAAAGAACGTGTTTTTGACGCATTTAATGGATCAGTTTTCCTCAGGTAGCCAGCAGGGTACTCACAGATACGGTTCAACATACTAGCCATGATTAGGTAATATTAACGAATGTGATGGGATATGAATTCCAGGAATAAACAAAAGAATTCGTCATTTTCAGAAAAGTGAATATTTTGTTTTGAATTCAAAAAAAAAACAT